>OY982566.1:23331197-23931197 GCA_963859945.1 Euplagia quadripunctaria | reverse complement strand
GTAAATCTATAAAGACAGAGTTAGTTTAAGTAACGATAACACACAGAGACAGGAGACGGTTACTGCGGCAGCTAAACTTTATTCATAATCATAGCTTGGATAAACCTATAATGAAGATTATTTATAAATCCGATTTGATATTATTTATCATATTATTTCAGTTATGTGTGGCTTTAATAGGCTGTCTTTAATTTGGTTATATAGAAATAATAGCCTATATAAAGATGAAATATTAATGTCATTCTGTTTTGTCAGCCTTTTAGAGACGAATTGTGTTTATATGAGATTCTTTGAAAAGGCACAATCGCGTTCAATATGACTATATTCTCTACAAACTTACGTTACCATTTTCTTATCATTAGAGTGGTCTTTTGTCCATGTTAATTTAGGACCATTCCTGAAGAAACCACTGTCTGAAACAATCAGTGAAATCGGACAATGCTGAAAATAATCGTTACTAAATGTATATTAAACAATATTTGTATGTGAAAAGAGATATTTTTGTTTTACTGGAATACAAAACCATGTTCCTAGCGCTGGTCGGTGTGAAGTTTCTGTGGGTTGAAGGTTCCTTAATTTGGTTTGATTGAAGAAGAATAAAATCACCAAAACTTTTTCAATCATCATCAAACATATCAAGCTGAGCTATCTCTCTATAATACATACTTCCAAGCATCAGAAGGTCCACTTTGTAACAATACAATCAACATTTCTTCCGTTGTTGGCTCGAACGAGTTGCACGACAAAGTAACAACGAGAACTTTTTAGTTCCATTTCTAACAATAATAAAAGCCAAACAGTTTAATATAGGTACAGGGTGTAATAGAAAGGTGTCGTCAAATTTTAGGAGCGTTATGAGTGGCCGAAAAATAACTGATTTAGCTTGAAAAAAAAAAAAACAAATGAAAAATTTTTTTCTTCGGTAATTTATTCATTTGGGGTTACTATACAACCCTAAAATATGACCACACACATCTGTAACATTCTGTAGATAGAAATGTAATCTCTTTATAAATTAACAGCCATCTGCTTACTTAACAGTGACGTTACATAATATCATTGGACATTTTTTTCACACTACACGGCTCGTTGTTCAAAAGCAGCATTGTTGTCGGAGCATACAAAAAGAGTGATGCACAGTCATTCGTCTCGATCGAAAATTTCATTTGTTGGCACGGCACAGTGGAGTAGAACGCTTTGTATGTCGTATGATAAAGATATAGAGTTGGCGGATGCGGTACTTTCGGTGTCTGGGCTTCAAGAAGACTTGGCGTTTTTTCCTACCGTTTTATTTAAAAATGTCGTGTTAAAAGACTGTCATGGAAAGATGTGATCACATTTTAAAACCGATTTGTATAACATAGAGTTGATTTAGCTTATAAGGCCTTCTATCATCAATTTATAATGTAAATTTTAGTAATTTTTGTATATTTTTACATGAATTTTATTGAACAAGTCTTCACATTATCATTATGGATCTCTCCTACAAAATATTGGCCCTATATGAAAAATTATAAATTCATATTTTCAGTTTCATTTATTAAAAACAACGAACGTTCAGCGCGTTCAATTTTCAACACTGCGCTATATGACACTTAAACAAACAAACCTTTACTTAACAGCGAACAGCAACATACATATTTATGACATATTTATTTTTAAAAAGGTTTTAAATAAAACAAAAAAAAATAAACAAATTTATTTTATATGTAACACAATGATTCGTCTTCCCTTGAACTTGATCCTAAAAAAAAGACATTGCTTACACATTGCTTACCTTACACTAGAAACTATCAAAAGCTCATTCGCATCCAGCCCCAGTGAATCTACGTAACCTATTCATCAAATATATTTGTACAAAATAGTTTTTGTCCTTGTTCTTTGTTGTTTTATTAGCAGCAACTAAATTGATGACTGTGTCCTCAAGCTGCAAGCATCGTCTACGTTGATCGATGGCTCTCCACCAGACGTTTCGATTTAATCACCACTTAAATCGCCAACTTGTATTTTTAGAAGAAAATGTAACAATGTCTGGTTTTCTGCATTATTTTCTTTGTTATTGTATGCGCAGCAGTACAGTAATCAACTAGAACATCAGGGGTCGCTACTTGCACTCCCACAAAGTGCACATAATTAAATGCATGTTTTTATTTATTTAACAGATTCGTTGTTCTAGTGATCCTGACTTCTGGGCCAGAGGTCATAGGTTCGATTCTTACTCAGGACAAATAATAGTGTGTAATGAACAAGATCATTTGTTATGTATCTGGGTGTAATTTATCTATAATATGTATGTATTTAATAATATTTAAGGATGTGTATTAGCAAACTGGTTACCATTGTACAGGCTCTGCCTGTCTCAAGTTATTATTATTATAATTATGTCTATTTGCATTTGTTTAACAAAAATGTATCTGTGTTCTAAAGTACCTTTTACAAGCTAGAAGAAGAAAGCGCTTTGTATTATGTCCCATCACTATATATTATAAAACAAAGTCCCCCGCCGCGTCTGTCTGTCTGTCTGTTCGCGGTAAACTGAAAAACTTCTAAACGGATTTTCATGCGGTTTTCACTAATAGACAGAGTGATTAATTAGGAAGGTTTAGGCGTATAATTTGTTATTTTACCTCCTGAGATACAGCCTCAACTAGTTCAGAAGGTACGGAACTACATTCCTAAGAATAGCCTAAAACGAACATAATTTTAGTGGAGACACCATATTTTTCATTAATAATGTACATTTGTGCAACCACTTATATAAATTTATTTATAAGGCCTATTTGGAAATAAAGAATTTGATTTGATTTGAAGCCGGTCGGGTTCCTAGTATTACTATAATTAAAATTTTATGATTCTGCAATCCAAAAACGTTAAGTTTTAGTTATGGTTTTGAACTTCCTTTAAACTGAGTACTCGCAATGTTGACATTGCTTACGGAACTATAATATATTACACATTCGTACGTCTTACAAGAATTGAATTAACTTACACTCTGATAGTATCTTGAGTAACTAAATTACGAAGTAACACAGTTGATACTACTCCTTAGGAACATGATTTATTATCAAACTTTATTAATTATAATCTGCTTCTCGTAGTTTGTCTTGTGATATGTTATAGGGGCTACGTTCGTAAATTATGTGTTATGTTCAAATAAGTTACCTTTCCATTAATCGTTTTAAATCTATACTAATATTATTAAACTGAATAGTTTGTTTGTTTGGTTGAACGCGCTAATCTCAAGAACTACTGGTTCGAATTGAAAAATTATTTTAGTGTTGGATAGCCTATTTATCGAGAAAGGCTATAGGCTACGTAACATCACGCTACATCTAATAGGAGAGGAGCATCAATGAAAAATGTTGCAAAAACGGGTAAAATTTACAACCATGGACGAAGTTACGCGGGTCAGCTAGTATATTTTGTCATACACGTTGGTAGCTACAACATTTTAAACAGCAATACCTGAATTACTTATCGCTTTGAACCAAAATACGAATCTATATGTCTAAATGTTTAAGGTATATTCAGTTGTTGTTGCGTCATAACTGATATTAGAAATACGAACGCCAGTTTATTTGTTTATTACGCTATAAAGAATTAACTGCTCATCCGATCATCATGAAATTTTGTCAGGAGTACAGAAAAGAACAAAGGCTACCTTTTATCTAGAAAAGAAGTACTGTTTCCAATAAATAAATAGATTTATTGACAAGAAATAAAAACTGATTTTCTCAATCCCAAAAAGTCCAAAATATTAATTAAAAATATTACAAAGGCGCATCGAATTTTGTTTAAACGTTGGCTGTGACGCTGCAAATACTGGGGGCCTGCATTAATCTGGTAACAAAAAGGGGCTTAGCGGGCGTCAACGCGCCTGCCGCTGCTGGGTTCGTTGCCCGTTAAAAGTCACTTTCGCCAACACAATTTCAAGATACGTCGTCTACTACAATTTATAGCGCTGTCTCAAAAAGTCACTCACTTTTAACAAGAGTCCTGGGGTAAGATAAGTTGGAATTTTTTTCTTTTTTTAATAATAAATTTAATGGGGAGACGAATAAATACGTTGTTAAAGAACTCGGGTGATGAATTGAAAACTGGGTAAATTTGTATAGTTATATAAATAGAAACATTGTACTGGAACAGTTTATATTAAATTTCTAAAAGCGCTTTTACACAGTGCCGTGTTTCCTTTTAGTGTAACTTGTGGTACAGTCAAGAAACTTTAATATATGCAAATATAATAAGCTGGATTTAAAAATCTTAAGCTAAAAGCAACTTACCTCTTGTGAAGTTGAGATGTTTTCAACAACGAAACAATTTTGAAACTTTGTACAAACTCATGCATAATTAATATTTACGTTTAGTGCACTCAACCTGCAAAATTCAGTTAATGGATTTATGTTAGACTAGGTTGCATGTTTTTAAGTAGTTCCATGAGGTGTAACATTGCTTACACAATAAGACCGAGAGATAAGCACGCTTGTACCGAATACCGAATACATGTATTGATTTAATTTCTAACGGGCTGTAAGTGTCTAACGTGAACTACAGGTTTGTTGAAACTTAAATATTGCTTAATAAACTAAACTATTAGTAGCTGATTTAAATAAAGATAAAGAAGACAAAAGACTGTAACTCGTTTCAAACTTATTATTATTTTTGGTTTCACTTATTTGAACCATTATGTGTTCTATCAAACAGTTGACTACTGACTTGTTCGCTCGACAACTAGTGTTATCGTTCAAATACTTTCATCAACGCAAAACTAGTCTGGCAAAATAAACAGTTGAGTTTACCCAACGTACGTAAAATTTAATCCACTTACAATTCCCGGGTTGTAGTTTTTAAGCAATCTCCGACCTGTACATTCAATTAAAAATTAGAGTACTTCAAACAAAGGGGCTCGGGAAAAGTGGAACAAGCTCACTCTACGTTTCAAACGCGTTTTACTCGCGTTTTCTCAGCTTCTCGTGGTGCAGGAAAACAATTAAACCCTTCGCTTGTTCCAGGGAAAGTTTGTGGGGGAACGGCTACATCCGTCTCCTTTGTAGCTAAAGTGGGTGATCTAAGTAATGGGAGGAGGCGGCATTGATATATTGGGACTTCTAGGCTACAAAAATTTAATACATAATTGCAAAAGTCGCATCATAATATAAGCGAGTATACAATACAAATATTAGGTATTTTGATTTAAAATAGTTGTATTGTGTATTGTAGTTGGCAGAAATATAATAAATATATATAGATATGTAACGACAGAAATTAATAGTTACCTATTATTTCTGCTTAGGCATGATGTGAGTTAATGTATGTATACATATGTACATAATAACTCTACATACAATATGTACCTATGCACGTATACATAACATTCAGAAAATACTTTAATAAAGATATTATTGTTTTTTTTTTAAATTAAATATAGGAAAAATATTAGTAGAATGTATAAGTTTTCATATCTTTTTATCATATAATAATAATTATAAATATAAAAACTGTCTTACACGGAGCTAAGAGATATTTATGGATAAGTACCAGTTTCATTATAATTCATTCATAGGAATAACAGATATATATCCAATAAACTTGTGGAAATATGTGGTTCTTTACGTTGAGCAAATCTTTCAATCAAAAAGAAATTGCAAATTTGTAATTCGCTTACAAATAGCGCCACCAAAAATACTAGAAGCGCTCGCGATGAACATTCGCTAAATACAGCTCTTCCCTCACTTCTCGAGTTGAGCACTCATCAGTCGAGCCGACGGCACACACTTGCACACGAATTTAGGAAACAAATCTCCGAAAAAAAATGCATTGTTTACCGTTGATTTTACAAAGGAATGAAACATTCCTATTTAATTATACCTAGTTATTTAACGAATAATGAACATTTACTAGTAAACCTTACACTATAAACTAAAGCACATAGACCACCTGATGCTAAGCCGTAACCGGTGCCTATATTAATAGCAACTTATGCTGCTTTAATTGTTTATTGCACTGGTAGTCCTATTTACCAGTAGAAAAACAGAATTACGAGTTGTGCTAATTGCAACTTTCCGAAGAATAGACCAGACTAATCTTTCGGTTTTAATTCAAGCATATCTCTGATGTGCTCTAATTCCATAAATGCTTTAAACAAAGTGTTTCGTTTTTATGTGTGCCTCAATCATGATAAATTGTAATAAGCTATATTCTTCATCCCCAAATTGTCCACCATTAGAGGTGGAATATTTTCTTTAAATTTAATTGAGATCAACCGGCTTTGAATACAAACAATTCAATTACTAAAATAATTGTTGAAGCCGGTTAAAAATGGTGAAGATATCGCGTAACATACACACATACAACAAAAAAACAATATTTAGTCAAATTAAGAACCTCTGCCTTCTTTAAGTTGGGAAACAAACCTTGAGAGCTGCATAGTCGGGTCTAATATTCGTATTAATTTAATTAATACAAATAAACGTGGAGGCAAAATGACAGCAATGTATGTAATAACAGCTTATTTCTACATATTATGACATGCAACAAAGGGAAATAGGGTCATTAAAGCAGGCATTAGCGGATAGCAATCAACTTGTCACTACCTGCTTACACTTTCTTGTTTCCTAGTATAGAATATTTACAAATGGGATTATAAAGTTTTTCATATCAATAACGTTTTGTTTTTAGTCTACAACAAGAGTTTTTGTTTTTGTTCTGCGGACCAAACATTGAGTGAATCTTATTGGCGCCCTAACTGGGGCAAGTAGGTAGGCTGGTAGTCCCAGTTAGGGCGCCAAAAATGTGAGCCAGTCAGCAATTCAGTGCTCTCATCAACTATCATTCGTCGTATTTTATCTCTTTCCTAGTCAGCAGTAAAATAATTTTAACCTAGTAATCACTATTTAAAAGTATACCATTCTATTTCACAGTTGCATAACAGGCACGTCACACTGTGTTGTAACGACTACTCCGTTTTCAATTACACTGTAATTGTGGCTAAAGCTATAATAACGTCCGTACCCGCCAATTTAGTACGTCGAATGTAAATTGCATTTGTTTTTCACTGTGTAATAGGTGGTTAGTCTGGTAGCATCAGCTTTGTAGGTAATCATTTTTTTGGCATCCGCAAAGGATCTAGGATATATTTGAACTTTAGGAAATGCAAAGGCTTTTTTTTGTTTGTTTATAGTACTGGAAGATAAGTAATAGGACTGCTTTTATAATAGATTATTTTCTAAGTAATGTCTTATTTTATATACTACAACTTACAGGTCATAGTTACCCATAAAATATAAAGTAGGTAGGTACTATTAAATAATTTCATAACTTTTTTAAGAATCATACGAATACAATTTATTATGAATTATGTGTCATACTTGTTTGAGCAATGGCTCAAATGCCTCAAATGTTCAAAATGGCTCAAATTTCATTGTAACTTTAAATTGTTTGTAATAAATCTCTATATATAAAAATTAACCCCTATTTCCTCTGGTCACGGAATCACGCGTAAACGGTTGGGTCGATTTCGCTAATTCTTTTTTTGCGTTTGTTATTGTCAGGAGAAGGTTCTTATGAAAGAAAAAAATAAGAAAGTTGAGCGGAAAATTAGACAACTTAACGAGGACTTACGCGGGTGAAACCACGGGGCGCAGCTAGTCCATACAAATAAATAAAATTGAAGTGTCTGTTTGGAATGACAAAATAATAGGTTTCTTTTAAGCTCATACAGTTATTTGCACGATACCTATGAGTAAACATTAGTTTTTTCAATTTTTGTCTGTCTGTCTGTCTGTGTGTTTCAACTAATCCCCGGAACGGGTGGACCGATTTCCACGGGACTTTCACAGGCAGATAGCTGGTGTTATAAGGAGTAACTTAGGCTACTTTTATTTTGGAAAAAGAATTAGGGATCCGCCCAAAATATACAAATAAGTACACACGAGCGAAGCTGCGCGGGAACTGCTAGTATTGTATAAAATAGTTCTGAAGGTTATAAAAATGTGAACGGTCATTGAAGTCACCTTTCATGCCAAGAGCCTCGTTTGTTTTGATAAATTGAAAATTGTATTGAAATTTTTAATAAATCATGTTTATTCTGATCGTCAATATTCTATTTTCATGTAATATGACTTTTTTTTGCTAAGCTTGAACGTTTGGATGACTATTCAAGGGGCGGTCAAGGTCTACCACGGTTCTGTATGACTTCATTCTTAGGTTATACCTGGGTTGTTTGCTAAAACTGATTTAATATTTTCAAATTTACTATACAAATAAAATGAAATGCTGTTATACCTACCTACCTAGCCTACCGAGTGCAAATATTTGAAGCACACAGTTCTATGTGTAATAAGCATGTATCTATATGTATATCCGTGTTTTAGAACGTACAGCACAAGCTCTACTTAGTTTGGGCCTAAATAGCATTGTGTAATTATTATGTCACTGGATATTATTCTGCTATTATTATTATTTAATATCTCCAAAGTAACTAATATAAAATATTAGTCAACTAAGCTAATATCGACATAATTTACGTTGATACTACCTTATCTGACACCTTAAAGTGTACCTAATTCAAACACCTGTTATTAAAGGACCACAGTTTAAGACACGAACGAAGTACGTACGTAAGTAAGAACTACAACATGAAATATATGGCTATCGTGTAGCAGACGTTAACTACCCCTTTGCAACTCTTTTCAGCTTCTTACCCTGTGGATATACTGTTCATAATTTTTAACCCCATCGCAAAAAAAGAAAGGTGTTAAAAATTTAACGTGTGTATTTGTGTGTCTGTTTATGACACCGTAGCTCCTAGATGGACGGACTGATTTTGTTTGGATTAAAGGTGACTTGATCGAGTGTGTTCTTAGCTTGTTCAATCAAAACTGTTCAGGCGTTCAGCTTCTTTCTAGGTATTAAAAGGGTTTTTGAGTCAGGGGTATTTAATTTTTTTTATTTATACTTGTGTATAAAGACATGGATAAACTTTGAAAATTATATAACCTGATCAACTTCATTATATTCCAACCTTTCTAAAGTTTTCGTATTAACAAGTGTATTAATTAAGCCCTTTCTTTATTTCAGGTAAGTTATTGCTGGCGAAATCATTACAAAGTTTGCAGTACAAAGTATACCCTCTGTAAGTAACAACAAGAAACTTTTCCTCAACTTCCATTTATATAATAAACAAAAACATAAATTTACCTCGTCTAATATTTTGTCTCGCAATTTATTTGGTACAAAAATATTTAATACTTCATAATTTTCAAAGTTATATGGTGGGCCAGTCTGTACTTGGTGCCTCCGAGTGTATTTACTTAAAGTGGTCTACAAAATTATTTAAACTTAAAACCGAAGCAAACTTTGCGAGCGGTAATAACTCCACCGAGTGTTTGTCCACTACTAAAATATTAAGTCACTTAGTTATCACATTCTTAAAGCCCTAAGTGGAGTCAATAATGTGTCTTAGGTTGATCCGTAAAATGTGTTTTGTTTTTATAAAACAATAATTATAAAAATTATTACATTAGTAGGCAAAACATGCAGATGTTCTTTGCATTTCTCAACATATTGTATGCTTATACTCTGCTCACTGTACTGTGCGTTTGATAAATAAACCGTTTTTAATGTTTTTTAGGGTTTTACTTGCTTACTAGCCTTAGTACATGCTGTTAATCTTATTTATTAAGTTGTATGTAGTTAGTTCTTTTACCGAATAATAAAATCATAATAATACAAGCACTACGCCAAAGTATATTACTTAATTAAGTTCGTAAGTTTTCGGTCCTTTTCCCCGTCTCTTTTTCTTACTCAATAGCAAAATATTATTTTATGAAAACTTAATAAATAAAGAAATATTGAAAACAGAACACAGTTAATTAAGATTAAAGACTCCTAAATATTTTTAAGACTCTTAAAATGCGGTACAGAGCCATAAGTACGATAAACATTTTAGTCAATTAATAAATGAATCATTTACTTCATACTAAAAGTTTGATCTATATTAAATCTTTCAAAACAAATGTGTTTTTTAGTTTTCATTGTCTATTTTTAGATAAATTCGTATGTTCATGCTATCCTTGTCAATACTACAATTTTTTATTCCATACGTTGTATATGTGTAAAAGACAAGTATTTAAAATTTAGCAACCTTATTCAGCAATAATTTAATCTCACACGATTATCACTTTAGTTTTCAACCGATCCAGTTTAAAATCTGGCATATAGTACTTAACTTCCAAGTCGCAACTCTCTTACTAATTCAAAGTTAACGAAAAATCTTTTAATTTGGCAATGTTGTTACGGGACCTCCATCTAAGCAAGTACCAACTTCCCTTTATGAATTAACCAGATCTCGGGTTAAAATTCTGTGGGGACAATAAATTTGTAAATTTTACCTGCCGCCTCTATTTTATGGCTTGTGCTCAAGAGGCACAGACACAACAGAGTGCTGCTAAATAAATAAGAAGGTACAAAAATGTTTTTTTTAATTTATATGAAATTTCTAAAAGCAAAGGGGTAAATGTGAAATAAAAAAGTTTACATTGTCTTTGTATTAAACAAAGACAAAGAAATATTAACAAAGTTGTTTGAAAATTATACAGATGTTAAAGAAATGAAAAACGAATTCCTGTTCAATGCAGGTACTCTTTTGTTGAGCAAAATTTCATCGGTTTTTAGTATTTTTAACACAGTCATAACCCTAAAATTTCAAATGGAAGACTAAATATACATTCTAACAGTTATTATCTGTAAATGAAGGGAAAAAAGTTAAGGAAAAAGGTAGATTACCCGACAAAGAAAATAAAGATTTTATATTCTGATATATTACTTTTGCAGAACCTTAGTATTTGAACCCAGATTGCGTCATATAACTAAATTAACAATGTGAAAGTTTGGATGGATGGATGGATTTTTGTTACTCTTTCACGCAAAAACCACTGAACCGATTGCGATGAAACTTGGTATGATTGATTAACGCATAGGGTTACACGGGTAGCCACCCTATCCCGATATTCCCACGAGATCGGGTCTTACGCGGGTGAAACCGCGGAGCGCTGCTAGTATTTAATAAACATCGACACGACAGTTTGTTTCGTTCTTGTTAAAGACACCAAAACTAGTCAAGCTTGCCCGGAACACACACGGGTGTACAGCGTTTAACATCTTACTATCTTATCTGACTAAAATTTAAAAGGCGAAAGTTTGCGATGATGGATGGACGGACGTATGTTTGTTACTCTTTCACGCAAAAACGGCTGGATTTGAAATGAAATTTAGCACAGAAATAGATTATAGTCTGGAATAGCATATAGGCTACTTTTTATTTCGAAAAAATGTTTAATCCCAGTTACAGCTAGTATGTTTAATAACTGTAAAACCTCCTGGTTTCAACATTTTTTACAACAATTGTAATAGTTTAGTATAAAACAAGCCGTTCTGTACGCTTAGATCTTTTAAACTACGCAACGGATTTTAATGCGGTTTTCATCAATAGCTAGAGTGATTCAAGAGGAAGGTTCATACGTATAATTTTATATTGTTCTGTGTTAATTTGTTGAAATATGACGATAATCATTCACCACATTAATAGGTACATATTAATGTGGTACATTGTAGCTGTGCGAAACCGGGGCGGGTCGCTAGTGTACTATAATTGAACCTTGAACCGTAAATATATTGTTTACTAAGTACATTTCTGGTTCAAATTTATTATTATTTATTTTAGTTTATTTACAACTAAACTTTGAGGATGATTTAATTTAGCTCTATGGTTTTTGTACATTATCTATGTAATGTTATATTAATATTCATATACTCATATTGTAAAATGATGTACAAATATGGTTTTTTTTTGCCTGTCTTATGTTTCCCTTTTCTCAAATAATAATATTAAATTGTATTATGGATTCTAGAACACGAATAAACATGTTTGGATATTTTTTTAAATAACAAGTCCCTATGCATAATTTGTATGTATTTTACAACATACTAGGGCACTACATAAGTTTTTTGAAGTAATCTCCACTGGCAGTAATATAGGTGTTAATATCTGTAAACCAGGTGCTGAACACATTGCTCTAGTATCCCTCTGGAATACAGCCGCATATCTCCTTGAGAGCTTCCTCATTGCTCGAAAACTTGCATCCCGTCAGTTGTTTTTTTACATATCGGAATAGTGCAAAGTCACATGGCACTAAATCCAGACGATAAGGAGGGTGTCCCAATAATTTGAATCTAGCTTAGTGCTAGTGTTATTTTGATGCATTCTTTACGGATTTTCCAAGACGTCGGCGGTGGTTCATCTTCAAACACCCAAATTTTACTCTGAAATTTAGTAGGAACGGCGAAATAATACAGCCAGGTTTCACATGTACCGATTGAGTTCACGTAGTTAGATCAGCCGCCTTAATTTATTTTGAATATATCACAAGACCAAGTCACACGCTGCTCCTTAAGCGCATCAGTCATCAAGTGTGAACCCAGAGTGAACTAAGTTTCCGTACTTTCAAATCGTTTGTTGGCCGTGAAGCATCCGATGAACAGTTGGTAACTTGAGAGTTTTGTCAATCTGTCGATATGACACACGTCGGTCTTCCTCCAATCATTTTCGAACAGTTTTAATGTTCTTATCGATAGTCGAACCTGCCGAACCGTGCATCATCCTCCAAATTAAATTACGGCGTTTACCACCGATTAATATACCACCGTTATATGGTCCTTAGAGATGGACAAGTTTCTCTCAGTGCACTACTCATTTCCTGGAAACAATTTGTTTAGTTAAGCCACTCTTAAAATTTTACAAAATAATCACACAAATGTCATAACAAGAGAAGTCCGCCATTTCCATTTAGAAAATTAATTTAAAAATCGAACAAACGATTTTTTACCTCCAAATTTGTTTTTTTTTTTAACATTACTTAGAGTTTATGGATATGACTTCAAATCACAATATTATGATATCTAGATATCATAATATGCATTTGCATACGACAAAACTTACGTAGCGCCCTATGTACAAAATGCGCATAGAAGCACCTAGAAGCACAATGCAAAAACACGTAATTATCAATACAGATATTTGCACTGGGCGAGCATTGATCCGACACCTGTCGTTACAGTCGAAAATCGAAAATGTGTATGTGCAATAAATTTATCTCAAGATATGGTAAATACTACAATTTCTCGTAATTTAACACCATTTGCACAGCCGTACATCACGTCAGTTTGGACCGTTACATCCCATGTCAAGCTCCCGTGACCAACAATGTATTACCATCAAATTGATTTATAATTTTCATCATTTGCCCAGTCAGTTATGCATCTGGGGAATTGATTTCCATTCAAATATAAGTTACGCATGCGTAAGTAACTCATAACTGAATAAAAAGTACGGTTCATTGGTTGGAACTAAATATATAGAATGTATATTTCTGTCACAATGTTTGGATAACATTGGAGGAAAATTGTTGGATTTGTATGGAGTATTAAACAGATAAGAATATGTTCTTTTTAAATATCGAAGTTTCGAAAATTTCTACAACGTATAAACTTATAATTTTTTTATAAGAAACTAGCTGTACCCGGCATGCGTTGCAATGCCTTTTTAAATACACATATATAGATTTTTTGAGCCAGAAATTCTCGCGGGCATTCTCAGAAACCCTGCTGAAGTTTTAACTTCAACTTCATTATGTGAAAAATATAAACAATTTAAATTATATTCTAATAATTTGTTTGTGTAATAGGGAAAATAAAAACAAATGATCTTAAAATTTTGGGATCTGACATAATCCAAATACCTAACAGGTTGTTGCGAAAAAGAAATACAATTCTAAAAAACTTTTTAACAAAAACAAAGCGAAAAATAAACTTGTTAACTTAATTTCTACACTAATTTTAATACCTAAACAATTATGATTTGACGCCAAAGATAGAAACAGCAAATTAACTAGTACGTAAAATTAAGTGATGCATCAGCAATAAGATGCGTCTATTTGCCGAACTGTTTTCACATTACATTTTTATTTGTATGTATGGCTCCGATTCAAAATTATTTAGGTGTTTACATTAGTGTTGAAGTTTAGTTAATATACAGGTTAACTTCATAACCTCCTCGTTTTTTTCGTCGGATAAAAAAAGCTTGCGTAATACCGTACCATGGTATTAACGGGTTCATTATTTCATTTAACTTCTGTGACTAACAGCTATTTATTATTCACCTGTCGTGCTAAAAAATATTTCATGCCTACAGCCACGGGCACAAATAATAACAGTGACTAACCTTTAAAAATTATGCACACATTACATTGTACTTTTTACTTGAGCTGCACTCGTCGTATCTTGTCATTATTGTGTTAGTGACTGTACATTCATAAAATATGTACAATAATGCTGCCTCTAGATTGAGTCATTATTCCAACGCGCCGGTCATTATGCAAATTCTGGGTAGAAATTTTAAATTTTCCTTTTACACTTATTTGATTAGGGTGCACAAATTGTTTCATCCCTCGAGTTTACTTAGGTCTGTTCAGTACGCAGAAAATCCACTGCTAGTAGATTATTTGGGTTTTATAAGGGTCTCAACTTACCTTCAGGATTTTCAACGGTCAAAACGAATTTGCTTTTTTATGGTCCCATAAAATTGATGGCTACAAATATGCTATATCTTATTTTCTTAAGTGTGTTTTTATTTGTCTTATTACGGTCTGAATATTGATTTATTGAGATGTTTCCTGTTTTATGGCGTTCGAGACTGGACAGATACTCGTATTTTATTAACATTTGTGAGATGAAAAGGTAAATATGAGATAAGAATTGGAGGAATAAACAAATATAAATTATGAAAACCAATATAATGGAATAAAAACATTAAGGAACAATGTTAATTGAAGTTCAAATTGAATTTTGGAATGAACTTTAAATTTTGAGCATGAAATTAAAATTTCGAACAGAGCGTTTTACTTTGCTCTCTAAAATGTTCCAAATTACCAATTTTTACATGCTGAAAGGTATTAAAGTTGCTGACGTACACTTTCAAACAAGTTTGCAGTTCGGAGTACACTTAGAATTTTGCACACGAATCTAGTTCTCGGAACCGTGTTGGTGTTAGTCAAAAATGTATTATCGCCGTTCGATATATAACCAGCAAACTAGTGCATGTCAATATACAATATGTTCAAACATTTACGGTTCTGCATAAAGGTAACTGATTGAATTGAAGTGAGAACCGATAAATCCGTCATGATTTATTTTTTATTGGTTGAGTGCTACAAAAGTGCATGTTGACATTAGTTATGGAATCGAAAATGTTTTCATTTAGGGCTGTGGCAAATAAATATTTTTTTACTATGCGATATAAAGAATGTGATTGCTTTAAACCTTTATCTATGAAATACTTTTAGTGGCATAACGTCATTTTGCAGGTATTTCAGGTTTTTCAGGGGTCAAAGGTGTTGTGAGTATTTACATACGCCGGCTACCGCTTTTCATGAGAGATGTGTAAAAAATGAACTGTACTGATGATGATGATGATGTCCTGCAAAAAGGAAAAGTAGTTTCAATAAATTAATGCATTTCATGAGATCTATTAAATGTATAAAAACTATACACCGTGTAATAGTAATTATCATTGATAAAGATGAACATCTCATTCAAGGTCTTAAATCTAAGCAAATTTGTCCAACCTATGCATAAACAACACAAATCTTATAGGACAATTGAGAACACTCTACTCAATGTATTACGAAACCGCGGACCGCTGGCAACACATTTTATGTGACCACCTGATTAACTAAGTTTTAGAACGAGTGAATAAATCTGTACTCCAAGTCATACTGCTAGATCAGATTAGAAACATTATAAGAGCCGAAATTCGGGACGCGGTTTTCAACTTTAAAACCACTATTACTGAACTTGAGACTGAAATATCTTCACTACGCGATAGTGTCAAATTCATTTGTGACAAATACGACTTGGTGAAGAAATTCGTTTAAATTAAATACTTATTGAAATGAATTCTAAGTCTCACAAAGAGTTTTACGGAGAATACGAAACTATACGAAAAAAAGAACTGTAACATTTCTCGCCCAGTCACCTATGGTGTACTTACACATTTCTCCACATTATAATGACCGTTTGGTATGGTTAATCGAAGACACACCAAATGTATGATGGTACGAAATGTTGGCATGTATCTGTGTTGTACCAATGGCTGCGTGCCGCCCTTTAAGGCTGAGCGTGACAGGGCTTTAGAGGCAAGCTCATCTCTAAGCAACTCGTTCCACATGCGCTCTTGCAAGCCGAAGGATTGAAGACCTAGCTCACTGCACCGCTTGCTGTTTCATACTTTTCTATGTTATATCTGGGCAATAAATAATACATGCACATGGTGAAGGTAGTTTTAGCAAATCAATTTCAATATTATTTTGTCAAGCTCTCTGGGTGAGAAACTGCATTTTACTTCATAAGTCAAAAGATCCCACCGAAGGTCAAGAGCCAAGACCCAGTCTCGATAAGCTAAAATATGTAGAATGAAATTTGATTTCTGTACTGGTAATTTGGTTATCTGGTCAGTTTCGCCTGTAATAGTTCGTATTTCTGGCACTAAGCGTCCAAACGTCTCGTGTACTTTGTCAAATTCATTCCAGTGAACACTAGTCACTAACAGAACAAAATATAGATAATTTGATTTCTACTCCCCCAATATCACTAAAGAGTATATATTATGAAGTTTGAAATACAAATTTAAGCCCCGAATTATTTTCTTCAGTCATCCGTTTTAATTTGTAATCAAAACGAAGAATTTTACATTCAGTCTTTTGATTTAAGTTTCAAGGAGAATAGTACTAAGGGTCAAGGTCACCTCTGCTAATCTAAGGTTACACGGGTTATTGTAACCTTAGTAACTGACCTATTAGGTAATAACTTGTCTGGTTATACTTAGTTTGAAGTGGACATATCAGTTTTATAGATATTCATTTGAAGTTTACGCTCAAGTGACATCGTTGACAACAGTTATGGCATCAGCTAAGATTGCTTTTATATTATTCAAACCTATTAGAATTTGTTTGTTTATAATACAAACCTAACAGGAGCTCTGTATTAATTCACATCGTTGTGATATATCAAGTGTCAAGTGGTATCCATGGATACAGGAGAAATAAAATATAGTAATGTAAAAAGACGAAAATCGTGGTTTTAAGAAAGCTCACTGTAAATATTTCAGATATGCATTTAGCAAGGTATACGATCTCAGTAAGTACGAGAAGTGTTGAAGCAAGATGTATGATTAATACTAAAATTTATTTTCCGCAAAGATGAATTCAATTTAATTTTTAGTACATTTTCATCACGGTAACGTATGGGACACTAAGAGACCGGAATTTTATTCAAAATTTTACACCTCAAATTTTCTCCTCAATTGAAAGGAAATGAAATGTGAGCGTTTTGGTAAAATATAAGTTCTATTCATAATGCAGCGAATGTAATATTCATGAACGTATTAAAAACGAAACTCAAATCTTTTATTTGTTTGGGCAGCAGATTCTCAAGGGGCCTTCTTAATAGGAAATTATCTTTAGTCTACATAAAACTGTAAAAAAAGGTTCGTAGTACATAAGTGACACTATTAGCGAGTACTCATAGGAAGGGGCTGTCACCTAGCATGTTATAGATCCATAGTCTTTAGCCCTACTTACAATCTTAACTCTCGCTTCCCATCAGTCTGTCCAAGGCATTTTTAACGTGTATTTTTAGATAGAATATAAATTATTTTTATAACTTTACCGACACGTTGCCGTTTACGCTATTTCTATATTCAAGTTCATTTCAAAACATTGTAAATCTCGTACGTGTCACCACACTTTAAATCACCATTCTAAGCAAAGTATTTTAATCTAAGTTTAAAACTACGAAACAGATTTAACAAAAGCTTAGCGTCCGATATTAGGTGCTTGAAATCAATTACCTGTCCATTGATTGGACAATTTGTCGTCGGCTAATCCCCTACAGGGCAATCGATATTAACTAAATTATCTCATCAGGTGAGCCACCCGATAAACGGCTTAATCGCTTTTGAGAAATAACCTTTGCATAGTTTTTTTAATGGCCGGAGCGTAATGACTCACCGACTTTTTACACTTCCATTTTGTCTGCTATATGTATATGTAGGTATTTAATTTTCACATATACCTACAGTCTTACGTTCAACAAAGACTGGCAATTATAAATATTTTTTTGGTATTTTTTGACGATTAATAACTTAACTTATACTATTCTTAGTAATACAGATATTTAAATTCAGAAATTATTTCGTTCCTGTATCAACTGAGTTTATTTACGTTGTCTACGCCAAAAGATAGCTTAAATCCCCTCATTCTTACATATATTAAAATCATCTCTTAAGGAGAGACTTGAATCCATGAGTTTAAAGACTAATATTCAATGCAGTACTATAAGAAAGCCTTGTTAAACTTTTTGTTGTAATGCTTGGTTGTAATTTAACTTCTAATTGCCTTTGATATGATATTAAGGTAATTGCCGCTGCAGGTGGCTCAATTAAGGGTTTGATGACTTGCCGCGTCTCAAACGAGCCGTGTTTTGCATACATTAGTTTTTGTAATGAAAATGTTCTGTCTGAGGGGAAAGGCTGATGAGCGTTTTGTGAAAATTTCTCTTTGTGTAATTAAAAACAGTTTATGTTGTAAGTGAAGATTTAAAAGTTAATATTTTGATAGAGGACGCCTGATAGGAGTCAGTTACTACAATTTATATTTAGATCAAATAGTGAATTAATCGTGGGAAGTACGCTTAGTAAACTGTACTTTATTTTCTTTGTGATGAATTCAATTGTGCGACAATAGCAAAATAATGATTTATTTGTAATAATCTCGCCGCTCTGAGAAATATTATAAATTACATAAATACATAGAAACATATTTAAGCTTTTTCTGTTTCTCCTTATCCTAATAATATTCTGAATGTGAAAGTTACTAAAGATGTTTATTACCCAATTACGCTCTAAACACAGCAGTTTTAGATGAAATTTGATACAGATTATATCTTGAATTAACTCACGGAAACTGCGAAAGCGGAGTCATTAACGAAATCTTTAGTAGGTACATATTTTATTAGTTTTATTGTAAATGTAATATATTATGTATATTATCTTTTTGTCCGAGAAAGAAATAAGGTCCGAAATGCAGAAGTTACACCTTTGTTCTCCTGAATTTACCCATGCTCATCGGTAATTCTAATTATTATATATCCTTAATATATTATTAATCCTCTTCTTCTCTTCTCCTTCGAACTCCTTCCCATACGTCTACTCGTTATGACAATTATTTTAGTGTTTCTGCTGTCCGGTTATGGAATGCCTTACCGCATTCAATACGCGATAGCCCTTCTCTAAGCGTGTTCAAGCGGAGAACCAGGGATTATTTTCTCTCTCAACAATAAATCAGACTTATAATATGTATTAGTATATGTATGGAAATATATTTGTATGTATTTATATATTGAATATATATTACTTTATAATATGTGTAAGTATGGGTATTTATATTTCATAATGAGTATACGTGTCGGTATACATGATATTTATTTTAACTAAGTTATATCTATTAATTACTATCTCTAATTAGTTTACGTACACACGACTTTGCCTCTAAGTTTTTCAACTATCCTCTATTCACTCTAAGGTTTGCTGGAAGAAAACTCAGGTTTGGGTTAAGCTCGCCTTTGTATATACCATTTCCTTGTTTTTATTAATCTAGTTTTAGTGTACAATAAAGAATAAATAAAATAAAATAATTATAACTACTTACATGGACGTTTCGCTTAATTGCCATTTTGATAGTATTAAAAGTTCTTACAGTTTACTCGAAAGCCTAAGATTCCTAAATAAAACATAGTCCAGAGAAACAGACTATATACACCGACATAGGGTCACGATAACAGTACCTTTTCATCGTGAACTTTGTTATTATACACGTGTAAAAACTGCATTGCGTCTGAGGGTCTCAAGGTCACTCCTCCCACTTACACAGAGAGGTAATCCTTCGGTAAGAAGTAGCTTCGAGACAGCTTTTTATTATTGAATGAGTTCGGATTAGAGAGTGAGAAGAAAAGATGTTGTTTATAACTGACAATAATGTAGAGGATGTAATAGGATATGTTGAATACTGACTTTTAGAAACGTTTAAAACTATAGCGGTAAGTTCCTCAGTTTATTTGATTTTTTTTTGTGACTGTACTATTTAATAATAATTATAATTTTTATGGTTTATTTAGTGAACTGTTGTTAAGAAATACAGCCTAGGCAGGCAGAATATGGTACAGCTAGATATAATTAATTCAGACTAGCTGTTCATTTCTACTGTTTTTTATGACAATTGAATTAACTTAAATCTGGCAATATTTTCTTGCTACCGCAGTAGAGGTTAGCAAATTAGCAAGAATGGCCATCTTGAGTCTTAATAAACTCTGGTATAAAAAATACATCATAAATATTTGTAATACGTAGGCACACATAATTAAAAATATCATCGACTGTGATAATCACATCGTTTAGAATTCTGAACCATGTATTTAGTTTTCACTGTTTTCATTGCCTCTGCCTTAACGATAATTTATTAACGTTATAAAAGCCAATTACTTTAACATAATCAAAATATTTAGTTAAACAACGATTGCAAAAGATCTGCTATTCAAATTATCAATATCATATCGTGAACCACAAATACACACAGAATATTTTAACGTTGAGTAAACATGAATGCCAAAATACAATTCGTTCAAACAACTATGAAACGATTTGGACTGAAACAATATAAAATGGTTGGTTTACAGGATTATGGTGGTAATTTCAATTGCTTGCACATATGTATGAGATTATGTGTTTGTATAGTCCACAAACTGCAATTGTAACTAACTTTCTGAATAGTTAATTTGAAATAAACTTGTCAAATTAATTATTACGCTGATTAATTTTAGTTAACCTTGATACATAAAATACTTATATATCGATGTTTGTACCATACAAAGTGGTATGAATATCGACTAGCACCACTTCTTATTAGGAGGTTTTAATTTTTTTTGTATAGAATACTGAATAAGAATTTGTGTTTCTTATATGTACGCTTATTGTACTCTCTCAGTTGCAGATAACATTTTGGTCATAAATGCATATTTATTATCTAAAATGGCGTCCGCACGGAACGATTTCACACACAATTTGCCTAGATTTTTAATCGAATCGTTTCGTGTTGATGCAAATCGTTGAATTCAACGTCATTGGGTGGGCAGAACCGCCTGACTTCATTACGTCACATCAAATCGGTTCGTGTGGACGCTAATTGGTCATAATTTAGTCTGCCTGCGGCATACTGAGCGGATATATCCTGATTTTTAAAGGATGACTTTGCGCATTGTTAAATCTTATTAATTATTATTACCTATAGGTAATAATAATTCTGTACCTATTCTATAAATCTTATTACTTTAAACGAGCAATTCTTGTATGTATGTATTTATTTATGTACGTATTTATATTTCGGGTATCTTGGAAACGGCTCTAACGATTTTGATGAAATTTTGTAAACAGATACAGTTTTGCATTTTAAGTTCAACTGCATAGTTGTATTTCCTGTAAAAACGCAATTTTACAAAAAAAAAGAAATTAAAAAAACATCGATTTTACAAAAAAGCTACCGAGCGAAGTTCGGTCTCCCAGGTACTATTCGATATATTAGTATATTATACGTGAAGAGAATTTTTTATACACAATTTTAAGAAAGTTTCGGTTACGCAGGAACGTGAAATTTGGAATACTTCAAGTTTATGTATAGAAGAAGTGCAGAAAGCTACAACCTACTAAAAAAAAACAAAGTAAATAATTCAAAAATTAAAATACAAGAATTCTTTGTCACGAATTATGTATATTTTATCACAATTAAAAATTTCGCTATAAAGCCGCCATATTAACTCTTTAAAAAAAATTATAGCCATGTCACTCCGGACGATGTAAGCATTTTAAATTAAATGGGGCATCCAAATATATTTAGGCGTTTAGATGTTATGGTGGAATAAAGAAACTCACATGCATACATGAACCATGAAAACATTAAACTCTTTTTTAGGCAGTTGTGTAAAAAATAAAGAAAATCAGTTAACAAAAACAGGGAAATAGTTAAAAAACTGTTTTGTTTCTGTCTATTTATAAATATGTACATAATGACTGACTGACTGGCCTTTTGGTCTAGTGGTTAGTGACCCTGACTGCTATGCCATAGGTCGTGGGCTCGATTCCCACCCCAGTCTGGGTGTTCTTTGTGTCCGTTATTTGTATGTTTGTAAAATCCCCCCGCGACACAGGATTCATTCCTAAAGTGGGAGTTGTCTTTAAAAAAAAAACTCAAGTCTACAAATGGTACTGAAAAAATGTTACTATCCCATCACTTGTAGCAAAGACATGTACTTAAAAGCCTTCATTATATATTCGATAGGACACTTGAAAAAACAGCCAACATAAGGATTTAGAAAAATTGCGTTGCAGCGTTCTACAATCTAAAAAGCTATATGGTATAACAGAAGTCATGAAGCTCTCTTTGACTCCTTTTTATTCCTACGGAAATAGGGAAAAAGTGTTCCGAAAACCGTTCAGTTCGGTGTTCGCAACCATTCCAGATATACTTGGAGTATATACTTTGTGCAAACGAGCGTTTGATAGGGGCAGGCCTGGATTTAAATATGTGCTGGATGTGGCAAAAATTTTGCAGTGTGTGTCAGTTAGTATTTCGATGTGTCAGTGTCAGGTAATTACGTACATGTGCGAGTTTTATAATTAAATCGTATGGTATTTACAGTATTAATGTTTTTCATTGATATGTATACGATTTACGTTAAGAAAAAAATTATACAAATGGAAATATTATACAATTTATAATCATTCGTGGAAGAGCCATGCTTCGGCACGTATGGGCCAGCTCGACCGGAGTGATACCACGACCTCACAGAAAACCGGCTCTGAACCAATGCTTGCATTTACTTCTTCTCTTCCCCTCTTCTGCCCCTCTTCCCACCTCTCCCCGCTCCCCCTCTTTCCCGCTTCCCCCTTAAAAGTCGCCAACGCACTTGTGACTCTTGAGTTGCAGGCGCCCATGGTAGCCCATTTATCATCAGGTGACCCGTTTGCCCGTTTGCCCCCTATACCAAAAAACAAAAAATAATATATTTTCAGTTAAGTTCCTTTCTTCTTTGTTCGCCACTCGCCGGTTTAATCTCACACATGAAATTATTATTCTTTAAATCTTCTAACTGCAACCAAGTGAAATAGATGCATGACCGTTGACTGTTAGTATTTATACATACATATTTTGTATATAATAAGTATTTGTGTTTACAGTGCCATTTTCACAAATTCAGACTATTCCAAATAAAACTTTCTGTGCCATGCATTTAGAGTGAATTTTGCCGTGATTAAATACACTATATGACCTACCACCGTGGGTTACAAGGCTTCACTATCTCTTCCATTCAAGCACTATCCTCGTCTGTCTGTACATATCGTATGGTATCGCTATCTGTAAGCGGCGGGAGGGATTACCAGGCGGGATTATATCTTTTATGATAAAATGTCGGAACTGGCTGCCCTAATAACTCATATAGTACATGAGATTAATTAATGTTCCTCACCATTTTTTCTAGCTACATAATATTTGTTATTACATTCGTTGTGTAATTATGGGAATTCTAATAGCAATAACTTATCTTAAGCTGACAAGCATTATATATTGCGAAAGAAGTGAGTATACCTTTTTGCAAATGTAAGACAATGTTAAATGTTTACAAGAACGCAGCGAGATTTTTCAACAGTAAGAAGAATATCCCAATCACGCTAGGTAATCATTACTAGCAAGCCGTGGTCTTATGGTTGATGTTGTAATCATAGATATAGTTTCAATAACTAAATATGCGATTGTGCGTGTGAATGTTGAAATATTGCGCTGCAGGCTGTGATTCAGAAGTAACTCCATTAGTCTTCTTTAGATAATGCTAGGCATGTTCACCGTAACGTACAAACAGACTGAATGCAGCACTAATATTCTATCACCGTTATCATAATTGCAGAAAGTAGATAGCTGAACAAAAACTTTGACAATTTTATTTTTCCTACTTAATTTTCTGTTTAAAATATGACTTATTTAATCGTCTATGACACAGATGAATTTGAAATGATTCTGGGGTTTTGTTTGTATAAGACTAATATTTAGTAATTAAACACATTAAAAGTAGTAGATCATGTACAATTGACGTATTCAAACATGCTGGAAAGGTTGACGGATATAATTTTTTTAGAGAAGAGTTACAAGAATGTTTTTCTTCTAAAAATATCGCCTACGTATAAAATCACTAAAAATTTACAAATAATGCTGTAACTAAAACTCAGTGATCAAGAGATCAAGAGATTGAAAACTTTGAAAATTCTTTTAACTCTGACACAGTAATACAGTAGTCAGAAATAGAAAAAAAATACCTCTTTTATCCAGCAGAGGCAATTTACTCCAATTTTTCTCGCTACGTATAAAATCTTTTAGCATTTAAACGGGTGGCCGAGACGAGACGCTTTCACGATAACTCTATGATGGAGAGGACTGTCTGTCTTTATGATGTGCCTACAATTTTAGCACTCATTTTGTTAGGAAAACTAATGAACAAATTCAACAAAAATAATGTGGGCATAATGAAGTATGTTTTAATTTTAAGAGAAACTGAATAAGAAACATATTATTTTACTGAATAAGAAGAATAGATACTACATAGTATAGAGAAGAGCGAGTATACAGAGAATAAGAAACTTATTGGATGGAGAATTATTACTAGTTGTCAAATTTATTACAAAAATATCAACAGATGTGTTTATAGAAATAATGGGAACATGTGTTAAAATGAAATTTACAAATAATGATAAAGTGAATAACTACATGCAGAATGGAAAATTTATGACAAGAATAAATGCTTGTATGTATATGTATGAATGTATATTAGGAGATTGATTATAAGGAATAAAGGAAAAGGCTTAAAATGCAGGCTACTACAGGCTTTGATAACACACAATAATATTATTAAATTAAATGACATTTTAATAAATGATATTGATTCTCAGTTGGTGTGATTTCATCCATCGAATAGTGGTGTTATGCACGCGCTGAATATTTCTGATACGAGTATAGAAATGAGATATTGCAAATTTTCAAATCAAACAGTCATCTAATTACATCAGGCCATGTACAGGCCGTGTCCTTTGTTCAAATTTGCTATAGGTGTTTGCAGACCACTGCCGGGGTGTTGCCCGCTTGGAGCTAACGAAGTAAGAAAAATAGCAAGATGGTTTTCTAGCTAAACATTTTTTAAATCCTTTTGAATAAAACTGTAAATATTCAAGTATCTTTGTGTGAATAGACCATAGACCAGTAATATCCAATTTATAATTATTTCAAACGTTTCATCTTTCAATATAAAATGTGGATCTAAACATATAACTTAAAATACAAGCAAATCCACTGGCCCAGCTATCTGCGCAGTTAGTATAGAAGCTGTATTATGCGAAATCTTCCGTAAAATTGACGTTTCAACTCTCAAGTCTATTCTAGCTGCGCGCCAGTCGCTTAATAGATTTTTTTTTAAATCCGCCATCGTTTTCATAAGGATAGCTTAAACTTTTTTACTTTCGTTCAAACTGTTAATGGGTTTTACGTAGTGCGGCCGGATTTTGAGGTTATAATTTATCTTGATGTTCTTTAGAAAATGAATTTTGTTAATAAGTTTTGTTTTTTTTGTTTATGTTAGAGTGTTTGTGTTAGAATAAAATGGTTAGCGTTTTCAAACTTGTTCAAAAGTAAATAAAATTTGAAATATATTTTATTTTTATTTCATTCTTTTAGAAAACTTACAGTTATTTATAGGGGTAATTACATTTATAATGGTACGAGAAGGCCAATTACAAGTTTTCACATGTCATCTAGTAAGGAAAATATAAATTTAAAAAATATACATACAGACGAACATAGTACCTCCTCCTTTTTAGAAGTCGGTCATTAAAAGTGACAGATAGCATGTGAGACGATGTTTGCACCTCGGAGTTCAGAATATTAAAAAGTTAATGTTCAACGTGCAACGCAACGCGCAACGGTGTTTCGACGATAATCGCTCATCATACTTTTGAATTATTGCATACTAGTATTAAATAACTCAACGTCGTCGAACTCTTGTGTTATTGAATTGAAGTCTCGACTAGTCCTAATTAGAAAAGAATTTTGGGCGATAATAGGAATGCTATAGGGATATGTATTAATCGCGGATTTCTTAAAAAGGATTGATGTACGCATAACCAACAACAGCAATACTTTGCTATAATAAGATCTTGGTCCGCCACGCGTCTTCGCAGATGTAGTAGTAGCAAATGAAATTTATTACAACGCAGAGTGTAGTTGTGTTGGTAGAATTTGAAGCGATGCTGATCATGTCTTACAAATATAACTTAGAACTATTTATAATCACTGTAACTCTAAATTTATTTTATTATTATTGTAACCCATTAATTTGTTTTTAAACATAAAACTTAAATAAACTAAGCACAGTGATGACCTAATAAAACTAGAACTAAAAAAATAAACACTGCGTACTCCAGAAACCATGTCAAATTGCCTAAAAATGTACAGCGAATTCACCACACTCATAAGTATGTCTAACCGCAATCTTCCAAAAGGTAGGAGACATGTATGAAGTTTATTGAACAGTTTGTTAAATATATATTTTAAAAAAAGAAACATGAAAATTATTAATGAATTCCTTTTTTTGTGAAGGAACGAATGTGATGTCCCTCTAATACAAAGAAGGGATCATCGGACCAGGCTAGATGATCATACCTTGTAGACCACGGCCTAACTGTGATGTTGAGAAGTTGTATATATACTAAGCGGCTCGAGAACTTTCATTGCGTGATTTAGGATCAGTAGTTACTAGGTACGTAGATCGACTTGTTCGCCACAATTTAATAGAATACATTTTTCTATCCCAAAATCATTTGCAAACTCGAACTCAGAAATATATAACAAAAATACATAAACCTATGATAGACAAAAGCGCGACTACGTTAAAGCATTGGCTGCACGAAGTATCGTCTCGCTGCGTTCCAGAAGAAATTGGTATATTTTTATTGAGGACGTGTGACGATTCTCTGTCTAACTTGAATTATGTGTTTTATGGATCATTGGCAATTGTATTCGGGAAAGAAGTTTTGTGAGTGTTGAGCGGAGCGAGGAGCGGGCTTCACACAGTGGTGCAAGTTAAGTGTGTAAGCGTTTAAATTGCCTACTTTCCACAGTCTTCCAACCACCTTATTTGTATTATTTTAACTTTAAATACATATATACATACACTCGCGCCTGTATTCTCGAAGGGGCTAGGAGTGTTAAACACCGTCATTTTGCCAATTACCGCCAGCTGGGTACTTTAGGAATTAAAGATGGGAAATCTTGGAGGTAGGCAAGAAGGCAAGGCAACGTAAGGAAAAGGATATTGCATATACGGATGGATGGAGGAGTTAAGTCAAGATGGAAGGTCAGGGTCGCATACGTCTACTATATACATAGTGTATATGACAATGGAATACTTACTTAAATCACTGAAAGGGCATGCATCTAGCAGGCAGTTACAAAAATATTTTTTGAAAAAAAGTTATGACGTTTACAAGTTATGAAAGTTTGAATTCCCAGGTATTATTACCTACGTTGCTCATAAAAGAATGTGTAAATTTAAAGATTTTTAAACTTAATTTTTTTCTAGTGGTCCTGTGCTTGATAATCTCTGGATGCCTACTACAGGCTTATTTTTAATTTTTTTTAGGCTTTTTTAACTTATCCTCCCCAAGAAGTGGCACAATGCTGAACTAACAACCATTTTAGAGATGAAAATTAAGATCTGAGCGTAAAAAAAAATGTGGGTATATTAAATAGGTTTTACATAAATTTAACTAATGCATTTAAGACAAAATGCTTCTCGCTACGTTCTTCAAACTTAAACCGCTACCAAGACGAATCGCCGTACTGTGGCAGGCCGAACACTGGCAAATTACTCCGATCAATTTCTGTACGTTGCCCGGGGGATTTGCAACCATTGCAATCTTCAACTTGTCATTGTCAATGTTCAGGTCCCGCGATTGACATGGGAATCACTATCGGCCTGTGGTGCCTACACCCTGTTATTGTGGCAGCTCCCATTAATTCTGGTCAGTTGAATTATGTTGTAAGGGTTGCTGAATATTTATGAGTTTCGTTGTAAGGATAAGAAAGGGTTGGTAGTCATTGATGACAACAATAATGGGGAATATTTTGTATTGAATAGATATTCTGTTCCGGATAGTCACGAATATGAATGTTGTGTTTGATGGTTTTCCTATGTTGAGTGATTTTTCTTTTGTATAACTACGGTAGCATGTAAGCTTACATTACATTTTGATCGCATTTTATTTTAACTAAATAGACCAATGAGCACATTTACAGCTAAAATACCAATCGAACGTATTCTATAACTATAGCCGGGTTTAAACTAAATCGATAAATATTTTGTTGGTCATTTAATACATATATACGAAAACTTTAAAGGAAAAATAAACATGTATTTAATTATTTAAAATTCTAATTAGAATTACTAAGTCATTTACGCGTGTCGTGACACTGATCACGCTGTATGTCTTCATGCGGGGTATTTTCATACTCTATTTTGTTGGTTGTGATTTTTTGTAATAAATAAGTATACTAAAAAAAAATTGGTTGCCTGTAAAGTCGGTATACGGGCGAAAGTTTTACGTGACAACGACTTTGAGTGGTAAAATAATTTTAATGTGAATATTCATTCGTATAGTAGGAAGAAGGATGAAATAATAGTAACAATTTAAAACATTTATTTATACAAAGAATTATATTTAAAGGGACGCGTGCCTTTCAGTTTTTATGTCTGTCTCTCTCGCTCTTAGGCGGGCTAACCATGCCCGAGTGGAAGGGACGCGTGCCTCTCACTCGCTCTCATTGTGAGCGCATAACGTGAGCGGAGCGTAACGCAGTTTCTTGAAGTGTCACCCGGCAAACCAATTTATAAGACGTTGTCACGTCAATAAATTTAACATACTAAATAGTCTTTGTATTAATATTGTTATTATTAAGCTAGTATTATGTGGTGTCTGGTAGATGTCGAAGTGAAATTTATGGTTTATTAAATTGAAAATGTGTTGTCATGTAAGTAAAAAGTAAATTTCTTTATGAGAAGATAAACTCTTTAACCAGAAATACCAGATCCTGACATACAGCTTGCGCCTCTTCGACATTCAGAACTTTCATATACGCTGATCGGTTACGGGTTTGAGGTATAAGTAAAATCACAACCATACTTAGAAACTCGTAGAAAAAGTAATCTTAAGATGTTAAATAATGAAATGTATACATTGAAAGAAAGAAACATATTTATTTTGCACTCATACAAAGCCACAAGAGATTCAAGCAAGAGTGTTACAACAAATATAAATAAAAAGCACCTCTGCATGAGCCAAAAATGGTTGTTAGTTCAGCATTGTGCCACTTCATAAGAAGTAGCGCTGGTATTATGCTAACACCTAGATTGCTTATAAAGGATTACTTTTAGTTTCACTTATACAATAAACATACCCAAAATTGCAACAACCAATGTTTACATTTGATTATAAAACATCTTGTGACAATTTTTTATAAAAAACTAGAAATGTGACGTAACAGTTGTTGGATATATTAAAACGTGGCAAAATCAAGTTCTGTCGTATCTCTTTCTACGAGTATTGACTCCAAACCCCTGGGAGTCAATCCTTGTGTTAATAATAGTGTTTGTTTATAAACTAAAACTATAAACTCGAAACATTAAAGAGATCACTGACGCCTGTCCTATGTACTTTATTCCGTAACAAGCTCTGGCAAGTCTACTTAGAAGCAGAAAAACAAAAACCATGCAAGTAGTAGGGTTTAGTTATTACTGTTTCATTTTAGGCTGAAAATGTAAGGTTTAGTTTTTAAAATATTAGAATAAGAAATGCTCAAATCAGCCCTGAAACTTTATATTTGGCTCGCCATATGAGACCTAGTATACCCTGCTGAACGGTGTCTATTATGAATATTCTCTGTCTATTCATATGAAGAAAAAAAATTGCTAATGTTAAGTTCCTAATATAAAACTCAGTTGTTGATATTTTCCAACGGTAAAACTTAATTTTATTAACTTCACGACGTTCTAGTTCAATATGCTCAAAGATATTTCAGATTATCTTTCGAAAGTTAAGCCGTAGATATGTTGATATCTTATCCCAGCGATTCATATCGTTCTAACTGCACCACCCAGAATGCAAGGTATAATGCAACAATAACTCGTTGTGCCGCACGTCGCCAGCTCGCGATTCGCATGACAAAACCTCGTGGCATTCTAATAAATTTCTAAATCGACATAAGTCGTTTCGTATTCACTGTGGCGTTGTGGATTCGCGAGCACAATAAGATCATGTTACAAAGGACTGTGTTTTGCATATCTGCGGAGATCGTTCGCAGACGGAGACGGTGTTTGTCGACGATGTTTTGCTCCCGACGCGTAGTTTTTTTTCTTTTTTCTAATATGGGGTGGAAGTTTTGGCGCACAGGCATTTTTATATTAGGCCAGTGTGGCATTCGGAAACGCAGGTAAATAAAAGGCAAATGAAAGGTAAAAGCACTTTTAGACGTAACTTATTTATTAGAAACTAGCAACCCGCCCCCGCTTCGCACGGGTAGCACAGCAAGAGACATCTTTAACTTATTGCAATCATTTTACATAAAATCTTAACAAATTATACACCTAAACCCTCCTCATGAATCACTCTGTCTATTACTGAAAACCACACGAAAATCCGTTCAGTAGTTTTTCAGTTTATAGACAGACATAACAGACAGACAGACAGACGCGGCGGGGGACTTTGTTTTATAATATGTAGTGATGTAAATTTAACAGCACCTTCAGGCAACTGTCATAAGAGTCTGATAGTAGTCTTCCTCGATTGTAAGCAGTTTTCTGTCTCTCCGGACTATAATGCTAAGCATAAAAATAATAGAAATATTAACAGTTAACCCATTGCTACATTGAAGTCAATAAAGTCAGCAATAAGCTGTAATTTTAGTATTATTTCATATTTAATCAGTTCTGATTATTTAAGGCCCATGTTTAAATCCCCGCTTAAATGCAAAACCTCCGAATTCCACAGACTCTAAATTAAGACCTTACCTGAACTATCTGAACCGCTGGCACTAGTTCCCAACCTCAAATATACCTAGTAAACGCTCTTACAACGACACAGTACGGCAAAGTTGCTCCATAAAAGCTCTTTTGCCTCTCCACCTTTCCTTTGGCATTTTGTGCTGGTTATATTTTTTCTTTTTAATTTTTTTTTTACAGCAAGTTATTTACGAAATACGGTTAGCTTATTTTATCATGTCATGTTTACAAGAGTTATTTTCCTGTAATGTAAGTTTTACAATATATGTTAACTAATTAATATACACGCACGCCTGTATCCCTGAAAGGGGGTAGGCAGAGGCGAATTAAACATTCAAGTTTTGCCAACCACAATTTTGGTAATTAAAAATGGGAAGATTGAATTGAATAGCTCTTTCTTGCATAAATTGTTTAGATAAGATATAATTACATTAATAAGTAAATTTCAGTAAGTATCAACAATTTATCCGGATTGGCTGTGCAATATTCTTGTAATTTAATTTTTTTTTTAAATACATGCATATGTAAATTGTTATTATTATTAATAAATGATTACTGCAAACAGTATAAATTAACACATTCTAAATTAATTACTAAAAATGTAGGTTAAGAATACTAGTTAAAATAATCAATATTTAAACTGTAGCTCTGTATGTATGTATGTATATGCTATACATACATTATTTTTAGAAATTTAATTATTATTAGTAAGTATTTAAGAATTAAAGTAAATAAGGGAAATAAAAAATATTGTAGAAATTAAATTTATTAGATTACTAGCAACCCGCCCCGGCTTCGCACTGGTAGCAAATCATAATATTGATTATTTCCGACATCTTTATCAAACACCGTCATATTTCAGCCATTTTACACAAAACTTTAATTAATTATACACCTAAACCTTCCTCATGAATCACTCTGTCTATTGGTGAAAATCGTATGAAAATCCGTTCGAAAGTTATTGAGTTTATCACGAACAGACGGCGGCGGGGGACTTGTTTTATTTTATTTATTTATTAATTTACCACATACAACTATCATCACAGGTTACTTACCTAATACAATAGTGTACTTACATACTTAAAATAAAAATAAAAGTTAAGCACATGTACTTGTATTAAGCACAATCAAAGGATAATTTCCAATAAGCTGCCTTTGTGAATTCATTATAATATGTAGTGATTACTGAAAGTAAAAGTAAAGGACTATCATCGTTTTCAGTCTTAAAGTCTTAACTATACTGTGGAAAAACTATATGCTACATATTTTATGACCACCGAGAGTTCAAATAATTATTTTTGTTATATTAGTCAACACACTCTCAAATCTATTAATGTCGCGTTCCTATCATCAAGAAACGATTCGTTTTCAACGAAAATTTTACCGTCCGTAAGCAAAACGAATCATTTCTTGATTATAGGAACGCGGTATAAGTCACCTAATAATATGTCCTACTACAGCTTATCATTTAAATAATCACTTAGAGAGTACTAGCACCTCTCCAACAATAACTTTTTCAATTAAATTTTAACTACATGTTAGTTACACTTAAAAGTATATAATTCTTAGAGTTATTTAATTATAAATACTTAATAATTATATTAATAAAAAAATATAAAAATTAAAATTATACCTCAAAGCCGTGTAAATAGTACGCAAATTCGGTGTTAGCTTTTCAAAAGTGTAAACGTACACATTTTTTTACATTAATAAGCTACAAACACACAATGCAACGCTTACCGCCATCTATGGGTGTTAGCGGTCGACTTAACCTGTGGACTTAGGATCAGAGATTACCTTCGGAGGTTAGGCAAGAAAACTGTGTAGTTTTTAGTTTGATTTATACGTAGCCACTTTAATTTAAACTACTTACCTAATCATTTAAATATTATTCATATTTTTACTAAGTTTTAATACATTCAAACTACGTCAAACTATATAGATACATCACTACATATTATAAAACAAAGTCCGCCGCCGCGTCTGTCTGTCTGTTCGCGATAAACTGAAAATCTACTGAACGGATTTTCATGCAATTTTCAGTAATAGACAGAGCGATTCATGACTAAGGTTTTGGTATATAATTTGTACCCGTGCGAAGCCGGGCGGGTTGTTAGTTAAAATTTAAAAATGCAATTACTCGCGATTCGTTTAATCCTACTAATATTATAAACGTGAAAGTTTGTAAGGATGTTTGGATGTTTGTTGCTCTTTCAAGCAAAAACTACAAAACCGATTGCGATGAAACTTGGTACGTAGATAACCGTACACCTGAATTAACACGTAGGCTACTTTTTATCCCGATATTCGGTGGAATCGGGACGTACGTGGGTGAAACCTCGGGGCGCAGCTAGTAAACTATAAAGCCACTACGATTTGTAATTAGGTGCAATCGTAAAAATATCTTAACACTATATTACACTATATAACTCCAAATGTATTATTTACTATGTTAGATGTATGACTACAAAATCTCATATACCTAATATGAGATTTTGGGGTAATGTAAGTTAATAATAGCAATCTGTGGTTTTTCTTCTTCTTTAGTTTTCCTTTATTGAAAATCTTGCTGCATAAACATTACAAATACTGCATTAATGCTTTAGTTACTAGTTAAGCGGTATTGTTGAGTGACGGTGGTAGTGTTACAACTGTAAAATGTTTGTAAGATTGTGATAATAACGATCCAAAAAACATATTTGTTGAAGAAACATTACTAAGAGCATTACGCCTTTTACGGCAGACAGAGGTGCATGACATCCATATACGTTATTCAACATTAAATGAGACATGATCATTTTTTCTGTGCTTGGGTGTAATTTATCTATAATAGTATGTATGCATTTAGAAATATATAAGTATGTTTATCAGCAGTCTGGTTACCATAGTACAGGCTCTGCCTAGTTTAGAATCAGACGGCCGTGTGTGAGATGTGTGAAGTTATTATTATTTTTATTTATTTTATTAGTTAATAAGTGAGAAGTCTATATTACCACAATGTAAGAAAAGAAATTACTGCAAACTCCACAAATACTCCTAATGTATATTTTTAGTCTAAGAATCCCGAACCCTCAATGCCAAATGATATTGCCCAAGAATTTAGCATAATTATGGTATTATACACATATGTACAGTCTGTTCAACAAGAACATAACCGTTATTATTCAGAAGAAATAAATCCGATATTTTTTTTACATTTTATTGAAGTACCTACCTGTTATTGGTTATTGCACAATTACTTAATATTTTGTCCAATCACCGTAATTATTATTATATCATGACACTTATTTAATATTCTATTGAGTATTAGGGTATGAGCCAAAGATTATGCAACAAAAAGATTTATAACAAGAAAAAAGAGATGGAGCTGTAATAATTTTTTGTTTGAAAAGCAGTCAGGTTTTTTTGAACAACGTGTATGTCGAATACATCGCATTGCCATTAGCTTACTTTATGTAAAACAAAAATCATAAACGTAAAGTAAATTAAAGCAAGTACCTCTCCAGGCAATTACAAACTACACAAAAATTGCCCAACGAAGTATTCTCAGCTATTGTCGTTATAAAAGGTGTTCGGTCCTGATTGAATAAAGAAAATTGCCAAGTCAGCGTACCTTCAACAATGGGGTAACAAAAGAGGTATGGGAAAGAGGACAAATGTTTGCCCCTGTGTCTACCGTTTGGCATTTTCTAACTGGCTTTTGGCATTTTAGTACTATCACATATACAGATTGCTGGTCTGGTATTTTGCTACTTCACTTTATTGCAAATGCTTTGGTAGAAAATAGACGAGTTTTTTTTTATTCAACCTCGTCGGTTTTGTGGCATAGTTTTCATCATGTTTTCTTTACTTGTAATCTTAAGCTTTTGGGTTATGCTTACAGATACAGATTTTTTTTAAATCGGTTTTTACAAATCGCACTGACAACGCCTAAGATTTGCTTTACAGTTTTTTAAGCTGATTTAAAAAAAATGGTGTCTGTTAAATTTCCTTATAATAACAATAATAACTCCACACATCCCACACACGGCCCGTCTGATTCCAAATTAGGCAGAACCTGTACTAAGATTTTTTTTAAATCGGTTTTTACAAATCGCACTGACAACGCCTAAGATTTGCTTTACAGTTTTTTAAGCTGATTTAAAAAAAATGGTGTCTATTAAATTTCCTTATAATAATAATAATAATAACTCCACAAATGCCACACACGGCCCGTCTGATTCCAAATTAGGCAGAACCTGTACTATGATAATTAGACTGCTGATAAACATATTTATATATTTCTAAATACATACATATTATAGATAAATTACACCCAGACACAGAACAAATTATCGTGCTCATCACACAATTATTTGTCCTGGGTGGGAATCGAACCCACCTGGCTTAGCAGTCAGGGTCACTAATCACTATACCAACAGGCCAGTCAAAAGTCTCATAGAAGACAGACGAATGTTAAACCAAAGACATTGGATTGAATCGGATTTTTGTACCATATAATACCATGCAAGAAAGTCTGGACTGTATCACGTAGTGTCTCTATCCTCTTGAGTGTCTTTTAAGAGTGAGGTATGTAACAGTTGCTTTTAAATTGTTCATTTTCCGACACTTTCAGTTATCTCATATCATATTCTAGAACAGCCAGTAGCAAGGTCGACAATTGCGAATTGGTTCACTACCTCGTATAGCCGCCTCAAGTGAGTGCTTTCAAAGCTGTTTGAACGGCTACAATGATATTGCTTGAATATTGAGCCATCGTTATTGTTTACCGCTACAATATTACTTGCGATAAATCTGTACTATATTGTCGTCTCGATGAATTGTAATCTTACTCCAAAATTAATAATGTGCGGTTCTCCAGAATTTTTATCCTTCGCACAACCAATCTCTGGAAGAAATTGTCACCTGCGGTATTTCCGGACTGATACGACCTTCAAACCTTCAAGAAAAGAGCGTACTCCTATCTCAAAGGCCGGCAACGCACTTTTGACTCTTGAGTTGCAGGTGTCCATGGGCGACGGTAGTCACTTATAATATAAAACAAAATAATAATAATGACAGACCATTTTTAACGCTCTTAAGTACGCTATATGTTATGAGTGGATTCATAACGGTAATTATAATAGGTTGGGTTCAAACGCACAAACTCTTGATGTCAAGTACCTTACCATACTTTACCTTACTTTTACGAGTGACACCCACAAAACACCACCCAACTGGGTCTAACGATAATCTTGTATATTAAAATTAAACCGGCTAAAACCAGTCCGTTTTAGGTCACGGGGTCTTATTGCCGGGGTCCCACGAGTAGCATAGCCTGTCTGACCTTCAAGTAAGAGGAAAAAGAATGGCCGTGAATTTGTATTGACAAATTTTTATGAACATAGAAGTAGTTAATCTTGACATTTCTTAAGTGTTGGTGGACAATCGTTCTATAATTCCCCTTGAAAGCTACCTGCTTGCTTTATAATATAAAAGTAAAACAAACAAACAACAACAAACAACTGGCTCAGTTTGTTACATGTCTGATGATCCTTCTATGTTCATCAGACATGCAACAAACTGCGCAAGTTGTTCGTACACAAAAACGCCTTACGGAGCTGACATTCTATAGCGAAATGATATTTGAAGTGTCAATATGAACTTTGTTTAAACAGCAAATGTCAGAAGTTAATAACTGCTAAGTTACAACAGCCCCGCCCTTTGTCACACGGTGCTATCTGGAGTGTCAGATTTAATGTCAGCACGTGTCGGATGAGTTAATGAGTCTTTCTGCAGTCTGATTTTAGTAAGCGTACTTAATTTGTTTAAAAATTATAATAACAGTAATATTTCATTGAAAACTTTTTTATGATATTAACATGGTAAAGTAGTATCCAAATTCAAAAGGGCCACGCTAACCTAATATTATAAGGTTCGTTTTTGAAATACGTAGCTGCGTACCTATTCTTTTCACTCTCGCGAGCGTGCGTATGGAATACGTACCACAAGTAATACGCTCGGTTGTTATAAGTAATAAACTAAAACTACTAATAAACTATAACTACTACAAGTAGAAAAATTGCAATGTAGTTTACATTGCAGTTTTTGTATCCAAATATTACAACACGTATTCACAGAAACATTCATTTTATAATCTGGTTTATTATTACGCTACGATATGAAAATATTAAATGCATACACGTAAAGTAATATGGAACTATCGAGTGCTATTAGACGCGATTTTTGTAGGAGATCGTGTATCTATGGTAAGTATATTTGATCTAAGGTCTGCTTATGACATTCACTTGTATTCAGTTAGGTATGAACATCGCAACGTGTATGTACCGAAATGTCGAATCTCAAAAGCAATAGATTGAGCTTGCGTATGGTGGTGGTTCTGCAACACCGGCAGCTAATGCAGACACTGATATCTGAGCTTACCACATTTGATAAATTATTTTTTATCGTGACTAGTCGCTAGGATACATAAGTGTGGTGCAGTGATTGAATTTTGACCATGACATAAAATGATAGTGTTGTAGCTAAATTAACTGATTTTGACGCAGCATTCGAATGCCGGTTTGCGGTTCTTAGTTAGCCGATGCTAAAAGTAGCATGTGTGCGATGGTTTATGCAAACATACTCCCGGCCTATATGGTTTTAAGCTAACCGCGTGATGGTGTATTTCATAAACACTCATTACACCTATAACCAGCAGGTTACCAAACCCATTATTTATGGCTCTATTCTCCCTTGGGGCTTTGGCGAAGTTCACAATCTTAGCAGAAATACTGCGCTACTAGGAATGCTTCTGTAGGATGGAGGTAATTCCGCAGCAGGGTGCAACCAATTTGGAAATCTGCTGGCCTTAGTTTACCAAAATCCTGAGAGTGATCTCAAGATAAAAAATAATGTCTTTGACATATCTCTTCAGCTAGCCTTAATCCCCTAACTCATGAACCATTCACGTTTTCAATTGAGGATCAATTCTAAAATAAATATTTAAAAGCCTACCATAAATCGACTGTATATAATATACACATGTATGTACAACGGTTTGTGTATAAAAGCACTTAAAATAAGGTTCAGCCTAAATGTTGTTGAATAGGAAATGTTCAAAAAAGGTCTTTCAATGACCTTTTCAAGTGCGGCTTTTATGACATTCAATTGGTTTGGTAGAAAATTGGTTTTATTGCTTTCTTATCATCATTTTGGCAATCACAAAGTTTTCAGTTCTATCGTAATAATTTTTCCTAGTGCGCATTTATTAAGGATTAAAATGTAAAGTCAGTAGTACCATACTAAAATTATTTGTGTCAGAGATGGCATCCCGAGTGGGATTAAAACCTAATATAATCTCGGTTGTAAGCATTAAGCCAATATCGTGTACTGTTACAACGCAAATTAAAAAAGTAAACCGAGGCATTTATAATTTAAAAGAAGTAATTCAGATAAAGAATAGCAATGATCACATTTCGCTTTAATTTTAAAATATATAATTTTGGCCAGGTTTTGTTATTAAGGTTTGTTTTAAAAAACCATACAAATTACTTCACAATATAGGCGAACGAAACGAACGTGCAAAAAATGAAATAGTGGACACATTCAAAAAACTAATCGCCGAAACAACACTAATGCTAGCAACTCGGCCACATTCGACCTCATACGGACGCTTTCGGGCAGTTTTGGACGCGGATTTATGTCGGCGAGACACGCTCGGAATTTCGGCGAACGGACAGCAAGGAAAAACCGTCTCGCGATAAGTGCGGGCCCGACGCTAGTTTGCATAAGGTTTTTTGGCTCTCTTTATAGGTTAGTGTCAAGGATTGAATTTTATTATATACGACGTGTGGTCTCGCTTTTCGTTTTTAGGGGTTGGGTGATAAGGAATGCGATTTAAGTACAGAGTTTGGAATAATTCATTTGGTAGTAATAAGTTAAGTTTGTTTTGTTGACACCATTGGTTTGTATCTAAATGTAACTTGTACAGTTGTCTTTCTGTATTGTTATTTATTACATTTACAAAGTACAAAGTTATTGTCTACTGGAATATACATGTCTGATCCAGTATTATGATAGCATCCAGGTCGAATAAAAAATAACAGGCAATTCGTATACTATTTGAAAACGTAATTTGACATTACGATTCATTATTTTTAAATTTGTATAAGGACTCACAAAAAAGGTTTTTTTATAAACTGCTTATCCGAAGGATTATAATTAAGTACGTAATAATAGGTATATCGAGCGATTGACATAGCTTTAAAATATATGAAGAAGATGATGTATTGAAAACTTTAATTTTAAGGCATAATTAAGTGCTTCCTTTTTAAGAATTACATAATTTAAAATTTGTATAAAAGGATAAATAAAAGATCAAGAAACCAGGCAGAAGATAAAGGCCCGATAGTAAATCTTATCTCATATCTGTGTTAAGTTTAAGTAACATAAAAGAAACAAAACACAGTGCAAGTCAAACATTACCTAGTTAACTTCGTGTTTATTATATCCCTATTCCAGGCGGGCGATTAGCAGTTGAAGAACTAGCAATTATCCCCTATTATTCATCAGATTTTCTTCCTGATAAGTCAGATACAGAGTAGCGGTCTAGTGACAGATTTTAGGGATTGATTCAATACTTGTAGAGAGTACTCTATATATCTATATATATATATATATATATATATTATTTTATTATGAACTCTATCCCACGCAAGAATTAACACAGGAATTCCGCCAATGTTAAGTGTTTTATAATTATACAAGTTAAATAACAAAAACGTAAAAAAATGGACGTCTATTCGTCCATCTTCCGATCAAGTGAGAGAGTGCTCTGTTCATTTAAACTAACGAATTTTATTTTCGAAATGAACTTTTGAAAAGAACATCAAGTGGGTAGTTTAATTATTTCTTATATTGGCATCTGCATTATTCTGTAATTGTATTTTTCAAATAGCCAATTACAACTGCAATCTGATGTAGACATTAATTTAGCTCCATTAAATATAAATCCAAGTAAAAAAACCTTTTACATTCTCAAAACCATTTCTTCTAAGAAAACATTAGTACAACCCGTTCATGCAATTCTTGCGTTGAGTTTTGAAGAATTACAATGTTTGTTCATGCTATCGGAATTCTTAATCATAATCTCTCTGAACTTTGACCTGTGGTGTATAACTATAAAATGTCTACACAATTTTAGAATTATATATTTAGACATTTATCAGTTTGACTTTGTATATTGTTATTAAATTTCAGGCAATATTATTATATTATATATATTATTATATTATACTTATACAGGTTATTACCAAAATATGCGTTATGAGTAGCCAAGTAGCTTGAAAAAAATGGAAATAAAAAATAAAATCTTTGGAAAATGTTTTGTGCACATTTTAAAACAAGATATTACGAGTCCATTTCAATGATTTTGTTTTTATTTTTTTATGCAGACATTTTCAGAAAAATCTGGACATTCCATCAACATCCATGGTATTAAATACCCATAGTTTCATTCATGTCAGCCCTCTCTCATACAAAATATTAGCTTTATCGGCCAATTTACAAGTACAAAATGACTGATATTTGAAATTCTTCTTCTTATTACAATCATTGGCAAAAACACACGTGAAAGTGTGAATGTCCCCATTCTGAACTCTTGATAGTCACTTATCTTCATAACCAAAATGGCGTAAGAATGTACTATCACACAAATTATTGGAGTTTAAAAGCTCGTCTAATACTAAAACTATATCGGTTTTAGAATATCCTTTTTCCCTATTTCACCTTTGAATTTCAAACCTTGTATTTTCCAATACACCAGTACGTGAACCTCGACCAAATTTACATTCAACACGACACGAAAATTCGAAACCCAATAATAAAATAAACAGTTTAAAGTGTTGGAAAATAGTGTCCGACACCATGACACTGCAGTCCGTGACATCGTAGCCGAGGGATTTCTGCTCTAGGGGATGTCCCGTTCGTTCTCTGATAATCTCTGACACTATAGGCGTACAATTGCAAGCAAAGCCTTAGGCAAAATGAGGTATCAGTTTTAGTGACAGCAAGTTATGTAGTAACAAATATGCGTTGATAAATGTATTATATTATTATTTCATCATTTTATTTTTAGTTAGTTATTTAATAAACCTTTTAAAAGTGTTGTATTAACAATAAGTAGATTACCATTAATGTATTGCCTGTAGTTGAATCTTTCAACTGAAAAATAATTATTTGCGAGTTCCATCGGATTTGAAGTCTGTTTATATAAGGATTTATGACAATGCAATAGCAAAAATAAATGAAATAAGTATTTTTTTTTTTTAAGTTAAACGGCTTTAATGTAAAGAAACAATAATGATGCATACACAGCCCCCTCAATCACTACATATTATAAAACAAAGTGCCCCGCTGCGTCTGTCTGTCTGTTCGCGATAAACTGAAATGTACTGAACGGATTTTCATGCGGTTTTCACTAATAGACAGAGTGATTCATGAGGAAGGTTTTGGTCTATAATTTATACCCGTGTGAAGCCGGGGGGGTTGCTAGTATGGATATAAAATTAAAGGGACATTACATATTTACTCAGATAATGCCATTACGATTTTAGTTTTTCATTTAGTTACATGAAATTTTATTTATGGTTTACTGTATCCTACTAGTCAAGCCCTTTCATTTCATATCCAAATTTTGTGGCGTCGGCCATCTTGAATTTACAATGATGCTGAATACACATAATTGTATTTTTATCAGAATTAAAAGTGTGTAACAAATTCCAGATCAATCGGTCAACAGGAAAGGCGTAAAATTTCAATTACTAAATTTTACCTAAAAAACAAACAGGGCAAGCTAAATAAAACCGTTTAAAGAAATTTTAAACTTATTTTACAAGACAAAGTGTTTTTTATTGCTTAACACTAGAATTTCATGGTTTCCATAAGTTATTCTGTAATTTGTTTTGGTACAGTCTCATTATTCTTATAAGTAGGTAAATATACACCAACAACTTCCACGGTTTCTTCGAATCATTTTGTTTGTATGTTCTCTGTTCAACATACACTATCTATTGTACCTATAGGTAAGCACTTAAATTGTATTGGAACTAGCAACCCGCCCCGGCTTCGCACGGGTAGTAGAGCATATTATGTGTACATTTTTTCGTTGCCATGTGTTAATCTTAGAAGATAGATATATAGCTTTCCTATATTGCAATAGCTATTATTATGTGGAGTATCGTCATCATATTTCAGCAAATTTATACCAACACCTAATTCTACTAATATTATAAAAGTGAAAGTTTGTGAGTATGGATGGATGTTTGTTACTCTTTCACGCAAAAACTACTGAACCGATTGCGATGAAACTTGGTATGTTTTAATAGCTGGAGACCTGGATTAACATATAGGCTACTGCTTTTTATCCCGATATTCCCACGGGATCGGGACTTACGCGGGTAAAACCGCGGGGCGCAGCTAGTAAGTTATATATTATACCTTCCTCATAAATCACTCTATCCGTATGTGAAAACTATATACTATATAAACAGACAGACAGACAGACATGGCGGGGGACTTTGTTTTATAATATGTAGTGACAATGGTGCACAAATAAATGGTTTATCTACCTATCTATCACTGCGATCTTATGTGAAGTAGAGAAATATTCCTTTTTGACATCTGACTACAAAAAGAAGTGGATTATACGTCTGACTATATGTCTTAATGACTTCCAGGTTCATCCTCTTTCCTTCATTTTAATGAAAATAAAACCGTTTAATAATTTTACCTCTATTTATATATTAACTAATCAGCGGTTTAATCCTGTACACGTTTAAAGTAAAAGGAAATATAAAAATAATATTATGATTAATTCAAATGCCGTGATAATTCAGAAATATTTTCTAACGCTATTCTTTTAAAGGTGGTCCTCGAAAATCTCCGAGACAATGTATTCAGATTTTCCTTTGTAATATTACACACAAGTTGAAAGAAAAATCCTTAGAAAGGAAACTCGTTAAGGCCTTTTTCAAGGATAATAATGTTCTACAAAGTATTTCAGAAGCAAGTAAAATAATGCCTGCTTTTAAAAGTATTGCGTAATACGGACGATTTATTTTTTAATCTGACAATAGGTACTCTACAAAATAGACTTATTTACCTACCTAATTATAATTTGTTTAAAAAAAAGCAAGTAAGCAGTTGTATTCCATTACGTTGTTTGTGATTTAAATAAAAGGCTTATATGGCTCTAAACTTGAATATTTTACAATGTTTTACATGAAGTTTTTAAGCGAAATTCTTTTTTCATCTGCCTTAGAGCGCCATCTCTTCGAAAATGTCGTCTACAGAGAGTCATTTGGGTAACTTAGAATACACCTTCATAGTAGCGACACCTATGTCTGTCGAACGTATCACAAAGCCCGCTCGACCTACGCGACCCACCCTAGGTTGGAGTTGCAAAGCGAAGCCGTTAGATGGCGTTTGTGAAGTAAAGTGTAATTTGTTTTTTTTAGAGTTCGATTGGGTGTTACTATTCATATTTTTTATAGTAAGTTATACTGATGACTTTTAAAAAAAAAGTCTGTATTTATTTTAAATTAAACATAGCATAGGCCACTTTTTATCCCGATATTCCCACGGGATCGGGACTTACGCGGGTGAAACCGCGGGGCGCTGCTAGTGATTTTATAAATATGACGTTTATCTTTTACTTATTTTCATTATTTATTTCATGAAACGATTGAGTCTAGGTCAACGAAAAGTATCCTATAAGCTTTGATTCCCTCTGTACAATATTTGTATATAATTTTTTGGTGCTTTGACTTAGAAGCTTGCTTGCTTGCTATTGACTATAGAACTAAGTATTTCATATTATTTGAAGCCTCTTCGTGTTCCTGAAACAAAGCGTCCTAACAGACGACGAGGAAAACAATAATTATGATCCCTTTTATCTTTTTGAAGTACGGAATCCTAAAAACACCAAAGTGGAAAAATGAGGATTATAATGCAAAGCCAAAGGTGTTGCCCATAACAGCTCCTCCTATATTCTTATTTCCTAACTAATCTTACTAATATTATAAAAGCAAACGTTTTTGACGATGGATGGATGTTTGTTACTCTTTGACGCACAAACGGCTGAACGAATGTGGATGAAATTTGGCACAGAGATAGATTATAGCCTGGAATAGCACATAGGCGTTTCATCCCGGAAAAATGTACGGTTCCCGGTGGGATACATTTCATAAAATTTCCACTCGAACGAAGTTGCGGGCAACAGCTAGTATCATAAATGCGAAAGTCCGTTTGTTTATTTGTTACCATTTCATGGTTTTAGTAATGAAGCGATCATCTTAAAAAAATGCATTAAAGTTCACAGAAAGGACACCCAAAATACCAAAAGCCCTGTTCCCGCAATATAGCAAAATCTGGTTAGAAGTTAGTCAAGTATGAATAAAAAAACATCGCAGTACAATTCAAAATACTGCGAAGCCATATAAAAAAGATGTGATCTTTGAATAGGTAAAACAAGAAACAGGAGCCCACGGTAAAGAAGATCTCGATAAATAATGTCCAATAAACAGCGATAGCAATGTTTATTCGTTATTCAACTTGTAATGAGGACTTTGAGATCATGGTGTTTGGTACAAGGGATAGGGTAATAGCTTTTCTTTCACAATTTATTTGGCAAATATGCAAACGGCCTGCGTTGTGGTTAGCGGTGCCTGGTATATATGAGTACATATTACTCACTGACTACATATTACTCGTATATATGAGTACATGTTATTGCAATCGAACATAGCTTACTTAAAACCACTTGCTTTGCTACGTAGGGTAGTCGGTTTATTATGTCTTCAACTCGTAAATTAATAACATGTAGGTGTTGACATAACTGTTTTGTATTGTCTTTTTTTGTTGATATTATATCAAATTAATTTAGTATATTAGTTTTTATGTATTTCTTGTTCACTGTGTTTATGTAATTTTATTGAATTTATTTTATTTTTATTTTATATCCTTGATGTCATCTTGCTTACTTGACTTTATTGATTTCACTTTAATTTATCTTGCTTGATTGTATTTGTGTAACTGCTTTTATGATTTGAAATTTTTATTTATTGTACTGATTTCATATTATTACAACCCACCCGGCTTCGTACGGGTAGCAGAGACATCTTTAGCTATCATCAACATATTTTAACCAAATTATACAAAACCTTAACAAATTATACACTTAAACCTTCCTCATGAATCAATCTGCCTACTGGTGAAAACCGCATGAAAATCCGTTCAGTAGTTTTTCAGTTTATCGCGAACAGACAGACAGACAGACGCGGCGGGGGACTTTGTTTTATAAAATGTAGTGATTATAGTTTTTTTTTAATAATAATAATAAAGACAACTCGAGCATTAGGAATGACTCCTGTGTCGCGGGGAACTTTACAAACATACAAACAACAGACACAAAGAACACCCAGACTCAGGTGGGAATCGAACCCACAACCTACGGCATAGCAGTCAGGGTCACTAACCACTAGGCCAACATGCCAGTCAGTTAGTACGTTCGACTACTTTTATTAAGAATGCATGATGTAATCTCTTATAATTGTAAAACCACGAGATTTAAAAAAAAAAACCTATATGTAAACGAACATGTAATGTGTATTTTCCGTTAGAGATAAAATAATAATAAATAAACTCCTCATATCTCCTTCACAATTAAATCCGGTGCGGGAAACAATTTGCAACTACGTAGTATACAGCGTGTAAGTAACACCGTCGCAAATAATTTACAAAAACGTATTTTTTTGGCATACCTAACACAATGCAAAAATCAGTTCTTCATAAAAATGCGAGATTATGTATTTACAGTCAATAGTTTGATTTTGAACTACGCAATGTAACGCGACACGCGTACCTGTGTGGTACGGTGAATGACATAATACAGCTGAGATTGCATAAATGTTTTACATTGCAGTTTTGGCCGTATGGGACATTTACGGATTTTTTTTCGGTAAAATGTTCTGTTCACTCATTGTGATATCACTGTTAAGCAAAAACAAAAAGAAATATGAATTTTCCGGCAGAAATTTCCAATGTTTTTCTATTCAGAATGATGGTTTGAGTACACTATTTCAAGATTCGGTACGGTGTCACTTACACCCTGTATAAAAGAAAAGCAAACGGTGTCACGTTCAAAGTCGATGTCTACTAACTTCAAATAAACACATTAACATATATATATAAAGATTTAAAGGTTTCCCTTCAAAACAAAGTTTTTTCAGGTTTCAGTTACAGATTCAATCCGTTCCTTAAAACAAAACTTAATTATATATCGAAACTCACCTCAATCACTTGCACCATACACCAAGAGCTCGGTGGATACCAAGGCAACTGGTATCACCAATAGCAACAGCCCCCCTGTATCTATGGTAACCCCCCCCACTCAGTCTTTATGAACTGGCGGCCTTATAACGAATAAATTGAATAACGGAGCCTTAACTCAGCCAACTATGCTACGAATTTGCGAATAACCATTCAACTGTGAAGTTGTATGACTTTAATTGGGAACGAATTAAGGGCTTAGTTTTAAGGGCTTCTCGGGTTAGGTATAAGTTAGCGGAACAAAAGTTTTTACGCATAGACAAAGATTCCTTAAAGCTCAGGGCGATGCCGCTGCCACGTTGACATTGACAGTCTGCCGACGCACTGACAACGCTATTACAACGCCAGGATTTTTAATACTGTGTTATTGTTATTCCATTGCCGGCCGCCTACGACTGTACACGCGCTTCGCGAAATAATAAAAATTTTGAGTTTTGAAGGTCCTCTTCTAAACTCAAAATTTCTATTATTTCGCGAAGAAGATTTATGGGACAAAACTCAGAATCGTTTAAAGACAAGCGTAGAACTTTAAAAGCTTTGTATGAGATCATTAAAATGTAAATACAGTATTATTTTTTCGTAAATCTTCATAAAATGATGAATGAAGTTGCTCTCTTTGCATCAAAATAGGATAAACCCCAAACTTTCTCTTTCTTACTTTAGTTTTGCCAATTTCTGTACATATAGCATGTAAATACTAACTTCTTTTTTAATCAAATTTGTAATGTTCAACATGGGATACATGTAATGTTTGTGGCCAGCAATGTATTATTAAACAAGGGCGAGTATGAGTATAAAAATAAATAAACTTGTCTGTAAGTAGTACCTCCATCTCGGGCATCAATTATCGCAGATTTTTGCCAGTCTTCTCTGAAAGACAAACTTAACTTTGCGGTTCTATAAATCCCCCTCTCTCATAAGCAACATTTAAGTTTGTAACCACAAAAACCATTTTTGTGGTTACAAACTTAATATATGTGATATAACAACAAATTACCGACTTACTGATTTTTTCCTTTACTTGTGCTGTAAGACCTTGTTTCTTACCAAATTTCATAGATCAATGGGAAATACCCTATAGGTTTTGATTTACCTGCGAAATGGTCAAATTTGTTAAAATCTAAACCTTAATGGCCGTATCTTTTGATTACGTTGACTTAGAAGCTTGATTTTCTTACGGCTTCAAGGGACCGCTGACATGAGTATTTGATGTTAATTACAACTTGATGCTTCCACGGGTTTCTGAGGGAAAGGGTCTTGACAGACGGACAGACGGACAACAAAGTGAGTCCTATAAGCGTTCCTTTTTTTCCTTTTGATGAACGGAACCTTAAAAATTAACAGTGATACGGAAAAGTCAAACCTTAACGGCGCGGTGACGGCGCGGTGCATCAGCGGTGCGGCTTCGGCGCCCCATCTACAGGAGCCCTTAAACTTAGTATTTGTTTTAAAACGGTCGGGTACAGCACATTTTTACTTAGATAGATAGATAGAACATTCTTTATTGTACACACAGTTGGACAGAAATTACACATAGTTTGTAATTTAGCTTATACAAGCGGCAAGTAAAATGGGCGGTCTTATCGCTAAAAGCGATGTCTTTCAGCTTACCTTGTCGCCCAACAAATACAGTACTACTCTATCGAGACCCCTGACAGAAAACTGCTACGGATAGTGTGTCCTTTTTCTGCTCAGGAATAGAGTCTTGAGAGCTTCGAGGTAATGACTTATTTGATATAACAAGTGCTACGTTAGTTGAAATAAAAAAAAATTACTGCTCACACCTATTAGGGGTTGATTACTAGGTTGAATGCTTTATAAGTAAAATGTTTTCTTTGTACCTAGTCCGATTTATTTAAAACTAAGCATTCATTCCTTGGAAAGTTTACAGATTATCTAATTGGCAAATTACTCGTCGAGTTGGAAGTACCTAACGAGGTTCCCACCTGCGTCCTACGACAATTAGAAGTAGGCTAAAATTTAAATCCAAGATTTTTTTACATTAAACAAAAAATTAAAAGGGGTTAAAAATTAAAATCATTACTTTAACCCTTACGTGGTTAATGGTGCCGATTTTATTGTACACTCCCTAAACTAAAACCTGACTTAATTTCTTCATATGAATTCAATCTTGTCTTCTTCGTAACAAGGTCTATTTGTTACTGGCATCTATTTCTCAGCGGCACTAAATGTCACTGAAACCTGTTAACGTATACTCAACTTTATTTCCACGCAGCGAGAGTCCCCATTTATTCAAATGCCGTATAATTGACACGCAGCGATACTCCCCAATTATTCAAATGCCGTATAAAAACTTGTTCAAAACGAACTAAAATGACGTTATTTTAATCGACACCTACGAAGACACTTACTAAAACGTTATGTGGTATTAAAGTTTATTTAAGTGTGTCAGACTTAAGTCGACAAATAAATTGCATATTTCGATAGCGACATATGTTACCTACTTGTTTAAATTTGAAATAAGACCTTGTTTCGAAGTGTACAAGGTTTACATCTTATATGAAGAAAATTTAGTCAATTATAGTTTAGAGAGTGATGTAACAGAATCGGCACCAATAGCTCGTATAGTATAATTGTGGTCACTATGACACGGAGAGTGATCGTCGTGTTTAGGTGTAAGCTTCATCCCTGGGAATCGTAGTTGTGTATAGATTGGGTCATGATTGGTTTGGAGAGATTGAGTAACGGCTTATTGGAGTGTTGATAAGCTTTTGGATTATGTAAGATTGGATATTTACTTTGAAATTTCTGTTAACTTAGTGTAAAGTGAGAAATAGAGATTAGTTTTACCAATATATATTGTTGAAAAATTTAGCTTGAATTTGTAGGAATCAATCAAAATCGTTTTCTTTGATTTAAAGATGATTTATTAATTTTTTTTTAATATAGAATATTAAGCTTGTTTTTATATTATCCTATTGACACGGCAATTAATTTGTGTCTTTTAATCACATGGCCTTGACAGCACACATACACAACCTAGAAAATAAATTCCTGATTGAGTTTCTTATGTTTAAATAAATATAACATTCGAAATTCAAACATTTATGAGCGGCCAGGAGCGCAGAACTTTCAATGTGCCCTATGTACATCGCTGAGAAAAACGGGCAGGTATCAATAGGTATTACATAATTTGAAATTGCCAAATAACTAATGTAGGACTGCGGCTAAACGGTACTATTACTTAGATCTGCCACTTCACCGCAATTTTCTTTACGGTTGCTCTCATCATTTTCTCTATTAAAAAGCATTACAAATTTGAAGAATAATAGCTTTCATTCTGGTTCTATTATCAGTAAAGAGTAATCTGTTCTATTTTAAAAGTCCTCAGAATCCATTAATGAACCCATTCTCGTAATTCCTTGAGTGTAGGGCTGATGTTTTAGGGTGGATAATAAAATTGTTAAACAACGAATCCCTGTTAAGGGTGGACTTTTATAATTGAGTTGTAAATATCGTTGTGTTTGCGATTGCGTAACTATTATGTAATAGCAGAGAAAGGCTTAGAGGATTAACGTTTTAATATAATTAGATCGTAGTAGATAGTATTAGATCTGTGAACTTTATTGTCACCTTCATCTTAAGCATGGGATGTTGACTGCTAAACATAGACATTTTCTAAAGACTGTAAAAAAAAAGAATTTAAAAACAAGTTTTTATTACTTGTTAATAAAAAGAACTAAAGTGTAAAAAATAATAATAAAAGCGCGTTACAGCTTCTTTATTTCTCTTGCCGTCAAAATGTAACACACTTTTATTTTTAACTTTTAGTTTAGTTTAGTTATTTTTATTAACAAGTAATAAAAGTTTGTTATTAATCTTTTTTTATTTTTAAATTTTTTGTATTTATGATTCGAAATTTACCATGAATCAAGCGAGTACAAACTTGATGGGACTGCGTCGTTTCATTACAGAGTGCCTATGGCCACCTTCCAGCTCCATCATCAGATCAGTTCCATGTCATCATAATATTGCGTTGTCACGCGATATACGAGTACATATGCGTGCAAAATTTCAGCTCAATCGGAAATCGGGAAGTGTGTCAAATTTAACTTGCAAGATTTGATGACAGACAGACAACGGGCCGGAACTAAATAAAAGCTTGTAAAAAAGGAACATACGAATTCCACCTTCACCCATTTATTTTGACCCCCTTTCGTAATTAGGTCTTTGATCCTTCATCAGGATACTTGTTTATCACCTGCTTTGCATAAATAATAGGTGTGTGCTTACGTTCCTTTGGACTCCTTTCCTTCTGGCTCCTTTGGACCTTACCTGCAATAATATGTAAAGATATTTCAGTAAAATCCATGAAAATAATGTGACATTATTTTCAGGAATGGAAAACAAAAGCTAAAATGGCAACCCAAGCATCCAATATTTTCTACATACCATTCATATTTAACAACGATTTGGAACATTAAAAAGGGGAGGCCCCCAATAACCGAAGTATATCATTTAAAGAAGAAAATAAACCAAAAATTTGGTCGCATAAAATTCAAATAAAGCCAGTTTTACATGAATTACACTAGGGAAGCATTCGCGTATGAAGTAAAGAATGATATTGTATGCATTTTGCATGAGAGCGGTATTATCGGATATGGCAAAGTATTTGAATATTCCAGCCATAGTATTACTAAGGATTTTCGACTGTAAGTCGATATTGAGTGGCTCGGAGAATGTAGACAATGCCGGTTGTATTCTGTTTTTATTTTTCATGATCCAGTAAAATAAAACAGTCTGCTCTGTCCAGTCCATAAAACATCTGCCTTCAGAAAACATCCTGGACTACTGATATAAAAGTTTATGCATATGTTCATTTGGAATGATTCGACATGAAACAGTTCTGTACTTAGAACAACATTGTAGCTTACGTTTATTGTTCCACCTTAATTCCAACTGAAATTAGAGAGAAGAAATGTCTACAACAAGCTACCAAAAATTTTCAACAAAATTGGTGTTCCAATGGAGTCACTTGTGGGTTGGCAACCCTGGTAAGAAAAAACATTAGGACGCTAGCAGCTAAGTATTTAATACTATATTATATTTAAATTCGTTTGCAAGTAGAAAGACTCAAGATATTTTCTCATTCGACAAATGATAAGAACGGAAATGAAAACAAAAACAACATGAAAATTAATCTAGTGGAATAGTTAATAAATAAAATATTTGTAAAAAAAAAAAATTAAAAAAAGAAAATATATTAGAGTAACAAATAGTAGGTACCTCTACACTGAGTACATGATCCAGCTATACGTTAACCAATATGTCATCGCGAGGCTGCCATGGGGACAAAAGCATTCCTCACCATTATGCGACCAGTAATATTCGGTGAAACTATTCCACTATATTTTCGAACATGCAAAAACTGTGGCGGTTCTCCGTAATCATTTTGAAAGATGTGTAGTATTTTTGGTAGGTATTGTGAAACTGTTTTTCATTTTATTTTTGTTTAGTATCTATGAAAGTTATTTCAGAAATTATGATGAAATGCAATGTAATGTCTACATGTGACATGAAATTACTGATAATCCTTTTGCAGAGTTGACGCTGAAAGCAAGAAAATTATATTTTCTTCAGGTATAACTAGAGTAAAGTTACCGTAAATTTGATCCATATGAATTTATATTTGCTCTCTACCTTACTTACGAACAAAGGTAGGTTTGTATTTAAGGCATGTTGCAAAGGTTGTATAGGAAGGCATAAACCACAATTATTAACTTCAGACAGACACAGGACCGAACAAGACATATTATTTCCTTGAGCATGGGTAGTGGGTTCCACGCATGACGTTTTATTTTACTCATACGCCACCATCGGCAGGGCTTCTAGGCGAGCATGACATACTCAGAACTGCCAGGCTACTTATAAAATTAACTTTACTAGAAATCGCGTGGTGATCGAATTTCAAACATGGTTTAACTCAATGGCCAATATTACTTGACCTGTCATTGTATAGACTTTTGTACCATGACAGGCCAACATATATACTGGACACTGGATAAGTGACAGTTCTCACATAAACAATTCAATTTTTTTTAAATGAAGCATCCAAAATCATATGTAACTGTAATATAAACACAGTGCATCAGGCATGAGATGTTCGATGAGACTGTGGATATTTGGAAGCCAGTCTGATGATCATCTTCCTGCCCATTTCCCAATCTTCATTAGGGTCGGTGCAGTGTGCAACACTGCTAAGCTTTGGCTGGTTTCTTTTATGGCCGGCCGCCTGTCTGACGCCAACCCTCATTGAGAATGTAGTCGTTTTAAGACGGGAAAGAGGTAGTAGGTAGAGGAAGAAGGTAAATTTGTATATGGAAAAATGGGTAGGGAGAGGAACCTAAGATTAGGGACACCGCAAGTCTCGAATGAGGAACGGTAGCTCACAGAGGCCGGTGTCGCGTTATCGAATGTCTTGTATTTCCTGTGACTGGAGAGGCCACTAGGACGGGAACAACAGCTGGCCAAACTGGAAGCCAGTCTGATTATCAAAGAAAAAGTATCAAGGCAGTAAAACAAAAGTATAAACTGTTAAGTCAAATTTGAAACATACAAATCGAACAAACCACCAACAACAATAAAATAACAGTACATTGTAATGAACCAGAAAATTGCACCCCAGCGATCGGTCGTCGATCGACAAAGTATTATAAAACACACTAAACTGAGTTCTTAATTTATCTAAGACACTTAAAAGTTGGTGAGTACCGCCTCACTCACGAAAAGTTTGTCAATATTTGAAGGGTTGTGGTTTACAGAGATGATATTGCTGGAAGTGACATTGAGTATTGTATATTATTGGAGACAAATAGACGCAGGTGCAGCTTTAGAATTTCTGACATGTGTTGAGTAGGTTTTAAGGTTATATAAAATGTACAATATTTTCGTCGGTGTGATTTCAAATCTACAAGTTTTGACTAATTCTCTAAAAGCTACAGTCTGTTAGTTATTGAATATTTGTGTTGAAGTTTTGATGATTGAAATAGTTTGTTACCAAGTATGTCAAAGTTCGCACTTGTTTTAATCAAAGTGACTTTGAAAATCGGCAACTTTGATGACGTATGGTATTCTTCTAGCCTTAGTTGTCTCAGAAAACTAGTATCGTAATTCTGACACACCCACACATGCTACAAAATAAAATAACTTTAAATGTTACATAGTATTTACTCAATATAACTAAAACTGACCAATTTGAACGATGTCACAACGTTCCACTTTTATTCCTTGCTCGGGCACTTTCTGGAAATATCTCATTAAACTGAATGCCGTCCACCGCCAAGTTAGATTGGAAGACAGGTTTGATTACTGCCGAGTTGATAGGCTATTTTATAGGCTATATAATGATATGGACCTGTGAGGCACAAACTTTGATGCATTGCAGATTCGTTAGAAGAAAATGTTAGGGCATTGTAGTGTTCACTGTTATACTTTAGTTTTGTTATTTTATGCCATTGGCTGTTGATAATATTAACTATAATGAATATTATTCAACAATAAATATGTAAATCATAAATTGATATTGATTGATAAATTGAGATTGATATATATGTAAGTTATTTCGGTGTAATCACTTGAATGCGAAATACACAAATTTTTTTATGATAAGCAAAAACAATATTTACGAAACTGACCACCTAAAACTCCATGCCATCTCTCACCCTTCACTATTAAAGTATATTATTTAAGAGCTGAATATACCGTCCACAGACAAGTTAGATTGGCGCACAGGTTTGATTACTGCTAACTTGTGATAGGCAATTTCCTGCTCTTTGTAGTTCCATCCTGTACCATACCCTTTGCGAGAATATTACGAATAGATTTTAACATTTTGTTGTATGTTTTTGATGTACCTAATAACGTTTGTTTTGTAAAGGTTCTGTTTGTTTTCGGGTTTAATTTTCTAGTTAATCGGAATACAGAGTTTTGTTTGAGGAAATGAAAAGTCATTCGAGCAATTCGGTAGTAGATTTTAATTAGGTTTTGCAATATTAATGTTGTTCTTGTGGGTAAAGCAATTAAAACTGTGCGGAAAAGTGTCTACAGATTTAGGATATTAATATCGACTTTACAAAATTACTTTATTTGCTTAAGTTATAGAGATCGAGGATTATCGTATTAATGGTAGGTCTGTAGGTGCAAATAACCTGATTATTGTAAGTTAAGTTGTGAAGCAACTGTGCAGAGAGCCGCTGGAACCTCGGCTCAAGACCGCTCCTAAAGAAAGTCTTTAAGATGTTCAGTAGTAGTTTTGAGATGATGAAAATTAAGATGATGATGATGACCCAGAACAAGCTGACAAAAGGGTACAGGTAGGGTTTTAAAGAAAATTGAGTATTTGAATTGAGAAAACTAACAGCCACACGGCTCTGTCACTTAGTTTTTTTCATAATAAAACGGGACCTATGACTCGAATAAACCGTTTATCTTATTTGAAGAAAGCCTAATCGAATTCAAAATAAATGTGTATATTTATAAATATTTTTATTGAGAAAATAAACTCAGCGGTGAGACACCAAGAGATTCAACCAAGTCTATACAAGTAAATAACAGAAAACAAAACAATGTCAATGTTTTAAAATCGTACTAATTCCATTCGTTTTATGGCTCCCGCCGTAATCTGATGTAGTAAGAACAAAAACACGCTTGCGATAAGTTCCACCTACGGGGGTCTGGGCGTGATCATTTATTACGTCAAAATGACACTCTATTACAAACCCCCTACGAGGTGGGGTCTTTCTGAACCCCTTCATTTTTCGCTCACTTTTTGGAAGACATACACCACAGTTTTAAATTAAGTTAGGTTGTTTTTATGTTGATATGCGTTCTTTCGCGTCAATGTACAAAGACGTGTACTCACACAAATATGAAACGTTTCAATGTATCTATGCATAACGTCCTTTTCTTAATAGCACGTTGTTCTCGCCTAACTAAAGAAATAGTCAATTAAAAGTTTTACTCAACTTTGCATTTAAATGCGTTCAATACGTTTAAAAACTAATGTTGCCAATATGTTTTTATTTTTATTCGTAGTTTATTATTTTGATTTCTCCCATGTGTACTTTCAAATAAGTCAACTTCTTCTTGAACGTCGAAGAAATGTACTACTTCTTTTTAATACAAATTTATTAAATACTTTTGTAGCGCACATGAAACCATTTTTTCAAATTTCTTTTCACAAAACTAAGAAAAAGAACGTTACAATATTTTCATTTTACACAACGAACGTCGCAGCGCAGTCCGAAGTAAAACGACGCATTTGACTTTAACAAATGATATTATAGCCAAAATGCAATGTCTGAGAACACAAATCTACTTAAAATGCGGCATGGTGGTTTAAAACCTTTTGGCGATAAATTACTGAACTGTTCCTTGTAAAGTTTAATAGTTTTTGGTTTTAAAATCTGTTATTCTATTTTTGTTTTTGTCGATTGACGATTGATGAAGATTTCATTTGACTTTTGCATTTGAAGTGGTAGGGTATCATAGATTTATGGATAGGATTGTTAACATTCTAACATATCCGATTGTACAAAGGGTTATGTTCTCAGGTATACTATTTGGGGTGGTGCAAACAGATACCTTTTAGCAGCATACCGTTCGTTAGCGGCAAAAGAATCTCAAACTTTAAAATTTGAATGAGTAATGTAAAATTAGTCAATTCGATCACTCTCTACCGTGATTTCCCTGGAATTACAGTATGTAGTCCATAAAATAGTTTTATAGGAGCGTAAATATGACTATGGTGAATACCATCAGCTTCACTATACGCTTGTTTGTCTTCGCGTAAGCATGAGGACATATGTGTGAATTCTTTAAATTCAATTGTTGCCTTGCAACAATTGAATTTATCCTGTAAACAGGCGTTGTAATGGCCAACTTCAAAAACATAAGATAAAAAAACAGAAATAAGTATGAAATAATCGAATTTTCAACTTAAATTTGAATCTGTCAATCTTATACAACATCTGCCCTGCCCAACACCTTTCACTAATCATAAAAAACCAGACAAGTGCCCTTTGAACTCGTGTTATTAATATATTATAAATAACCTTTGCATAATGCAGTGTGTATGACAAAAATACAGATTATAATTATTAATACAATTTAAACACAAAGTACAACAGTTACTTTTATTGGCTGCCAGGAACGGTCTTGCAAGCAAAAGTTTTTAACATAATAATTGTATTACAAAAACAATGTTGCCATAAAATAAAATTAAACAATAAGTATAAAAAATAAATTTATTTATATGCTCAGATAATATCTGACTGTGTTAAGAGAAAGTCAGTAAACTTAAAATGAATAAAGATGGTTTATCCAATTTTTTTAGTGATTTCATATTCTGGTTAGCATACGGAAATTCATTAATCATAATATTATCGGTGAGGTATGAGGTATCAAACATTGACGTGGATAAAAAGTTCTGCCGTAAATTGTCCATCCATATCACAGTCAATGCTGGAACTGAAAAATAAATATTCATTGAAATAACCTTTGTGAGTGGTTTACAGTTATTGTACTCACGTGTGTGTGTCGCTTCTCTCCTCGATGAAGGCTCCTGTTCGTTCCGAAACTAGTCCTATTTCCCCGTAACACACATAATAATAAGTAAATGTTAGTTTATATTTTTGTCCTGTGATATATATACATTCATGATACTACCAATGAACTATTTTCAGATCTTTTCATTTACTTGTACTGCAAAACTCTGCTTCTTCATGATTTCAAGTCTGGTAATTATCTTTTCGCTTGTGATGAGAGGTATGCGAATTTTTTTCTTATATATTTTTGTCATTTTACCTTAAAGCAATTTTTTACATAATTATATAGGAGGGTAAACATTAGTGTTTGATGTTACTAGTAACTTGATACCCGCTCTCGAGGAAATGGATTCAAAGATGACATCAGTGTGTTCCTATTAGAGACCTCTTTGAGGTGTGGAATTCTGAAAAAATATTCCTCGCAAGACAATGGGCTTAATGGCAATGCACAATATATTTTTCTTTCAAAGGCTGTAATAAACACCAGTCACCCCTTTGTCTAAGTAACTCAATAGCTACGCATCCAATCTGTCATTAGAAGACATACCATAGAATCCTATAGAACATGAAACGATGTTTTCATCCTTTCGATAATGGAGCCGTTGAGTAATATCAATGGAATGTTTTTAACAAAAGGTCACTCGAGAACTTGAAAATTTAGTAGTGTAGGTTTGCTAGTATTGAAATTAAAAGCAACGTCGATACACTATTTTTTTTTGTTGTTCTATCAACTTATTACTAATGTTACAATATTAGTATAAATATATATGAAACCTTATGTGAGGATTTGGAAGGGACTGCGTGGCTATTGCCATTCAAGCCTTCCTAGCTGGCTAGGTATCAAAGACTGCTAGGCTGTCGAAGCAGGAACTATAGGCTTACTTAGGTCAGAAATAGCTGTGTGGCAACCGTGATCTGGACCCTCTGGCTAGTGATTGATAGTTTGTTTAAGTTTGTTCGGTGATGACAGTTTTCATTGTTATTTGTTAGCTTCTAATTTTAAACTGAATAGAAAACACTGCGCTTTGGAACAGCACGTGTTTGTAATAGACCCTCTACACTACTCGCGAAGTTGCTTCGACGAAGTACTTGTAGAAATGGACTGAAGTCTCGAAGTACGTCAACGACACACGCGTGCAACCTCATGGGGAGCTTTAATGAAGAAGTACATAGCCTATTCATAACGTCACAAGTGCGTTGACGGCCTTTGAGGTCGTACACACTTCTCTTGAAGGTTGTATCGCCCCGGAAATACCGTAGGCGACAATTTGTTCCACAGATTGGAGTGCCAATTCGTTTTAATTCTTATTCGCTTATAATGAAATATATGAGCAGCGAAATTCTCTCGTGAATAATTTAAACTCACTTCCTACGCACCAGTACCCTCTAGAAGCAGAATCAAAACATGAGACGTAGCTAATTACAGACAAGTCGAGTATTATTGCGGTATAAAGGCGAATAAATGTGACGTTGATATCATACTCGCTATTTAGTTGGCTCCGGTTACCTCTTTGATAGCATTAAAATACCTACATATTCATGTTTGTTTATGAAGATTATGAGTACATTCGAGAATCTGATATAGGTATACATAAATAGGGTTGTGGTCAATTTTCTTTTCGCGTGGAAGCCTCCAAGTGACCCTCTTTTCCAATGTCTCCACGACGAATCGGTATCAGACGGACCATTGAAGATCAACTCTATATTTCCGCCCTATTGTTTGATCATTGTTATCAAGTGAATGGGCCTTTAAAAACAAACTAAATTAACCCAAACTCGAGTTGTTTACTATCAACCTTTTGACTGCAATATTTTAATTATCATTTCTTTGTTTCAGGTAAGTTAATATACCGGAATACCGAATGAGCAGTAAGCTATAGACTGTAAAATAATCACGTTGCAACTGAAATTCTAAAGCTTAGCTGAAATTACAAGTAAGTAATACATAAATTGTCAATTTTACATTCTAGCCGCGGTAGAAGTGAACTATTTTTATTCATTTCGTACAATCTGTAATGTTTAATTCGGTGTGGTCGTATGTGTCGCAGCCTCAGATCATAGAAACAAGGGAGATTTAGTAAGTCGGTATGGCGCGTGCGCCCGTATCTGGCTTAAATTTCGCTTGTTATGAGATTCTGTCTTTAATCGAGTGTCAACCAACGACCTCGTCACTTCTCCTGTATTTTGTCAATCTTTGCATCTCAATTCATACGTAACAACAAGAATTATACCATATTTTTAGTTACAACGCCTGACTGAAATGCACCAAACGTGTGATATATATTTGTCAACTATCGTGTACCGTCAACGGCAGGAGATAAATTAGAGTCGAAGTATTTCAAATCTATATTAGACTGCTAAACAGAACTACTAGCTTTATTTAACCTTGGTAACCAAAACTCTATTGAGTGAGTATAAGATTAGGGTTTCGCAAGAGTGACACAGGACAGAGGGTGACTGTTGTAGTACTAATTAAAAATACTATATTATATTTTAGTATTTACCTTACAACCAATACCGATCTGTAAACAAATGTAAAACCCGTTTATTGGTACAACGCATTCTCTGCTCTGCTGTACTTGAAAGGATAAAACAAAAAGTATGCAAGTAGTTTTGTATAATTGCGATTCAAGTAGACTTCAGTCTCCTAGTTCATTCTAAACCCCTCACATTCTACCTATTCATGAGTTCCAACATCTGTAAATTACCCCCAAAAACAATAGCCTCTAACCACCTTAGAAATTCATAAATAACAATAACCTATTCATCAACATTGAATCGGCATGCATACCCCATGGGAATAATTAATGAGTCCTTGATATGATTAAGCCACCACAATGCTCTGTCATCAACGTCATCGCTCGCACACATGCACATATTCATTTACGTACACGTTCATAGACGCACACTCTCACAAACATATATTATATTGGTACAAACACAAGTGTCAGGTAATGCGATTAGTGAGACGTAATTAGACATGAATATGTCTTTGATTTATACATGTTAAATATTTTGGTAATTGGCTGTTGACGTGGTTATATTTATTATGAAGTCATAGTGGCTTAATATAATTCACAAAATGGCTTGATTTATAATTATTGTTTTTATGTGCATTAAAGAATACAAAAGCTTTTATTGTCATGTTATATTTAAAACCACTCCAAATTTTTTATTGCATTTTGTCTGACTGAAAATGTAGCAAATAATATTATATAGCACAATATAATGCTTGGCCGTAGACCGTAGGTACATTACTTTTTATTAATAAAAAAATCTTTTTAGTCCTTCTAACGCTGAAATTGTGAATTGACTACCAGCTCCAACAAATTGCTTTAAATGAATAGAGATTTCAGTATGTATTCTTCGGAAATACTATTTTAAAATTAATTGCTTCATTGTTATTTTCTTTTCATTCATCATCATTCTTCTTTTCTGGTTCAAAATTTGTATTCTCATACAATTAAGCTAACATTTGGTATAAACATGTAAATTGTATGACAGAGTAAAAACATGGTACCATAAAGGTGATCTATTTTAACCTTAAACTGGATCCCTCCTATTTTAGGCGCAGTACGGCACACCGTGTGGTTGTAGTCGGTTCGATTCCGACGCACTGCCCCACCGAAAACCCTGGTGAGATGACGGCCCGAGGGGGTTTCCACACGCAAAAAAAAAGAAAACAATGTGATCATGAATACTCATTAACTACACTACATAATGCTGTCGTGTTTAGGCTCTTTCTTTTTTATTTCTTGACACATTCTCTATAGAATATTGTGGTACAGAGGCTGATGACGGAGACGGAACACATGGTATTATTTTTTCTTACTTTTTTATATCTATATTATTTATACGACTTTTACTAAAGATTAAATGTATGGTAGTATTGTTCTTCATTGTAGAATTGCAAGGTACTATACCTAAAACGTACACCCTATGTCTATATTTGTATAATATATTCCGTACCTTGCCAAGCATGTTTCAGTGCATACGTAGGCAATCCTTACACTACTGTTATGCCAATTACAATCCTAACAAGCCAATTAGTGACCATGCACGTGCGGTCACACTTGCATTGTGCTATCTTGTGTTGCAGTTTCTCCTGACCTCCTACGAACACATAGAGACTAGTGATAGAACCTATACAGATTGGCCATAGAGTTGCATGTTTTGGCAAACTAGAAAGCAATAGTCTCGATTCCACATTGCTACATTCAGTGTAGTAGTCAAGGCTTGCCAATGACAAGTAAGTAAGCTTTTGTAAAGCATAGAGGGCTTAACTCTCCAAGAAGTCTCTCGCTCGAAGTGAAAAATGTATGTTAACGGTTAAAGTAATTTTCATCCTTTCTTTTTTTTTTACTTAGAGATTTAAGAACATTTATAAAAAGAGTTTAGAAAGGTTGGTTGCGAGAATAAAAATGAGTAAAAGTTGAAAATATCGACATTAATACGGAGAATCGCAACATTTACGCAACTGTCTACTCACTGTACCACGATATAGGACCACTTAAATGACTAATCACGTCTTTTTTTTGGTTATTTGAATAACAGTACTGGATATACTGATTCAGTTTTTACACGTGTAAGTTTGATGATACTGTTTGTTAGGCTACAGTAACCAACAGGACCATCAGTACTGTTATTACTTTTTAACAATGCACTCATTGGTGCATTTTCATTTCAGACTCTGTCTGTTATTACAGCTGGCGACACAGGGTCTGTTGTCTGCTGCCTTTCAGTCCGCAGTACCTGGACTGTTTTAGACGTTTTGATAGCATCTAATATAACGTGCTCTGTTTGAGAAAACGAACAGTTATGCACTTATCCTAATTACCTAATTCAGTTACAAATATGGAAAATACAAATATTTGTATAACCTACAGCGGTATCCAGATTTTATGTAGACACTGTTTAATAAGGCTCTCACCATAAGATAACATAAAATAAAAAAAATAAAAAAACTTGGTTCCCGTACATAAGTGTGGTTAAAACCAGCCAAAGAACTGCGAAAAAAGGAAATAGAAGATAATAATAATAATATTCCTATTTATTGTAAACCAGGAAAAAAAACGAAAGTAATTAAATTAGTACCGGTAACCGCTTACAATCAGACGGATTATCTGGGTTTTTTTAATTAGTTTCATATAAAAACTTATTTATATAAAGGGATGTCATTTCTTAATAAACAATTCACTATCAACTACAGTAACCGATTTTAAATTTAAACGCATCTATAAGACTTCTTGTATCGTTCCAACGTCATCCAATATCACACACAACACAACACAATATTCTACCTAAGCTATACACACACCTATAGGCAGCTATGGACACAAATAGACATAATCGGAATTAGTGCGGCTGGCAGAGCGTGAAGCACAATATGAATGACCTTTGTCAATGGCACTGACGCCCCGCTACTGGATCCCGAATAATTTAACCCCAGGGACGTTTACACTTCACGATAAAAAAGTGAAAATATTTCAGACTTGAAAAGAGAAAGGTTGGATTTTAATACTGTAAATACCCATTCTTTTACAGATGGTCATAGTCATGATTTCTGTGTCGCGGGGGACTTTACAAACGTTGAAACAACGGACACAAAGAACACCAAGAATTAAGGCCACACCACTCGGTGCGGCTCAGTGGCAAGGCAACCACCACATAACCATTACGCCATGCGTGCAGTCTATGTACATTGTGCATACATAAATTAATATACGCTGTGGTTGTTGTAAAAACTCGTGTTTTTTCGCAATGCAATTTACGTCGATTTACCTTTTATTTAACAATAAATACTTCAAAAGCACTTCAAACAAAACGTAATACATATCAAAAATTTTGTTGAGTTGAAAAATTATTATAGTTCATTAAAATTTAATACTGTTTAGCAGTTCAGAGATATTTTCTGTTTGTTATTGTGAAGTATACCTACAACACAATTATAAATTAACAGTACACAGTTGCCGATATTCGTATCGCAGTCGTGTCGGAGCTGCTAAAGGTTTATTACTTCACTTACCACCCCAGAGCGGACATCCGACTGTCTTTTGTCCGTACATTCAGTTCATAGTTAATTGAAACGAATACTGTTAAGTAAATATGTAGCTAAATAATTAAGTTTTTATAAGATTTGTTAACCTTTAAAGTTATATCGCAATTGGAGAGCTAAATTTTTTTTTTAATAATTTAAGGAAGTAGGTACACCAACAGGTGTTAAAACGATAAATATATTAGTAAAATTTACACAATTTTTTTTTAATATATATATATTTTTATTTTTTCACTCTGAACCAATAAAAAAACGGAATTTCATAAAATGTTATATAGTATAATGTTTTGACTAATAATCCTCTTTAATAACTACTAGGTAGGCACTGCGATAAATCCTTTTAATTTAATTATTTACATAAACTAGATATCGTCTGGCGGACGAAATTCGGGTCGTTCGTCATCTCCTCGTCGGCAACAAACTCGGCCCATTGGGACGAAATTCTAGTTGAAGTTAAAATTTTAGTTGATTTAGTACAGCCAAAAAAAATACTTTCCAAGATATTAAAATAAAAGACACGGATCCTTTATCTTATTTCCTATTAAAACAATAAAAACAAGAATGGGACAAGATGACGAATGAAAATAAAATTAATTTTGAAATTTGTCAACTCGTCCGTACGGGCCGAGTTTGTTTTGGGTCGAGCTGACTCATTAAATAATGATAATAATAACTTGACACATCTCACACACGGCCGTCCGATTCCAAACTAGGCAGAACCTGTACTATGGTAACCAGACTGCTGATAAACATAATTATATATTTTTAAATACATACCGTAAGAAGAATAAATAATTTTAGTAAGGTAGATACATATATGCAGGATAAGCCTAACTATTCATTGCAGTATAAGCTGAACTGTCATAGCGTACCATGACAGATCAACATATAAACTGGAAACGTGTAGGTTGATGTAGCCGTTTTCATTTATTTTTTAAATTTATTATTTATATTGTTTAAAAATGTACAATTTCTACACTTTTTCTTCATTTAAACTTTTAATATTCTAAATTTCACATTCCTTTGTGCGCAAGAAACCCCGACCGAACACCCCCGCCTCAAAAATCCTAAGAATGATTAGAAAAGAGCTGATGATCTTCGAACGGCTGAACAGATTTCCTTGAATTATAGCTAAGAACACTTTCAAGTCACCTTTCAAACAAAAATAAACTAAACCAAAATCGGTCCATCCGTTTAGGAGCTGTGATGCCACAGATAGATACACCGATACATACTATAAACTTAAAACACCCCTCCTTTTTGCGTCAGGGGTTAAAAATTGGAACAAAGTAGCTTCTTTACGTGTTAATTAAATTTTATTATATTTTTTTTTAAGATTTATTTTATAATATTTTATTCAATAGGTAGATACAGACAGCAGATCAAGATATACCAAGAATGGCCTTAATAATAAACAGTGAGCAAACCTGAAGTCCAGTTACAACTGTACACAACTTTCAAAATAAACTATACTTCGTTTTCAACCCATAGGTAGTAATTAGTAAAAAAGTAAAAGTGAAATGGAGAAAAACAACTAAAATACAAAAAATTTGAATAAAACTTAAATTAACTACAAAGGTCATATAAGGTTGTAATGTAATGTAGCAGGAAAGATTTGAAAACACGAAATTTGTCGTGAAAAATGTCTACCTGCATTATAATTTTTACACATTCTGTGCAAAGAATTATTCTGAGACACATTGTTATTGCTTGTGGGAATAACTAAACAGCTGTGGAATACGCACAGATCGAGTTGGTGTTTTTATATCTATAAATTCAACAAGGTGGATATCCATTGAACAATTTACAAATTTATGTAGGGTGCACAAGTCATTCATCTATCTTCTATGTTCCAGAGTTGCTAGGGAGAACCTTCGAAGTCGGTCAACGTATTCTGGTATTTTACGTCGTAACCCATATTTTGAACATAGAGCTCTAATAAATCACCTCTGGATCGCCGCTATACGATCTGTATGTACATTATAAATTGGTGACCATACAGATGAGCAATATTCCACTATACTCCTAAATGATACTGTTTGTTTTAAAATAAATGTAATCACAACACTCTTAAAAGTAATCACGTAATTCGAGTAACTTGGTTTCAACATATCAATGTGTTATTAGATCTGAATACAATATTTGAAGTCAATATTATCATTATACCGATATTTTGATATGTAACCAGTTACATTAGTCAACAGCTCGAAATACTCTTGACTTAGAAGTGATGGCGTAGATCACAGAAACGTTTGTAATAGGCTGGTTTATAAATGCTGCTTGGGATAGAATTGATAGGTATCACCAAAGGGTAACAGATAATTGGCACTTTTGGTAAGGATTTGCTGTTTCTAAAAAGTATTTTGTCAAAGTAAGAATACTCTGTATTTTTACTCCTCTCTTTCGAATCTTTAATCTTAACCAGCTATGGACAAAAAACAAACAGAGAGGTGAAAAACTTCTTTAAAAATTGCAGTTGCAGGACAGCTGGTTTGTTTCGCTCTTATACAGTGGTAGGTTTCAGTGACTGACTCGATTTTATAGAGACCAGCGTCAAGCCAAGGCATAATTTGAAACAAAAATTGGTAGATATAGGAGCTCAAACCATAGGAGGAAGATAACATCATGTAGACATTACAATGCAAAAACAGAAAATATACATCACTAGCTTTCGTCTTCTTTATACTGATTTTCGTATCTTGCATGTATAGCATTGTGGGGAGACCTTTAACTTTTTTAAGGATATGGGTCTTCCCCAAAAACAACATCAGAAAATCTTCATTTATACAACTCACCCACTTTCAGTCAACAACTCATGCTCGAATTTTTATATCCAATAAAGGCAGATACAATTTCCATATTATTTGAAATATTTTACAATAACATCGCCACTTGAGACGCTATCCCAAATCATGTTACAAAGGAAATGAGTTGGAAATAAAATGTATGTAGCTGATTGAATTTGTGTGCAGTCGCTCGCTAAATTGGTGGTTGATTTGATGTACAGCAATTCTGAGCAAATAGGTCAGGTTGTGTTTGAAGACTAAAGATAGAAGTGTTAGTTTATAATTCATCTACACTTACAGTGAAGTATGCAAAATATGTAAACCTGCTTGATAGTAATCGATTACCTACCAATAATCGATTAATATCAAAACCGATAAGTAGATATGAATACTCGTAACACCAAGTTTAGTCACAATCGCACGTTGCTAAAGCTTTAGAAATGGAGCTCGATATTACTTACTAGGAAATAATGAGTAGCTTTCATTGAGGAGGGATCTAATTTCTTAGTCTTTTTCGTACTTCCAATAAAAATAAACAAAATCTTAATTCATACGTCAATGAACAGTCTTAATCAACAGAACGCAAATTACGGAAGTATCTCAATATTAAACTAAGACACGCTTCGTTGGACATAGTTACAAGGCTTGCAACTCTCAGCAATGATTTCGAAGACACAAATACAAGTTTCCGTCTCCGACGTTGCTCAATCGTTTCGTTACCCATATTAATCGTGTGCTCTATCAAGCATGTCGAATGGGAGACTCGATATAGGCTTGTTTGAATCTAATATAGAGTAGATGGTACCAGAAACTACATACCTGAATATTGAAACAAAGCAGTGTTAAGGGAATGGTAAAAGAGCGTGTAACATTTTGACGGCAAGAGAAATAAAGAAGGTGTAACGCGCTTTTATTTAAAAAAATGGGATATAATGTATCTATAAAATAGTATATTTCTGATCAGTATTAAATTATTTTTAACTTTTTAGTTCTTTTTATTAACAAGTAATAAAAGCTTTATTTAAAAAAAATCTTTACACGTTAAAGAGTTGGTCAGGTTGGCCGTCCACGTCACAGTACAGTAACCCCCACCCAAACACCACGGTTTATCAGTACTTCTGGAGCAGGTTTTTTTTAAAACAAATCTTTCCCTTGGGAACAGTTCAGTTTTTTTTCTGGACAATGAAGCCCTTTTGTATGGTATAGGGGGCAAACGAGCAAATGAGTCACCTGATGGTAAATGACTACCGCCGCCCATGAGTACCTGCAAGTCAAGAGTCACAAGTGCGTTGCCAGCCTTTAAGGGTAGCCTTTAGGGAGTAGGGGAAGGGGGAAATAGGGGACTAGGAGGGGAGAGAGGGAGAGAAAGTGAAAGGCGGCGAAAAGCAATGCAACATTGCTTGTCTTTCCTTCACTGCCAGTTTTCTGTGAGACTGTGGTCACTCCGGTCGAGCCGGTCCAAACGTGCCGAAGCTTGGCTTTCCCACGACCAGAAAACTTCATGACGATAGGTTGAGTAGCTGAAACAAACTCAAATTTGTATTATTAGTTAGGATTGTGGACGCAGCAGAAGTGACGTTCTCTACTAAGCTTATAGAGAGCAAAGAATAAGGTAATCGTTGAGCAAGTTTAACATTCCACTAATATTATGCACATGAAAGTTTGTGAGGATGTATGGATGTTTGTTCCTCTTTCACGCAAAAACAACTAAACCGATTGCGATGAAACTTGGCATGTAGATAGCTAGAGACCTGGGTTAACACATAGGCTACTATTTTTCATCCTGATATTCCCAAGCGCATCTAGAAATATACTGAATCTAAATATTTCGTACACATGTGTTACCATTTATCATTGACTAGCCGATCCCCGAATATTTTTTTGCTTTTTTTTACGACATCTCCGCAAGAATATTCCTGTGTCGCGGGGGCTTCACAAACATTTAAACAACAGACACAAAGAACCCCACCCACAAAGGACACAATAAAATTAACAATGATGCTCTGTTATTTTTACCAAAAATTTAGTCGTCCTCGATAAACAGTTTTCCGTTATAGTCTATAATAATCAATCAATGTAAAACAAATACATAGTTACAATGAAATGAAAGATTATACTTGTCCCTATGAAATAGAAATGAAAATTTAAGGCTTTGCCATATCTTTATTAAAGTGAAAATATTTTAAGGGTACACAAGACTTATGTTTGCTTATTAATATTTATTAAAGATAATCTTTTTGAGATTTACTTCTCCAATAAGTCTAAACATTTACGTTTTTGGGACCTTTGCCTTCAAGTAATCATGATAAACAGAAAGTTTAAAGACGATTAAAAAAGTATCTATGAAAAGAAGGTTGAATACTTTTTTAGATTTGTATCTACAAAAAGGGTAAATAAGTCTGGAACTACACAATTTAACGTGTATTTTTTTATGTAAGTATACAACAAACTGGCATTAAAAAAAACATTAGTTAGAACGATGCAGCGAAGCTCAAGCTTCAGAATAAAAAGCGTAACCACATAGCTTTTCCTCAACAAATGGCTTGCATGTGATCCTCCTGTATGGTTCAAGTATTGATCGACTTGCGTAATGATGTATTATTATATACTTATAAGATTTGATACAGATATAATTATTATTATGCTTGTCAATGAGATACGTGCGCCACAAGCTGTACTACTGATATTTTGTTAAAGGAAATTGTTATTTAACATAATATATGTCAATCAAAGAATAGTTTTATTAAATTAGAATAGTGTGTACAATACAATACAGCACAATGTACAATAATGTATGATAGTAAATATAGTTAACAGTGGTGTCTAATCAATTCAAGTTTTTGAAACGTTCACTAAACAAAATACAAATCCATCATCAATTAAACTGAACATTCGAATGGCATTTGTCATTAAATTTTGCAGTAAAATTTGATATTTGACATTAGCTCTGTTAACTGATTCGATGATGAAATCAAAGAGCCTAATCATGCTTCCATCAACTCAATACATTCCTGACAAGAGATTTGATTTAATTTTTGCGTCGATCAGCCTTTCAGAAACTGGGTACATGGCTAAGCATGCATAGCAAAGGTTTGGCCAAGTAATTTAGGCGCATGTTCGTTATGACAAAACTCTTGTTATATGTTGTTGCTCTTATTTTATTTTAGTTTATTAAGGAAACAAACAGATACAATATACAACAATAATAATTTACAAGTAGTTTAAACCTTATCCAAAAACAGTTTCCACAAATTATTTGTCATTTAGCGCCAAACAAAAAGTAGTAAAAATATAAAACAATAAAATTAACGAGTTTGGTTATTTTTTACTATAAACATTCCAAACACAAATAAGCATAATGAGGTTCGAGTACATTAGTTTATCAACTTATACAGCAATATGCAAGAACACAAAGAAAAAATAATAATAATAAATATACTTTACAGAATTTGCCTTTATTTGTTATCAATTACTCAAATTAGGAACTTGACAATCGTGAACTAATTTCATAAACTTGGGTAGAGAGAGGTAAAACATATCTATGGAATTATAATCGGCAGTAATGATAGGATACTGTTGCATGAACGGCAGGATCGTAAAATGAACGAATTTTTTTCACATTAGTTCTAGCAGAGGGAACGAAAAATAAGAATTTCTTTCGAGCATTAAGGCGAGGACATCCGAAACTTATCCTGTTTAGAAGATAAGAGGAGTCCACTTGGTTCCTTACTATTTTATATTGATTATTATTTAATTGTATTAGTTTATTAAAACTTCATGCACATATTGTACAAAGGCTAACTTAATGCCTAATGTATTGTATTAATTTTTGTATTTTAATTTATTTTCGAATGTTGTTTGAATATTGGGTCTATTAGAAATGGCTGTGCTTTGTTTCTTTGTTTTTTTTTGATCGCATATTATACATAACAAAAAAGTTAAGTATGTTCAACAATACCTTCCACTTTCTCCTATAACATGCACCATCTAGTGGCGTTTATGTAAAAGAATGTCGCGGTAGATTGCACTTCTTGCCCGCAGTACAAAGCCGAACAACCTACATATATACATACCTAATACATAAATAATTTGTGTATGCATGATAAGTGTTGAACCCATCTTGGCGAGCAAGTTTGTTTAATATCGCGGTGTTTTATTCGTGTTTATGTTTACACTGATATTACTTTGCATTTTAAAGCCTTTTGTTTTACATTGCGAGTTTGTTTTCTAAAGATTTCATATTAATTTGTGCTTTGTTGCATTATTAGCCAAGTAGTTTGGTGAACTGACTACCAACTGACCATTGAGGTAGAAGAGTTCTCGAGTGATGATCACAGAAACCTGAGCGGATTTAAATCAAACCAAGATCTGAATCGCACCACGTATCGTGGACGTCTTTAGGCAAGGCTTCGGCAGTGGACTTTAGATTTATTTTAGTATTTTCTCAAACGAAATATTAATCTATATGAAACCGTTTGCCATTCTTTAAAAAACAAATACCGATTATAGATAAGAGGTATCGCATAACAGCCTCTTCGAAGATATCATATAAATTCATGCTAACTTAAGTTGAATTTTAATTTAGCTCAGAGTCGAGTCAAGAGGCATCGGGTTCGACGTTCAGCTTAAATTAAATGTAGTTATGTTAAGTTTGTAATGCGATTCTGCTCTGCTGTTTTCTTCGTTTGAAATTAGTTTTGTTTTTAAACTGAGTATGTCTTTGAGTTGTTGTGAAATTGAGTTTCGTTTGGTAGGCTTCAATTTATAAACGACGTTGGAGTTTAGATTGTGAAAAAACTCTTTCTGAAATTCGTAGGTCAAGTTTTTTTGTAATAAAATATCCTGGTTTTGATGTTAAGAAAAAAGTGAGAGCAAGGGCACACCAGTTGAAAGATTGACTGACTTATATTATTATGTAAATAGTTAAATTTTTAACTACTGTTTAAGTAAATACATAGAAGGATAATATATACTTAAAACAAATCTTGACAATAGTTTCGAACCATGACATACCGGAGCTGTTACTGTATTTTCCCATATTACGTATAAAAAAAGTATTTTTTTTATTCGACGAATGTTTTTAATTTATATAATGTAATCTGTTTATACCACAGGTTATATTTTGACCCATTAGATTTTAGATTATTCATCTCTTAAGAAAAACCAATATGTATTATGCCATATGGGCTGGCTTGTCCAGAGTGTTACTACCGCCTCACAGAAAACCAGCAGTGAAGTAATGTTTGCATTGCTTTTCGACTCGTGAGTGAGCGGTTACCGGAGGCAATAACCCTTCCCTCTCCCCTCTTTCCGTTCTTCCTCCCTCTCCCCCTCTTCCCCTACTCCCATCTTGAAGGCTGGCAAAGCACTTGTGACTCTTGAGTTGCAGGTACCTACTTCGTTCGCGTAATGTATATTTTGTTAATTAATCTGTTCCTTAGTGGTCATCCATTAATCACGTGGTGCCAAAATCACATGTATTTTTAGTTCAAATGTATTTAAAATTTTATCTTTAAAACGTGCGTTCTAAGAAAAAATAAATACACGTGATATCTCACTACACCCCCCTCCCCCCTTGATATTGATATTTCGTGATTTTTTCCTAACCCTTCCCCCCAATTCGAGCCTCACGTGATTAATGGACAATCCCTTAAGAAAAACCCTTTTTTTTAATGAAAGGTACCCCATATACTTTTCAGTACCCCTAATACCGAGTACACAAAATTTTAAAACGATATGATCGGTTGAGTTACGGCGTAAAAGCGTAATAAACGAACTAATTTACTTTCGCATTTATATTATTAAGGAGGATGAATTCGTAATGGTAATGGTAGCCCAAGAGAGGGGCCCCGTGTATGCAGTACCTGATAAAATAGTCAGTTATAGATAGTGAGTAAATAGAATACTCTAAAAGACTTATTTTCACATACACACACCCAACACGCACACACACACACACACACACACGAACGCAAACACGCACACGCTCTGTCATACAAAACACACACATCTAGCACTTGGCAGTTAAAAATATCTAATGTGATTATATAAATATTTTATCTTGAGTACCTACCATAATGCTGTGTGGACATACAAGTCAAAGAACTGAACTCCAAAATATAGGTTTTTACCTAGTTTGTTAAAATGAAAAATAATGTACAGTTCTAAAAATAACAGTAACCCATATGTACTCTAACTTATAAACATGTAACAATTTTTTTCTTGAGAAATAAATTATCATTATTATTTTTAGTTTATTAATTGGTTTTGAAAACAAACTTGGATGCTTTTTGAAAACTGCTTGAGAAAAAACATTGCAGTGGTAGACGCTATAATATTTTATGCAATACCTACGTTCGTGTCTGGTTAGTTTAGCTCACACTCTTTAATAATATATTGCTGCTAAATAATACAAGACTTAAAACCTGACTTTATAATAAATGGTTTAAGTAACCTAAGTGGTGTTAAAAATACTTGTAAATAAATAAAATTGAAGCTTGCCAATGGATCACTAAAGATGGATTCATTAAGCTGAGAGAGCATTAGTTTATATGTATATTGGAATGTGTACTTTTAGGATATAGTGATAAATATAACTAATAAAGGATCTCATATAGTTTCTGTATGTCCATAACAATACAACCTAGTTATAAGTGTTAGCAATAGTCTCACAACCACTGCTATAAACTATGAAAATCACTAACTAACAGTAACTGCCATGTTGTTCATACCCAGTACTCAGCACTCAAGTGATTGTTATCAACGTATAATACATTAGCCTTATATAACCCCACTATTCATCAATATTTATCAACCGACGAATAGCATTGCTTTACCGGTATAACTAGTCATAATAATGGCTATTAACACATGTTTATTAAACAGTGAACTGTTTTATCATCCATTATAGTTTGCCCCGATTTTTAATAAAAAAATAAGAGTGTTTGATATGGCGACAACATAAGTTACCTATTATGTATACAGTTCTTTCAAATACATACCTAATCATAAACTTTAAATTTGAAAGTGGTATTAATATGAATCTGCAAACTTAATCACCATTTATGTCTCCGACGGACACAATAAAACATAATTATTTCATAAAATCGTTGTCCGGAATACTGAAAATTTTACACGAAACCATAGCAAAACTACTTCTACCATTCAGTACTCTATAATCGTTTTAAACAGCCAACGATTCAGTAGCATTCAGTAAAAATAGACAATGTCTGCCAACCGTTAGCAAGACTCTCCGCCCAACCGTAGAAAATATTCCGCAATATCAACAAGTAGGCAGAAAGATGCAGGAGGTCGTTGGCAAAATGCCGAGCCACGCCTAACCTTACCATTGGTTAATATAGTTAACCAATTGACAGACACTTGAATGCTATTGGTTCATATATGCAGGTCACCTGAGCATAAATTAGGTCATCGAGCGCGCGACATTTGAAAAATAAATTTGTTTAGCGGTGACGCGTGTTTGTGCCAGGGGCACATAATTAAGAGAAACTTTTTGTACTCCTGACCTATATACAGTGCCCGTATTTTTACTGACGAGAATTTTAGTTCTTACCTAGAAAGTCGTTTATAGAAATTTTAAATTTTGAACTCAATTCCAAAACAAATTCGTGTCCCACCAATTAGGTTGAAAACATTCAGAAATATAAAAATTCTACGCTTTTTACGAGATATACATATTATTATAATATAAACCACTTGGTCAAAAGCCTAATACAAGACTGTGTCACGAAGAACATCCAGCTTCAAAACGGGTGTATCATTAAACTTATATATTTTTCTATCCCGAGCGGAAATCAAATCAACAAATGTGGTGCATTCATTCATCAATACTTCAACCGTGTAATATGAGATAAGGAGTTGCGTTTCATAAAATGAAAGTACAAACGGTAGAAGATAACGGATATAAAGTTCATTGAACCGGTCTTATCTCTCTTCCCAGTTGGTGCGCTCCCAGCCGCATCGGTACGTCAGTACTCGCTATGTTTATTTACGCACATCGATTTGAGGTAGATTAATTGAAACAGATTCTTTTGGTTCAACAAATCGATTTTTAGATAGGGTAGAAAATTGTATCTTATTACTGAATACGTTCAGGACTCATTCGAATTCAATATAACGTAATAAATGTATGTAAATAAAGTAATTAACTATTCTGCTGATGGTTTTCAAAAACATTTTTTCGATTTTTTACAGAACATATCAATTATAATAATAAATAACAAATAAATTAATTAAAATTCTATCTTGCAGTGAACTTTTAATCGACTTAACTTTACTTGAATCACTAATAAATCGAAAACCGATTTTTAACTACGGATTGTCGTACCTAATCTTCCACGACTAATATCTTAACACACAGTAACTTCCCTACTTACTGAAGACAATATGAAACAACATTGCTATAGTGTTGGTTTCAACTGGTGAGTAGGATCACACGAGTATGGACCTCTTTTTTGACAAACAATTGAAAGAATACGATTGCCAGCATGCGAGTGACTGAGTTGCTATTATCCCACAAATGTTTGGTACATTATTAATGAGATACACAAGGAGGCAAAGTTCCAACAAGTGAAATAAACCACCTAAACACTGCAACAACGTGGACAAGGTTTCCACCGATAGCCTGAATAACCTGGTGACCTAATTCCCGGTTGGCCTTACCATGTCCTAGATAGCGCCTATAGTTTGTCCTGGAATTGTTTATAATTGTTGAAGTATGTTTGTGATGTGATAAACTAATGGCTATTCGAAGGTGACCGGATACAACCTCTTAAAATGTAACAGATTCGTCTTTTGTACCCAGTCCTTTATTGTGTGTTACATTAACATACTAAATATTTTAAACGGTCTTTTGGTCGGTCAAATTATGTTTTTATGAAATTTCAATAAATAATCTTCAATTAAAAATGTAAATGTATGGTTGTAAAAAAAATTAAAATGTGTGTATGGTTGTAAATTTGCTGATAAATGTATCTACATAAAGAAAAACTACCTCAGACTATCTAGAACTAAATAAGAAGAATAGTCTGAATATTTTGGACGATACAAAGTGCTAATGAAACAGAAAAGCAACCCAGCGACTCATTTATATCTGAGGCTTTGTGTTATCAATACAGGAACTGTAGCACTCCTTGCGCCAGTGGAGCTATAATTTAGAAATTCAACACAAACTACCAGCAGCACAACATGCAGATAATTGGTCCCAGATACCAATCAAACATTCGATACCGAGACTGACGAAGCAAACCATTTGTCATATTGATCAAATCTGGATCCTGAAGCTTCTAATTATTCGTTCCCCTATCTCTATTGTATATGCTAAAAGTCAATGCTTTAATTTCCATGTTTATCCGTTTTTGAGTCTTATTTTGTTCATATATCTGGCTTATGTCAAATCAGACCAGTTCAAAACACGAATCCAACAATCACAAATTGTTCGAATCGATTCTGTTCTCTATGAACGTATATGTATATATTCATATTGAAATATCAAATCCTTATCACAATAAAATAAATTATTTTGTGCACATATATTATTTTACTTCGTTCGCATGGAAATTTTGGTGAAATATGTCCCATAGGAACAGTAAATGTTTCCTGAATAAAAAGTATAATCTATCTCTGTGCCAACTTTCATCCAAATCTGTTCAGTCGTTTTTGCGTTAAAGAGCAAAAAATATCCATACATCCCCACAAACTTTCGCCTCTATAATATTAGTAAGATTAAATTCAGGTACATTCGTAAATCCACTATTAAACACAAAAATTTTTAAAAAGGTATTCTTACCAAAACTGTAAGACATCTTATAATGTCTGGTTTACCTTTTCAAATATGTACAAAGTTTTCTTAGGGAAGAACCAAAGTAAACAATATGTAACGTCTATGCACATTGATGTGTACAGTGTCGGTTGTTAGTTAAAATATTCAACCTTATCGACAGACGCGTTGTTAGATCTTTGATCGACCTTACTTTATATTCTAGAATAGAAGTCGAACAAAATGCAAGACTCTTCATAAATGTATAATGTGGTTTGACAAAAGACTAATAAAAATGCTTTTAACGGCAGAGAATTGTGAGAGAAGCATAGATCGTGTATGTATTAATTAAAACAAATCTCATGTGTGTTCAGTGTGGTATGGTTTAGTCGTGTATTTATTAGTTTTAATGGTTACTATATATTATACAATTAAGACAAGAAGCCCTTCCTGTTGTAGCAATTATAGGAATGTTTGAAAGGAATTTCTGTAAAGATTAATATCATAATATTTAACTACTTTAACAGTGCAGCAGCACCATCGCACACACCGTCCAGGGCCTTAAAAAGCCCTGGTGATGTGATACAAACTTTAAGTATTTATTTTACTATATTTTTGAGAAAGTCAACCCACTACAAATTAAAAAAAAAGTGTATCTCTATTTAATTTATTGTTCCTCAGAATTGAGATTGAGATGCCTCCTCCAATGAAATTGGAGATGTACACGGGAATTTTAGTCGGTCCAAGTAAAGGACTGTTTAAGGATCGTTCTGAGTTCAAGCCCCGTCCTGAGTATTGACTTTTGTCAAACTGTTCAAAGTATACAAACTATTCAAGATGGCCGGATGAAACTTTCTAAAAGGTCTTTTCCCATAATTAAAAAAAGACACTGCGCACTTCACAATAAAAACGTTAAAGATCATTGTCACATAACATAAGTTCTATTTAAAAGCAAAAACTTCAATTTAAAAGCAACAACTCAAAATGCAATATAAAGATTAAACGTCATAATTATAGAGTGTGAACTTGTAGTAACAAATCGCAAACTGCAACAGATATTTCTAGCTATCATTACTTGGTTCCACTGAAGCGATGTTATCGATTCTGTGATGCTAAAGAAAATATTGGAACAAACTTAGATGTCACTAACGATTTCAACTTGCCTTTTCTAGGTAATTGTATCGACGAAACGTACTGAGGTGTTAAGACTGAAAATTGCATCGCATCGATGGAATTAGATTTAAAATCTTATTGTAAAGATTGCACCAATGTTTATTGGTTGTAAACGATTGGCGTCAGTATTTTTAAGAAGAACGTTTGATTTTTAAATAGTGTAGATTGAATTGAGAATTGTGACAGACATGTTTATTGGTAAATCATTATTCCAGTAAATTTGTGACCCTTTGTCAATACAAAAAAACTGCTTATAAGTGATGTTCATTACAGCTTCTCGAAATATGTCACAATAATTGACTGACTACTTTAAGTCTGTCATGACTACGGGCGTTATGACTGCAAACTGTCCATCACCAACTACACTTACCATATCCTGCTGATCAACTTTTTTTGGAATTTGGATACTATATGGTGACCGCCATTCTCCGTTAAAATAACAGAAGTTCATAGCCAAAAATGAACATTGCCTGTATCGCCGAACTTTATTTGGCTCCATGTTGCTTATTTACCTTTAAAATAATCTAAGCTGTTAGGTATTCTTATAGCAAATATTTTTAAGGCACTATGTTTTTAACGTGTACAGTAACATAATTCGATATACGTTTCCAACCCGGTATATGTCTTTAGTTTACTTATTTAGGAGGCTTTATTATTAGTAAATATGATATATTTTATTTTTTCCATGTCAAACAGACAAAATCTTCCAAAAACCTTTCAACCTATAATAATGTCACTTCAGAAATATTACTCAACAGAAAAAAATAAATAGATCTAACGTCACGGTGTGTTTTCCACGCGATATGAGTAGTGGGGATTCGTTCATCTTGAGGCTCGGCTCAGCGGCTCGGAAACACAGCCTCGACACGTGTGGGATTCTGCCCAGATGGGAGTTAAATAATGTGGGAATGAAGAGAAAAACGTAATAGTTGATTTTTGTAGTGTAAAAGGTGGAAGCGGTGATTTGGGAGGCGTTTATTGAATAGACTGGGTGGCCCAATATACGAATAGTCTAAAAATAAATATGTATGATTTAATATTAAAATGAAAAGAAGTTCATATACACTATATATATATTATATAGATGAGATTATCTATCGATAAAATTTACTGAAGGATAGTTAAGGTTGTCATTAACAGTCTCTGAGTGCGACAGTTAACAGTTGTTGTAGAGTTTATTTACTTCTCCCCTATGGACTATTTCGTGATATCGCATCCTCTGTCATCGAAAGGTTTAGTTATATTTGATTGTTATATAATAAATGCCGCTAACAAAGAGTCGCTTAGGAAAATTCATGATTTTTAAACTGATAAATAGTGATCATTTTCACTTTAAGATATACTGATTAATCCTTTGTACCTATATAATAGCCTAATATTAATTAAAGTAAAGGTTTTAAATACCAATAATATTAATACAATCTCTAGACTCAAACAAAAAGTGTGAATGAATAAATTAAATAAACAAACACATGAAAATTGACTTGTTTTTTTTAGAAAAGTTGTTTAGAAATGTGAATGAATGAATGAAAATTGTGAAAATTTTAAAAGATATAGTTATTCAGGTCCAAATTTCAGGCTCACTAAACTACTTGTCGGCTGTAGGTACATGAAAATTTCAAAATTCCTTCTATTCTGGAACTTGTTATATGACTTTCAAAACCTTTGTAAATAAACAAGGTAAGTATAACAACAAAGCGAAAGGACATACTTAAGTAATAGACACTAATTTCATTATTGTCAATTCTCCTCATTATTTTAGAATATGCCACAATGACGAACGCTAATACCGAGACGCCACAACACAATTATATGTCCCGATGCAATTATTAGAGGATTACAACGAAACAGCGAGCACAAAGCGATGAAACAATTAATGCGGACGGTAACCGATCATGCGTTTGACAGTAAATCAATAGACAAGTCACGATGACGGAGCGCGATGTACAATAATTAAACACGGACGATAAACGGCGCTTTCACCCTTCTATGCGTTTGTGTTTTTAGCTGTTGAGGGTGTTTCCTGAAAGTAATGGTGGGTATGATGATGAAATTATGCTATGAACATTTCGGTAGATAGATGTCAAATTACAACAAAATTGCACAGAAGATGGTACCTTACGAGGCTTTCGAAGAACGGCTTCAGTTGTTTTTTTTTTCTCTAAAAGATGGGTGAATAGCTATAAAATAAAATTACTTTGAATAATCATTCTGGGATATTTATAATCAAGGTATTATTATCAACTGTAGCACCCTAGTAGAATAACTTCATAAAATGATAGTTTTAAGCTGATAATGGGCACAATTTTGGATATTTGTAACTTAAAAATATAGTAGGATAATTCTTATGAAATCATCATCCTCTTCGCCTTTTCCCAAACTAAGTTGGGTTTTCCCCAACTAAGTTGGGGTCGATCTTTAGTCTAACCACGATACGGCCGAACTTCGATATTTTACGTGAAGCGACTTCGATCCGACCTCCACAACCCAAGTACTAGGCGATATCGAAGTTCTGTAGTTAGACCAGGTTGTCGGACTTTGTAGGGCTCCGACTACCCGTAACAAATGCAACAGAGGTTCACATGGCATCCAGAACCGACGGCTTAACGTGCTCTCCGAGTCACGGAGGGGTCTCATTATGTTAAGAATGGTCACCCATCCTAAAATTGACCTGGCTAGCATTATTTAACCTTGTAATGTACTAACGTACTCGGTTACCACTTAGCCAATAAATTATCTGGTAAATGCGTATAATAATAATTTATAATATATTATCTGTGGTGTCTTGTAGTTCCATAAGCATTCAATTTACATTGTTAGTATTCTGCTCTACTTACTATAAACGGGCTAAAAAAATGTTGTAGAAGTATACCACTAAACAATTAGGTAGGTATTAAACTATAACAAAACACAATTTTCTAAAACCAGCATATTCTAAAGAAGCTATAAACTCTAAAACCGCAATCACACCGTAGCCACAAAATTCGTTTAATCTCGATTATCTCGCGACTAAGCGCGGTCACATCGACCCCGTCATTCGTTCCCCCATAATCCGCATTAAGAGCCACAAGCCGCAGTAATGCCGCTTTTGTCCTGTTTCTTTCTTATCTCACTGTAAAATTTGTCTAGGCGATGCTGTAAAATAGTCTAAAAGTGGAAAACATTTACACCGAACTGTAATAAACTGAATAGTACTATTGAAGTAACTCAATAATGCTGCAAGGCAATGAGGCAATATGAGTTTAATAGAACACAGACGCTGAGGTTCACATATTTTTTTAAGTTAAAATGGTATTTAGATGTAAGTTTATTATTATTTTTATTATAAGTCTTAAATATCTACTATTTTTTTTCTTACTTTTTATATATATAGTTGCTGAATTAGGCCATATTTGCCATCAAAATCGAAAACGACGTTTTTAGTTTTAAATTGTGATGCAAGTATGCAAAACTAAAAGCAATGCAGTCAGTCCTCTCAGTCAATTAGTTATAACGTATCTTAATGACATTTTGTATTTTAATAATCGTTAAATTGTAGATTTCAGATTTCAATGCAACGTACAAAGATTTACGCCTTTTCGTATTTAGGAACAAAAAATAATTAAATTTTAAATTGTGATTTTCGAATTGTTATATTTGTTTTTAATGTATTTTGTAACGTACGTATTGACTATGTACATTGTAGGAATCGCATGCCGCAAATATCAACGCTGCACGTGTAGCCAATAGCTACATGTGTAACAATTTATTTACGTGACAAAAGAACTAACAGTCACATCTCAAGTGCTATCGATATAATCATTTTGTGCTTAAGCGCTGCCCTTGCAATACCAACGGAACGTGTTAAAACCAATCCCAGGAACCATTTTATAAACTCTAAAACGTAATAATGACCACCCACATCAAAGTTAATCCCAACCATTAAAGGAGCGAACACTCATTGCAACACAATACATTGTAACAGGCGGCCACTTTAAGTGGCAGATACCTTGGCTGCCACGATTTATTTGTAGCCATGCTGCACCGGCCTTTATTGCCGTGCTTGTTAAAAACATCCCTGGATTTTCCGTTTTATTTTAACTAATGAGGATCTCGATATAAAAGGATTTGAAGGTTAACCAAAGGCTGGTTAACTTACAATTTTGTAAAAAGAAAAGATCTTTTTCTCAGTGTAACTCGTAAATGAAGCACAATTCTTATAGGTATTGCGGTAAATAAAACTAGAGAGAAAGACTGAACAAAAAAGTCTAATGCTACAACGATATTAAGAGTAACAAGAGATTTGCAGTTATACGATTTGTGCGTTCTTAAAGTGGTACACTGAAACAGAGTCATTTAGATTAGTTTAGGTCAATCATGACTACTGTAATCCAAAATTTTAAGTTTTGGTTATCGCTGAATGTCTACGTGTTTTTAATTATAAATTTATTGTAATTCAAATATGTAACTGTAAATTCACTATTTAAAGCGGAAGTGGACCGCTGTCCCACTTCTTACAGAAGTGAAGAAGTGGGACAGCGGTCCACTTGTAACACTGAAGTGAGGTTTTACAGTATTTGAAGTTCAAATTGTAGCCATGCGCCAAAGGATCCATGTCGCACTATAAATTTAGTTCGCTGAAAGTCACAGTTGAAAAGGACTACTCAGTGCATTGAAATAATTAAATCCCATGTCACGTAAATCTTACGTAGAAAATGTAGTCACATTTTCTAAGTAAAATTAATTGAATAGGTAATTTCAATAACTTAATGTTGCAAAATGCATTACAAATCTTCAAGGAGAGCAGTATAAAAAGAGAAAGACAAATTATATTATCAACCGCGCCCGTCGGTCGGTGCAAGGAACAAATATTCAATGTGCACGCTTATAAAAGATTTATCAAAAGAAAATTGTGCACTCGCATTGCAATTCAATTAGCGAGGCATTCAGTTTTGCTTTCTTATAATAAAAAATGTATAAAAACTGCTGCTTGTAAACGTTCCGTAGAAATAAATATCAAAGGTGAATAATAAATTCAGTTAATTTGTAAATTATATTTATTTTCATTAACTTTCTTATGGTAATATTTGTGACAAATTAAGCATTGATGCTATAAATAACCATAAAACCATTATTTATACTAGAAATAGCCATAAAATGTTTATTTTTGGTTTACATTTGTTAATAAATCCTTGCTCTCATGGATGAAATTATCTTTGAGTAGACAGTTTTGGAAACCGCAAAACGTTTTTTTTTTAATACGAGATCTTATTAAATAATGACCACCTTCTCGGCTTGAACGTAAACGTTAAACAGCACAGAAGCATAGCAGAGATAGAGGCGCTCCTAGCTTAGATAACATAGACCACGTAATTTATAGTGAAGAGAGCTAATATTCAGTCCAACCTTATTAATGCACTATAAACTATAAAAACTCTGATTACATTTTTACCTATTAAGGATTTTAGATTAAAGTAAGTACAACATGGCTTTGTAACAAATAACAAACGAAGTCAAGGCTACATTATGCTGCCTTTATTCTCCTCAATTTTCAATTTAAACGTCACTTCAATACAGTTCCAATCATTTCAACGTCAAAACCAAATAAAATAATTCTTCAAAGAAACAAATAAAGCTTATGGTACCCTAAAAAGAAACAAGATTAGAACCTGCAAATTTGTTTACGTAGCGCAGGAAACTCGATAGAAAAATACCAATTTGATGGTAAACATCTGAGGCAGTTTCTTAATTATTTTTTCTACTATAAAAGGTGTTGTTCGTTTTGTTTGGCTTTGTAATAATGCCATTTAATTAATTGAATTGAAATGGAAGTAAAGAATAATGAGGTATCCCCATATAGCTCTACAAGTATTGTTTGTTTTTTACTTACCTCAAAAGAAACGTAGTGAGGCATTACGACGTATGAAATAAAAATCAAAGTTGGTGTAGCGGCTGGTGAGTGAAGAGAAAAGCCCGATACGCCGCGTTGGATTAATATGGAATAAAAACGTTGGTGATTAAAAGATTTCTTAACTTTACTATGGTCATTGGAAATCTATGAAAGATCGATAAGAAATCAGTATTACAAGTTTAAAGCCGTTTTGAATTCGACTTTAAGCAATTATATAAGGTAAGATGCAAGTATATCCGACGGTTATTGAAATAAAATAAAAGTTGCCAGCTAGTTTATGACTGAAAAAAAATATTGGTGGGATAAACAAAAGTATAAAAATTAATATTCATGAGAAGTATGAGTGCATATGCACTCACTTGCTCAATTTGAATAAAGTATGTGATTTCAGCTTGAAAATGACTAGACCTCCACACGTACCGTATATATAGAGTTACCGAATGTAGTATAATTATGTTATACCTGTAGTATTCTAGGTTCGATTAATTCTAATTTGGATCTGATACTACAAAGATTGATAAGTACCTGACGTACTTTTGTTTATCTTACCAATATTTTATTTTTAAAAGATGCTGGCAACCCTACCCTATTTATATTTCAATAACCGTGAGATATACTCACATTTTATCTTATACTAGCTGACTCTGCTCCTATTGGTCGTAGCGTGATATTATATAGCCTATAGCCTTCCTCGATTAATGGGATATCCAACAATAAAATTATTTTTAAATTCAAACCAGTAGTTCTTGAGATTAGCGCGTTCAACCAAACAAATAAACCCTTAAGCTTATAATATTAGTATAGATAATTGCTTAAAGTTGAATTCAAAGGATGAATTATAATATTATCATTGTGATCAAATAACTGAATATACGCGGTAACACTTGGGATTTTAATAAACCTTTAATATTCACATTTCAATCTAACTACATTGTAGCCACATCGAACATAAAATGTGGCTTTGGTATTTATTTTCTCGCAACATATCAAATTGAATGAAATCAAGCGTTGAAATTCGAGTATCATAATTTGATTGGAGTGAGTTCAGGAGATTTTTCCAGAATAATTCGTGTTGGTATTTTTGCATGCATTTCGGATGAAATGCGATCTCTCACCACTGGGATCATGTTTTTACGTTAATTAAATCTATAGGTACACACAAAATTAATTTTATCTTTGAATATAGAAAAGATACATTGACAATCAAATTCATTTCTAAAATGCAAACCTATTCACCTGAGAATTTTAGATACCAAGTTTGTAATTATTGAGATACCGCTAATTGTAAAGCCGTAAACATGAAAATGTTGGAAACAAAAAGTGTCGAGCCAATAAGAGTCACTTCCACAACATAATGGTTACTGAACAGTAGGTCTGTCCATTCGATGGTAGAAGATTTAATCTTGTTTTTATAAAGTGGACGATGAGTACTTAGCGAGAAATGGATTGTGAGTGAAGGCATTCTAACCTCCCGTACATTGGCACGTAAAAACTGTCCACGTGTAGTCTAATAGTTCGAGATGATTAAGTTTCTTGGAATCGGATCGTTTATCTACAGTGGGTCTTGAAAAACCAATTACTTACTATTCAATATATACTGTATATGTATTAAAGGTGTTTGGACAACACCTACTGTTTAACTTGATAATATAATCGACAATTCATTTAGTTTTGTTGTTTTCTATTTTGAGGCCACTAGTAATATGTTTGGTATGTCACTGAAAGTTAGTATGAAGATAATTTCGTTTATAGGTGATGTTTCCAGGCGGGTCCAGATCTAGCAGCAACCTGACTTACCTTTCCTTTTCTGGGTGGAAAAAGAATATAATAATTTTAAAAGTAACTATTTTGTCTAAACAACATCCATACTAGACAATAATAAAAGAATATCACAGTAGCATTCTTATAACTGAGCTCAGTGAACCAAACAGTCAGAGTTAATGCAAAGAAAGTAACAAAACGGACCAGCCGTCGCTAAAAGGCGCCTGGAGAAAAATTGCGCCGATTAATATCAGGGAGCGACTGCAGCATCATATTCTTCATCATTATGTCCTCATTAAAGGACACCGGTACGAAATCGGATCATGAAAAAGAGATAATTCTGTCTGGACTCTAAATTCGTTTTATTGGTGTGTGCACTAGGAATATTAATTTTTATAAGACATTTTTATTCCCGTATTGTCTGACTTTTGAAGAGCTTATGAATAAAAATAAAAACAAAGGGAAATGTTGTTGAAATTAGTTTGTATGGGGACCGGTATCACCAAACTCACACATTTGCAAAAGAAGAACAATATTGAAGGATGGATCTTAATAAAAACTTACAGTTCTGATGTTTACACAAGAGATCGCATCTGCACCACTCATCATCCAGACGATGTGGTGTTAATATCGAATTAAACAAACGCTATGCGTTCGTTAAAATTATATGTTACTAGCTGTGCCCGCGACTTCGTCCGCATGGAATAGTGTATTATATTTTCCACTGCCGTTCTTCGCAGTTAAAGCTGCGTTTATCACTGTCACGATCACCACTCTACTCCTAAGAAACTCCTATAAACGAACAATGAAACAAAGAAACTCTTCAGCCTTATTAAATTAAGTATTAATTATAACTATCGATTTGGTTTCTATTTTCATGTCAGCAAGCCTTAATTAATGTGCCTTATTAACGTTACCGCGATTAAGTACAGTTTTATCCATTTAATAAAGTCGGTTTTGTCATGAAGTTTCAGTTCTTAAGCTTAATAAAATCTTAGACAATACAAAACCATTTTGAATAATTTGTGGATACAAGTACTATGTACATTTGTGTATTTTTGTTGTATCAAAACTATTGATATCGCTAGGGCTTACTAAGACATTATTGATCAGTGCAGTAAATATATACCCCAAAATTTACAGACTCATGTCAAGACAAAACGTCATGGCTTATGAATGACAAGTTTCATCAAAATTTCGGCGTGTAAGTAAACGTATATTGATATAAATGGCACAAAGACCGACCGTCTTAGGAGTATATTTATCAGTTCGCTGCAGACGCGGTCTGGATTCACGGCGACACCTTTTTAGCCCCTCAACATTTATAACGGAGGTACAAAGACATCGATTCACTGGAAATGACTATAGTTGTATCCGTTACATTTGTGTTCCTTTTAAGTGAAAGTAGTTCCTTAACTAACTTTTAAACTTTAGCGTTCCATGAAATAGAATTGTGTACGGAATATAACGCGATCACGTAATAGGTATCACATACCCCTTGATTTACCTGACGGTTCAACAACTACTACTTAATCAGTGATCTCGTTATATCGTGTATATATATATAATTATATAATGTAGTTAATATTATTAATACTGACTTTAGTTTATGTCGTTATACACTTTGCTATATTTTTTTAATGATAGCATAGTCTCAATTTTTTTTACATTAATTTATTTGAAAATATTTATTTTACTGAAATTATTTTAATACTTATTAATCTTAGTATGGATTTGTATGTTCCGAAATAGATTAAATTTTATTATTTTATAGTATGAGGTTTTTGAAACGAGCAAAATAAAGATGTAAGACAATTATCTATACGAGAAACAAACAAATGTTTTTAATGTTAATATCAGAAAAATGGAAAATATCATCTATTTGCTGATATTATAAATTTCATACATCATATAAATATTTTAATAAAATTAAAATGATTGAAAATCATGTAAAATCATGGTACTATGTATTATGTTTATTTATTGAAAATTAGCTGTTGCCAGCGACGTTCGCGTGGAAATTCAAATTTATCCAATGAGATTTTCGGCGCATTTTTCTTAATTTTTCGTTTTACAAAGAATTAGAAAACATTAAAAAAAAAGATGAATGAAATCTGTTAAGTCGTTGTCAAGATATTTATATATAGATAATTGTCTCCTCCAGCATATCTACGTCTTCGCACAAGTGTCTACAGACACGAATAATTTATCTTGGCAGCAATCAAGGGGGTAATTTTCGTGAAGACTGCGCTCCAAAACTATTTGACTAGTTTTCAGTGTTTCATTATTGTAAAGAAAATGAGCTTTTCATACAATTACAACTGCCGCATACTTACTGTTAATGAACATTTTTAGGTAATACTTTATTTAAAATTTCACATTTCTCTTTAACATTTGACACCAATACTCGGCATCATGATTATGGATGACGAGGAGCGCTCATTAACCACAGTTCTCTCTAAGGATCTGATGACTCCCATTTTAGCAAAAATTAACTGTGAATTCTTCATATCCATCAAGTAGTTGCTTGCTTAGTTGAATCATGATATCGTGTGTTAAGATTTTCTGTAATATTTAGGAACCAACCCACACATAGCTTAACTTAACCCTTTCATATTACAAGGCTATAGTAAATTTAATTGATGTCTGAAACAGCTCCAAAGATTTAGAGAAAGTTTTGTATTTCGATAAAGTTTTACTTACCGAGATTTTTCAGTGAAGTTAGTCGTCATCCCGCGGGACCATTATAAGTCGCAGGTAACTTAAAAGAAGTCGAATCAATACGGTTTTCACCTAGATATTGCTAGCAAAATTAATGTTTTCAGAAGTGAATTACTGTGCAGAATGAAAAATACGCGACAAGTGAAAGCCCACGCAGCCAAGCAATTTCCTGTTCATAACTAAACAAGCCATACAAATTTCATAACATCACAGACCAGTTTCATAACGTTTAGAACTCAAAGCGTGAGTTGCTAAAGGGTAAGAGTGCCAGTCCTCGTCATATCGCGACAAGAGCACCAATAGAGTCTTATGACGTCACGTATCTCATATGGCCTTACCCGATATTGCAGAGTTCCTTCATATCATATTTATTTTCTAGATTTTATTTGATGATTTTTTACGTTGGGTGGTTTGTAGTAACTGGTCATGTTTCATTATAAAACTTATTATTACACAAATGCCCAAAAAAGAAATGTAATATTTTCAGGGTTCATGTATTGTATGTGTGTGAGTTTCTTTGTCGCATCATAACTTCTAAATGCCTGATCAGATATGGATGTATGGGGTATCATTAGTATCCTTATATAATCTTGACTGACTTTATTGGCTACCATTTTTTTTATTTAATATGTCGGCTGTGCAGGGCAGTTGATTTTTTTTTTTATCAGTAACTTATTTACACTGTCTCCGTATTTAAGGTACGTGTTTGTCACTGTTTATAAAGTAAGTATAGCGCAGTAAAAGGCTAGTTAATATAAATACGCGGTAAAACCATTGTTGTAATTATCTGTTCTGTTGTATGCCTTCATTATCATTATTTTTATTGTTCATGTTTGAAATCATTTCTACACTGTGATTTTTATAAATATAAACATACTAGCAGCGCCCTGCGGTTTCACCCGCGTAAGTCCTGATCCCGTAGGAATATCGGAAATTTAGGTCTCCAGCTGTCTACATACCAAGTTTCATCGCAATCGATTCAGTGGTTTTTGTGTGAAAGAGTAACAAACATCCATCTATCCATCTATCCAAACTTTCACATTTATAATATTAGTGGGATAAAGGTTCTAGTCTTTAAAATTCATAGATTGATAAAAAAAATACTTTGTAATACACTTGCAAAAAATTATCCTAGGAGGACATTTAAGTAAATAAGAACTCTAGTAACTACGAAAAAAAGCATTGTCTGGCAATTCATACATAACAATAGCCACGCGTATAGGCAACGTGCAAAGCGAAGGCTCTGCCAGTGGTACTAATCCGAAACTTTTACCCTGTCTTAACTTATATTCACAGTTAATTTTAATAAAATGTACTTACTAGTAATATGGAAATAAATCGATTGGTATAAAAGTATATATTATGATAGTGCCTACTCACATGCCATGGTTATATGCAACACGAGAAAAAATGGATAAATATATGCTTAATATCTGTTCTGTGTAAATCTTAGTTTACACTAAATATGACTTTTTCCTGATCTAAATATAAATACGTTAAGAAAAAAATCTTTTAGAAATTACTTTTAATGTTATTTGTGAATTGTTATAAGTTTTGTAGTTATTAACTGTATATAAATATAAAATCAAATAATATTGTTTCAAAAAAACATCGAAAAAACTGCCTCCCAACTAAAAATACTAGTCTACAATATGCACCGCTCACATTATTGACATATATGTTCCTACAATTTTCGCTGTTGAAGAAAGTAATCCAAATAGTTGATTAAAAATATACAAAAATGACATTTACATTAAAACAAACCCTAAAAATACCTTAGTATTATTTTAACCGTAAAAACGTTAGAAACGTTTGCCTGTGCGACAAATTAACGTTATCACAGTCTCGTTTTCTTGACTGACTCTCTCTTTACATCCAATACAAGCCCGGATTGAATGAGCTTTTGGCCTTTTAACAGTTTTGGCCACGTTATGCTATAAGTACATGTTGAGGATGGGCCGGAACTTTTTTATTATAATTTTTATCACAATTTAATACTAAAACAGAAACAAAATAATTCAAATGAACCATGACAGTACGACGACTAGTCTGATAAGTTTCCTCTTTAATCCGGACGGTGTCTCTTGCGTCGGCTTTGTGTTGCCATCTATAGTTCGTCCCCGTTCCCTTACTTTTGATCGATCGATAGGAATCGAATGTATAGAATATGAATGGTATTTAATTAAGAACGACCAAGGTTTTCAAATTTCCTTCTAAAATTAATTAGTTAAGTAATTTATACATGCAATAATAGACTATCATGTGTCACGGCAAACGCGTCTCACTAAGTTAGTTACTTGAGTACTTGAAAAATCACGTCAATGAGATACATACTCATACATACTTAACCTTGAGCGTGAAACTGAAACTGCTACTTACTATTAAAGCTATTGCCAGTATATATAAAATTGTTTTGAGTGTGCTTGCCAAATCCAACAAGACACAAATTTAATTACTTTGTTCGGATTTCTCATACAAGTAGTAGTAGTATGGCTCGCCTAATGGTAAGTTGTTACTATTGCTCATCGTTCCTTGCAACCCAAGTGGTGTTGCTTGCGTAAGTAGTAGTAGTATAAGTCGCCTAATTAGGCGACCTATACTACTACTACTTGGGTTATGGGTTGCCTAATAGTAAGTGGTTACTATTGCCAATCATTCTTTGCGACTCAAGCGGTGTTGCTTGCACAAGTAGTAATAATATAGCTCGCTTAATAGTAAGTGGTTACTATTGCTCATCGTTCCTTGCAACCTAAGTGGTGTCGCTTGCACAAATAGTAGTAGTATGGGTCGCCAAATAGTAAGAGGTTACTATTGCTCATCGTTCCTTGCAACCCAATTGGTGTCGCTTGCACAAGTACCTAGTAGTAGTATAGGTCGCCTAATAGTAAGTGGTTACTATTGCCAATCGTTCCTTGCGACTCAAGCGGTGTTGTTTGCACAAGTAGTTGTAGTATAGCTCGCTTAATAGTAAGTGCTTACTATTGCTCATCGTTCCTTAAAGCCCAAGTGGTGTCGCTTGCACAAGTAGTAGTAGTATGAGTCGCCTAATAGTAAGTTGTTACTATTGCCAATCGTTCCTTGCAACCCAATCGGTGTCACTTGCTGTTTCTTAACCAAATAAAACCCTCTTAATGCCCTTCTTGAAGATCCCTTCCAAAGGACAATATATTTTAACCATTTGTATGTTTATTTTAAAAATAAATAATTTTACGTTCATTTTCCGAAATAACAACCTAACCAGCCACAACATCACATCAAAATCCAAGCCCATCAAATTCAAATCAACTATATACATATAATCTTGCATCACATGCATACGTTTCACTCCAAACTGAGGCAGTACATGCAAATTGCATGAATACATAGCACCCTCACCGTATGGTTCGCACATTGTAAATTGCTTCGGCCCGGCTAATCTAAATATTGACTGTGACCTCCCTAGCGACACGACTTCATCGATGTGTAATTATTGATGAAATATTTCGAGTTTAAACTGTTTTACATAATAGTATGACTATGTTGATCATGTGTTAAATTATTGATGAGCATCTGTGATATTGGGGTCTATACCTAGTTTGTTTTGCGTAATTAAGACTACAGTACACCTAAAATAGACCACAGACGGGAAAGCGCAGCATAAGATCGTAGAGCCAACCACCCTTCTTGGAATTCAATGAGGCAGGCCTATATCCAGTATTGAACGTCCTATGGCAAACCCAATAGTAGGTAAGCAATTGCTGATGTCATCTTATTAAAAAAAGTGATTCTAATTACCAAATAAATTATGTTAGCAGGTCTGTTATCTGCGGTATTTTACGTAGTGAAAGTCAAACTTCCCTAATCTAAAGGATTTTATACATTCAGAAATATGATAATAACACTGTTAAAGGAAGCAAACATTCACACGATCTGCCTGATGTGGTTGAACACCGTATCCTATGGACGCACGTCCTTTTAATGCTATTTCTGAAGAATCCAATGCTACAGTCAAAGGCATTCTTCATACGATTTGCTGTTACGCACTATCTAGTGAAATAATAGGACAAGCGTAACAGGGCCTATACAATCGCGTTCGAACATTCTCTATCTAACTGCTATCACACAATACAAAATCACACACTAAGCAGCACGCTCATTTAATGATCTTCGTAATGAATAATGTAAATCGGTCTTAAGTTAATTTAGAAGTACATATAAAGTTCCAAAGTCAAACTCAAATTTCTTTATTCCTTAAAAGTTGCTTGAAGTCGACTCTCTTTTAAACTATGAATTACAGATCAACACAATGTCACCGCAACAATATGTTAGTTTGTTAAAAACTCAAATCTTATGATAAGAAATAACGAATAATGCAGTGTTGCAAATAGTCTAGATCACCCTGTCAATATCGGTCTATAACCTCCCGTTTCTGAATAGTTGAGCTTTCGTTTCTAATTAGTGAGAAGATGAAGCTCGGAAGATTTACACTAAATGTTTAAATCTAAATCATTTCTCCCCGTAAGAGCTACAACGAATGTCTGAAGTAAAAGATAACATTTTAATACAAAATGTAAATCAGATAGGTATCCTATTCTTGTAAAAAACAGTCTCAGAACTACTGATATAAACTATGAAAATCACTAACTAACAGTAACTGCCAAGTTGTTCGTACCTCTATCCGCACTCAAGTCATCTTTCTCCACTTATTCCTTTTTATAACCCCACTATTCATTAATATTTATCAATTGACCAATAACATTGCGTTACCAGTATATAACCAGCCAAAATAATGTCTATTAACTTATTTTTATTAAATAGTGAACTGTGTTATCATCTATTATAGTTTGTCCCTATTTTTAATAAAATAAATAAGAGTTTTTGATGTGGCGACAACATTCTATAACCTATTCTTAAAAATATTTTGTTATAGTCTGCTTCATTTCAAAATATATACCTACATATTTCAAGTGAAATTTCATAAAATAAAAGACAATTATTACACAAACCTCATAATTTATTAAACGTAACAAAATTATAAAATACAAACTTACCGAGTCAATAAAACCATTTCAAACATAATAATGAATAAACAAACAATTCATTTAAATAGTTCAACATATTTTAAGACTATCAATACAATAGACACCAATATTAGGAGTAAGACAGTTGAAAAATGTTTATCTTCAAGTTGAATTGTGTTCAACATTAATTGGAATGTGAGGTATTTTAATTCATTCGTGGCTCAGTACTCTGTCTTCTAACCACATTTACCTTATCTCTAAGGAATAAATACGAGTATTTTAAATAATACTTTGCTTAAGTCACAGTTACACACAGATTTTATGAAGTGTTCCTAGTAAAACTTAAAAATTACCACTAAGTGTCTAGCTGGTAACAATAATTTTTACGATATTTAGTAGCTATTTAAAAATAAACGCAAAATATTAAATTTTCTCAATGTCTTTATATTTAACATTAAATTAAAATAAGATACCAAATAAAACTTAAAAGGATTTCCGTAATATCAATATTACAGCAGTTGTAACATTCTAGAGTATCCAAGAGTAAATCTCTTAAGTAAATAATATCTCTAACATCCAATTTTGCATCTTATCATAATATTTAAAATAAACGCTAAAACCAGGTATGCGTATACGTGATGCGTGACTTATTCTACAATGCTAAATATATCGTTAATCCGATTACTGGAAAATCTGTTCATTTAAATATGATATTGTCGGCCTAATTCCCAAAAAAAATTATATCCGTGTTTTCGAGAGAACTATTTAAAAAAAGTCAAATTGTTCAAATACTTAACTTACTGTTTCCAATAATAATTTAGCCACTTATATATAAATAAAACGATATTTTGCTCACTGTAGTAAAATTTTCTTCATTATAGCCAGTTTCCACTGAAGGTTTAAAAAAGATCCACCACAGGTAGCACTATAGGGGTGTATAGACATTTTGATTTTCCGATTGACAGCATCGTTAAACAACCTACTAATATTGTCCTTACCTATTCACTTTCAATGCGACAAGCAGTCCTCTATGGAGAGGCTGTCTCAACGCGGAGGAAACGGCTGCCCACGTTGTCCTGGAGTGCGAGGGAGTGGCAGCATAACGGGCAAGTATCCTCGCGGGATCGCTCCTAGAAGCCTGTGAACGCCCCAGCAAGTTTCTGTGCTCATGAAAGGAGCTAGACTGGCTCAACTAGTCAGCCTATCTGAACGCATAATGGGCCGCCTATGAGTCTAGATATGGAAACAGAGCCCTATACCAATACCAGTACCTACTAATAATATAAACGTGAAAATTTGTGAGGATGTATATCCATACATACGGTATTGATGTTTGTTCCTTTCAGGCAAAAACTACTAAACCGATTGCGATGAAACTTGGTATGTAGATAGCTGGACATCTGGATTAACACATAGGCTTTTACTTTTTATCCCGATATTCCCACGACATCGGGACTTCGCGGGTGAAACCGTGGGTGCAGCTAGTGCTTAATAAAAATTGCATTAAGGGAGGATAAATTGTAGAAGAAAATACAACTACCTAAATATTGTATGTAAATTTTTGATATTGGTGCTATGCTTCTTATATTTAATGAGAAAAAAATATATATCGGAGATCATGGTGGTGGATGATGGGAAGCACGACATCCTGCACCTTTTCTTCTTCAAACCGACATTTTTTTCCATTCCCAGCCATTCTATTATTTTAATAACATTACTACTGCTCCTGTTCATATTACTCTTGGCATAAATAATCTCTTACCAGAGGATGCTGAAAAGCTTTCTAAATGCGGAAATCAAAAGCACTGCAAAGAGGAAAGCAATATTGTTTGAGTAATTTTGAGTTGAATACACATGCAAATGATTTCATTTATTTCTTAAGAGCAGACGTAAATTCTACTTTTAAAGGGTATCGGATCGGGATGGAAAGATTGCCCAGTTTGAAGAAGGAAAAGTGCAGAATGTCGTGTTTGGTAGAAGTAGATAAAATTTATTTTATCTACTTCTACCTATAAGAATAATATCACTAATAACAAAATGTACATAAACCATTAAGGTTTTTGGCAACGTCTTCGACGAAATCAATGCCAACTAACCTTTCTACAAGCCCTTTTTTATTACCACGACTTGCAAGCCATCATTTTAAACCCGTACAAGATGATATTTAAATTGTGAAAAATTTCATTTTGCTCCAGATACATAATCCTTCATTAAATACGTTCAACATTGCTGTCAACATAAAAATCAAAACATCTGTACCCCCACTAGTGCAGCCTCAGGTGATTTGAGTTACGTGTTTTAATAATATTAGGCCAACTATATACGTCATCATATTCAAATATTACATAATATTCACCATATTAAAAATAATAAATATTATAAAATACATTAAGTGCATTTATGAGCAACTAGTTGAGTACACATGATTCGTATGTTGGTATCATGTACTTGATGTTGATGAATGCATCGGGCCCGCCAAATCTCTCCAACAATTGCAAAGTCTCTTCTATAAGATCAGCCACGTTTTCACCACGTGACGCCGAGTGATCGATGCCTGCGCCTAGATTACCTGTTAAACATTTTTGGGACTAATAACATATGTTATTTTAATTGCAAACTATAGCTATCTTCATGAGCAATATATTTAAACATTCTAAAGGGAAACAGAAAATACATTTAGGTTAACCGTATAGGTATACCTTCGTATTGCTTTGATCTGTCGTGTTTCCTTTGATGTAGTTTAGACCCTATCTAAAAGTGTGTGAGCAAGTGAATTTAAGCTCAAAGTTATATTAAATTCGAACTAATATTGATATTTAATTGATCAGCTATATTAATATTAACACTTTGAAAAACAAAATATTTAATCTTAATAATTTGTTTGTTTGAGCTCGCTGATTTTAGTTTCTATAAGACCGATTTAAAAAATCTTAACATAAAATTTATAATCGCTATTTTACTTCAATTTAAAACACGACAACAACAAATGTTATGTTTCCCCGGCAAAAATAAAGCAGTCAACGTGGGAAAATATGGCAACTGCAAACGTATTCAAGTTGTAACACTTCTAATATAATTGTTTTTTTTTGCCATAATACTCGTATTTCAAAATCAACGTGCGACCTGAATTTATTGTTTTATTCATTTTATTAAATTCATTTAACGAATATGAAAAAAATAAAAATAAAATGTTACTTCGTCGTATAGAAATATAACAAATTCCTAACATATTTTATGCAAAAAAATTTAAGCATTTCAATAAACAATCTCTGAAAAATACATTCCTTCTTCAGACTATTAGACGCAGACAGGGGTTCCATCTTTCATTGTCGAAATACCAAAAAGTTGGACTGAATGCTTTGACAGCTCCTTTTTGGTTCTAGTCGCCAGAGTCTTGAATGAACTGCCTGCATTCAAACAATTATAATCCTGAAATGTTCAAGAATAGAGTCAATAGGTTTCACTTGGAGCCTATCCAAGAGAAACCAATTCACTCTACTCCGTCTTCATCTTCATCGTCGCCGTCCATCAGGTGAGTAGGAAGACAAACACCTATTCCATAACGCAATAAAAAAATACCTACTATGTGAATACTATTTCTTAATATTATTTAAACTATATCGTATCAACATATTTTATATGTATCCACGTAGTTGATTAACAAAACGTAAAAAAAAGGTTCTTACTTGAATTGAAGCCCCTGACAATGAAAGCCCCTGCAAAGTAGTACGCTTCGCTGCTAATTGCTAATTGTCACTTTGGTAGTATAAAACAACAAGTAAAACCTTTTTGAAAAAAAAATTAAAACAACCAAGTCTCGGTATAAAAGAAAAACAAAACATTCTCTTTATTTACTTTTTTAAAAGAACATCCATTTTTTCTCTCAAAATTCAAAACCTAATTACGCAACGGAGACTACACCAGATTTGCGTCATCAGTTGCGTCATCAATCATGCTCACCTAATTGACACGTGAAGTGCGAGCGAGGAAGATATTGTTTTCAACCTAATAGACTTGTCGGGGCATCCGAGTAGATTAATTACATGTGGCGTGAAATTTCGGCTGTTTTCGGGTGTACGGGTGTTCGCGTGTGACGGCCGGGCTCACCGCCAGTTGACACCAACACCGCATTGTTACTGAGTTCCTCGCAGGCTTTTTGTTACCGTTTCACACCGGCGACTACGTTTCGGGTTTGTGTTCTCGTAACGTTGATTACACTTTTAGAGTGTGTTAATAATGACTTAACGATAAAAACACCGAAATACAAAACAGTGATAAGTACATGGTAGACAGATAGGCAGTCTGTTAATATTAGCCTTTTTATCTGACATGTAAAGATTTTAATTAGACGTTTGATATATATTACTTTAACTTTTTAAACTGCACATGTATTTGTAGGATACAATGATGTACCTAGTTGAAAAAGTTGAACTTAGATCACCTATATTCGTCAGTAATAGATGTTTTTCCTATTTTTGAACGTTCTCCGTTGGTTAGTGGTACTTGGAATCTATGCGACTCAAGATAGGCTCTCAAAATCATAATTATTTATTTAGACTATTAGAGATATTATACATAAATAAAAACTAAAAAAAAAACAATTTGCAGAAGTAATTATAGCTTGCGACACTTTCCAATGTGTAATTAAAGTCGCAACGACAAATTAAATCGCGAGTTTGTTCGTCAACTTTGCTCTTGTCACCAAATAGTTGTGGCTGAGGCGTGTCGATTTGCGTCTCACTGTCTACCTGAGGCTAATGTTTTGTAAATTGTTCGTCATTATCGTGGTCCCTCGGGTTTCGACAAATATATGAGCCAAAAGGTTCAAATTGTGGTTTTCTCTGCTTTGTTGTACATTGTCGAAACGTTTACGTTATGTGCACGGGTATTTTAATTGGATGTATGTTTGCTCTTGTTTATTTTTTTAGCATGATGGTTTAAACACTGTTTTAGTGGCGGATAAATTAAATATTATTATAACGACAATAGTGTATAACATAACATTTTGAAACTAGATCACACAATACTTAGTATATACATATAAATACTAGGTATTTGTATGTTGCGGGCCAAAGACGATATTAGTGGATAAAAGTTATGAATACATTTATTACATTTAGGGTAGTTAGAGCCCTAAAAAATCCGACAACCTGGTCTAACTACAGAACTTCGATATCGCGATATTCAATATTGTGTAGTCTGATGGCAGTCGCTTCACGTAAAATATCAAAGTTCAGCCGTATCGTAGTTAGACTGAAAGTTGACCCCAAGTTAGTTGGGAAAAGGCACGGAGGATGTTGAGGATGGTGATGTAAAAAGAAGAAGAAAGTATAACAAGTTGAATTTTGCCATATTTAACTTAAATTTTACTATAACTTTAAAAAATATAATACAAATAAACTTTATTGTACACTATTAAAATACACAAAATAGATAATATGTAGAAAGGGCGGCCTTAACTGAGAGTAATTTCTTACAGACAATCTTTTTCTTTTAAAAAGACAACTAACTCTCTTCACAAACATTCAAACAACGGACAAAAAGAACACCCAGACTCGGGACAACTATTTGTAGATCACACAAATTTTTGTCCCGTGTGGCATTTGAACCCACAATACTCGGCGCGGCGTAGTGGCAAGATGGCCACTTAAACCATTGCGCGTTTATTCTTATTTAATTCTTGAAAGTAGATGCGATAAATCATTTAAATGTGATCAAGTATACTAGTGTTCACCCAGGGGTCTAAATTCGACCATAATAAAATTATTACTGAAAGTTTAAGAAAACGTATATGAATAAGGTGTTATAAGGAGTAACTTAGGCTACTTTTATTTTGGAAAACGAATTAGGGTTCCGTGCAAAATATATAAATATGTACACGCGATCGAAGTCGCGCGGGGACTGCTTGTCCTAAATATTATCACAACATAAATCTATGGCCATAAAGAATACTTACGGTTTTTACCCTTGAAAAGGTTGAGTGTAGGCAATATCTGCCTATAGTAAGGCACGAGAGCTTCACCGACGCGGTCACATCCGGACACCAACAGCTTGATGCATTTGAGCGCGTGGCAGAGGACATGCGGGTGTTTTGTCGCTAAAGCATCTGTGAATGAAGGTTACGTAGTCTAAATACATTATAGAAGACACTTTGACACAATTAGTAAAATATTACGATAGTATTTTACTACGTCTCAAGGTTACATCATAACCACTACTTAATACGTCTGTTTTTAAGCCCTGACGCAAAAAGTAGGGTGTTATAAGTTTAACGTGTCTGTGTATCTGTATGTCTGTTTGTGGCATCGTAGTTACCAAACGAATGGACTGATTTAAGGGCGTTTTTATTTGTAAGGTGACTTGATCGAGAGTGTTCTTAGATATAATTCAAGAAAAACTGTTCAGCCGTTTGAAGGTCATCAGCTCTTTTCTACTTGTTGAAGAGATTTTCGCGTCAGGGGTGTTTTAAATTATGATTATTAATATTAGTTTTGAAAACTCTTTGTAAGCTAAAGCTGAGCTTTGTAAATTCAGCTTCCCAGCCAGATGTGTATTACAAAACCAAATTCAGCGGCTATATTTTTGGTGGTTTCTGGTCCTTAATGATCAAACACGTACATAAGTAATTTATGCCACGGGAGCAATGAAACAGTTAAATCAATATTTAAAAATAAAAAGTAAAAAGATACATTTATATTTTTTAAATAATCCAAGTACAGTGAAATGTTTATTACTGTAAAAAAGTGGTTGCCATTGGGAGTTTATATAAAATAATTTAGAGCCGTATTTGCTACAAATATGTCAAAAACAAATTAATTAATTACTAAAGCTATACCAATGGTTAAGACCTAGTGTCAGATCCAATAGCAACCTTTATCAAAGAATACAACGACCTATCGCGCCTGTGGTAGTTCAAAAACTAAATAGTTCATTCCAGTCGGGGTTTCACCAAATACCTATGTGTGATATATTTGGTAATACATTAAATGAATATGAATCACAGAATCTGTAATTTAACTATTCATATGAAGCATGCATATTGACCCCGGGCAAAACACTGAAGAGGCTGCCTATTTTAAAGTTTCATTAAAAAATATTCTCACACTAGGGGATATGTTTAATTCGTTTGAAAATATATAATCATACAATGAACTAACAAACAAAAATAAATACGACAAAAATCAGAACATTTTGCTGAGAATCACAATAACTAACACCACTCGATGCTGTGGCAGTCTGTTAGCTAGGTAAATAGTAATAGGTAGGTATGTAATGTCATATCATTGTCCTTTCATCTTTGTAAAACTCCATACTAAGGAATATAAATAATACTTTTATTTACAACACCAAGAGACAGTTATCGCACTAGGGAATTGATATTTTGTCATGGATTTTAAAGTACATCCAATCTCATTCACCATTCGAATCCACAACACGACACAATCACAGTTGGCATGATGAAATGCAGTTTAATATTCATTATTCGTTTACATCAAGTAAACGCTTATAATATCTTTCAGAAACATTTCAATTTGTTTAAAATCATATCACATTCAGCGCTTAAAGGCTGCTTTCACAAAGTAAACATGCAGTTAATATCTGACGTCAGAAATCCCTTTGATGTAAAGAAAAATAAGCTTTGATAAAATAGGACCTAACCTGATTAAATAAGCCCTAGAAACGAGATATTAAGAGTTAATGCAGACTGCAAAATGCAGGATGAAAAATGTAACGTCGTCGTTGGTGTACCGTATGAAGAAGCTCTGGAAATTACTCCTACGGTTGGCAGTGAAGCACTTTATGACGATGAAAATGCTTATGTGAGTTATTACCTAGTAAGCTTTTATGTTATAGAACATAAAGGATTACTAGCAGAATAGATTAGTTTGAAGTATTCTTTGAAGCAAAGAGGATTAACTACTAGTAAACCACCTTTGTGATTTAATGAGAAAAATACGCTTGATGGAAAGCTTTTATGGACGTTTGTAAACGCGTGCGAGATCCTTCAAAGTATTCTGGTAACCCTTCCTACTAGGTGTCACACTAGGCTACGCAATTTGCATGCTATTTGTAAGGAGAAATACTCCTCGTCACATTCAAATAAAATTCTAAACATTGAGTTTTATTTGGATGGGACGAGTAAATGTTTAGGAGTTGGGGGGTCTATAATTTTGTTCTAATTATATATCCATAAAAATGGTAATTTAGTTTCTCTTCTTCGAAAGGGATTCAATAATGATCGGTCTTCTGTCGCCTTACCTATGTAAATAAATATTTGGACTTACTTTTAATAGGAATAATCAGCTGTGGCACCACTGGCAACACTTTGTAGGATCCCTTGATGATCAGATCGTTAATACCCTTCTCAATAATGAAGTTATAAGGGTATTCTGATTCAGAGAGACCATCGAAAAACATCGGGAGGTAGTGGTGAAAGTCCAGTTTCTCTATCGGCACCTGCATAAGGAAAATCCTACATTGTAAGCTGAGAAAACTAAGTTTATAAGTAGAATACTGGCTTTATTTAAAATATCTATAACTTAACTAACAAATAAAAAAATCAATTTATAATAAACACAAAACGTAAGGCTAATATTGATAAATCGTGTACTGATAAATGGCAAAAAAATCCAATAATAAATTTATCCGAATAACAATAAAAATACCTACATATTTACAACAAGGTATTATTTATTCTTATGTGTTATTTGTAAAAGTAAACCTTTGGACAAAGCAACTTATTGTTGCGGTGATTGATTTATATTTTTTTTTATTTTCTATATTTTTAGAAATTTGACTTTGACTTTGAAGTCTCATAATGAGTGTGTTCGGATTTAAAAAATAATGCTGGATTTAATCCTTTAATTCAATGAAGTCAGAAATTATCGTGTTGAACAGATTCTCTGAAACAAATACTCTGTTTATAGCGATGTTTCTTTGGAAGTAGTGCAAGATGTCTAATCAGATACTTGTCGTGAGACTGTTTAAAATTTGTTTTTCTGTAAAACATTTATTAAATGTTATTTATACCCAAAAACAAAAATAGGGCTTGCCTTAGTTGGCTTATTCCTGATTACTGATAACGCTAACACGTTTAAGTATTCTTAGGTTTAAAAACACGCGAATAATACTTCTCTTTTACTAAACATCTGTTCTCCAAAATAATTGTTTGTACCCAAAGGATTGGTTTAAATGATAAACGAAAAAAAAAAACAGAATGAGCAGAGAAAATCAAAACATTATTTCGAATTAAATTCGGAAACCTTGATTAGACCCAAGTGTTCTTGTATAAGTTCTGTTCTTTAAAATGTTTTTAATACATAGTTCTTTTAGTTTTATAATATAGATAATTTCATAGTTTCAATTAAAGGTGTGACAAAATTTCTAGTATTCTCAATATTTTGAATCGTATTTTTTTTTACCGTTTTTAATCTCACCAAATTTTGCAAGCATTCAAGTTGTGAGTTCATATTGGTGTGAGATTGATCACCTTCCAAGATAGTTTCTTTCCACAGTTGGTAAACTCGATGCAGACAGGGAACTCGCCTCGTTGATAGCACTTACTGAACATAGACTGCTTCAATGGGCGAGGATCAAATACACCACACTTTGGAGGTGGAATCACTATCGTGTTCTTTTGCATCGCTAAAACAAAAATGAATATGAAGTCTGGATGAAGAATAAAATAGATATAATTACTTATCGTATTTATCACCATAAGACAGGTAGACACGGTATTTATTTTATTTTTTATTATTGTTTTAAGTGCCAAGTGGTTGTTTGTATTTCCTGCGGTTGCATGATGTGTAACCCTAGGTTAATACTTCGTGCCGCATTAGTGGGCCACAAAATCATAGAATATGCATTGCAGTTTCTTCTGCCTCTTGACAGAATCTGCATATTGTGTTCTCGCCCAACTTTAGGTTAAACATTTGTTTGTTCAGTTTGCAGTGTTCGGTGAGGACTCTTGTTACTGCACAGGTTTTGTATCTTTTGAGCTCCAGAAGTTCTTTGGATACTTTATTATCATAGCCCTTTATTAAGGCTTTCGAGTGTCTTAGACCACTCGTGGTCTTCCATCTCTTAATAGTCAATGATGTATATTGGGCGTTTATGATTGAATACGCTCGCTGTTTGCTGATGCCGGTAGACACGGTAACAGAGATAGATTAATTGGTCTCTGCCGCATTAGCCTAAAATTTTCTAACACACTCATGATCACTGATACACGTCTGATCTCAAACTAGGCAGAGCCTGTACTCGTCATCGAACCCACAACCTCTGGTTTAGCAGTCAAGATCATTTATGTTTACAAGATATGTTTTGTATGTTGTAAGCCTAGAGTTTTGTTACCTTATGGGTTTATAATAATAGGATAGACATTTGCATTTTGTAAGTACTATTATCAATCCTTTCTTGTAATTTTTTACATTCAAAGGTTGTCTGGCAGAAATACTTTTATGCGATAAAGCACTACCATTAAGTTTATTGTGATATAATTATTGACTTTGCTTACATTAAATTGTAAGATATTTAAATAAATCAAATCAGCCCGGAAAGCATCTCAACCCTAGAGATCCGTGAATTAATTAAATTATAAATTCCATACCCTGAAAAAAAAATTGTTCTGGTACTAATTTTCTACGATCAATTATAGAAGAGCCAGTTTTATTAGACGAGTGTGTTCAGAGTAAAAATGATATCAGATTTACCCCTTCACTAGAATAAAGTAAGATGTTATCATGTCAGAAAGGTTTTCTCGTGAAAATACTTCTGGTTATTTCCTTTGAAGTGTAAGATGCCCAATCAGATACTGGTTGTGAGACTGTTTGAAAATTATTTTATTTCTTTCTTTAACAGTTTAAAGGATTAGTAAAGAGCTATTTAGACTGTAGGTGTATACGCTAATGGATGGAAAAATCTATTTTAGTGCGAATAGCTTTGCAATATTTTATTTGTGACTTAAAAAGATTTTGGCAGATGTGAACTGAAATGATTTTGATTCTCCTTTTTTTTTGGCATATGACTTCATACATGTAAATATCCTTGATATACCTATTAGTTGCAATACGTTAAGGGCCAGACAAAATAGGCGTTTAGTACATAATAATCAACTCGTTTCATACCAATTTCGAAGTTTACTTCAATCCGAAAAATACCACATTTTCAATCCATGAACATGAAATTAATTACCAATGGAGCAATAAAAACTCGAGTAATAATAGATTGCTACCTTTATTACTCTACTAAATTTAGTCATTGCATATCCTAACCTATAGCTCTTACTGATTGAAGACATGAAACCGAAAATGTATATAATTGAACTCGAACAACAAGTTAGTTTTTCTCTATTATGTTATTTCAAACCAGTAGCTACAATAGCTACAATATATTAAAAATAAGAAGGTTCAAAGAGAAGCTTTAAAGAAGGAGGAATCAAGTTGTGTAGTTCTGTTTCACATTCTTCAAAGTGCATTCGATAAAAGACAGACTATAAATGTTGGTGTTCTATTGTGGCTTTATCTTTTATCAGTTCCTTAGTCGTTATTGATAAGTTGCCGAGTTGTCCGACCTCAAGATAGCGTTCAACCGCTCTTGATTACAAAAAACCGAGAGTGGCTGAATGGCCGATGATAATATTTGAACACTAGAAATCTAAACATGGACACTAAATATACAACCAAAATTAAAACAAGTCTCCTTCTAAATTCTATTTACCGAATAACAAAAAAACGGTAGCAAAATATGTGAAATCCATTATATATTATTTGAGATCCAATTAGTTGTTACTATCGTAAAATAACTTGAAACTAAAGCTTCTCAAAATATAAAAGGATAGCCAGACTAAACACAATATCGGTGTTACTTAAAGGGTTATTGTGTTGTTTACAGGAGTACTTTCAACATTCCTTCTCTTTTTATTCTGTACGTGATTAACAATGTGCAAGTGATACTTTAGATAAAGACCATGGAAACCAGTTAATACTGCAAACAAGTGCTAGTCTAATTAAATAGTCGGATTCATCTGCAGTCACTTTCTGGGGCCAAGACCGAAATCTTATGTATTTGAGCTTCAAAGCATTGTTTTGGGCGTTTAATGATGCAAAATACATTTAGAACTTTAACGCATATTCTAAGTTGCAGCTATTCTAATGTCTATGGTGTTTTGGTTCTTAACTAATTATGATCAAATAATACAAGAATGTAGGAGTACCTTGAATGGTAAATGCGGGTACCACCCGCGCTTTTCTCGTCTTGTATCCATAAGGATAATTGGGGCTTGGTTTATTCAAGGAGTTCCGAAAATCTTTCCCGCACTGCTGGATTGTACACGGTGGCAACAAAACCATTGTGATTAAAAAATATATCAAAAAACCATGCCACGACAAGTAAATATTCTAATAATATCGATCGAAAATGTTTACACAAGTAATAAAATAACTAAGTAAATTTGTTCTAGACGGGGCTCGAATCTGATTGTTTATTTTGCAACATGATCGTTGCTAGGCAACGAGTTCTATCGATTGGTCGACAGTGGCGCCGTGCGCGGTTCCGACTGGAGTTGTATATGTACACAGGGAGCTTTATTGCGTACGTGCCCGACGACACAGTGTTAATTTGTTGACACAGATCGAGGGCTCTCGGGATATTGTTTTATGATCGTTTGTTTTTAAAAACAAGAATGTTGTATTAGTTGATGTTGCGTAACTAAGTAGCTTCAGTAACTAGCACATTTGAAATGATGTTTATGTAACTTGGGTATTACATAAAAACCTATTTATACTTTAAACAGTTGCATATTTACAGATAAATATATCCCGCTAAGGAGGTACGGCAGAATAGATTGTTTTGAATTGCAGCCGCCTGACTAGTGAAGTATATCAACTTTGGAGAAGATCGTTTCGCTTCTAGTATAGTTGGCAGAGTTTTGCTCGTTAACGATGTGTTTTTATCAAATTGGTAGTAAAAAAAATTCAAATCATTTGAGGTACCTACTATACGGCACCAAAAACACAATACAATGTCAGTATTTAGTGTTGTTATTTTCTATGGTTTTTTTAAGCATAGCAACAGGAAAACTGTCGCTGCGATGGTCACATTGGTCACACTTGTTTTTCGTATTTTGAGATAAACAAACAATCTGAATTTGTTGTATTCAGCACCGCTTATATCTATGAATTGATTGTTACCATTAACTTAATTCTGTCATTAAGCAAAACATAAAATGACAAAAAAAAACAATATTTAAATGAAAAGCGAATTTAGTGGCGTATGTACCTACTACATGCGTTAGGCTCGGTCCACGCCGCAGAATTATATTAGCAATGGAGAATTTTATTACATTTTAATATGAGGTATTTCCAGAATATCTCTATTGGAGAAAAATTCTTTTGAATTTCGATCAGTACTTTCTTTTATGTGAACCACGAGAAAATGCTCTTTGATTTGTTGTATTGAAAACTTTAGGGATTTCGCAACAACTCACCGATTGATCGAATAAATTGCTACTGAATATTCAATTTTCTTTTCAGTAAATTTGAGGTATAAACAGATAACTAGCCTATAATTATTAATTGTAATTCAAATTATTGTACGTTTTTTAATTATTACAAGTTTCTGGGTACTGTGGTTTGTGTGGTTTTTGATGATAAATACTTGTAGAATTTAGAATCCAGTTATAATGCTCCTCAAGTAAAAAATAATAGTATATAACTGTAGTTGCTTCCTTTTATTGTACTGCATGGGTGGCGCAATGGTTAAAGTGGTTGCCTCGCCACTAAAACCGCGTAGAGTGTTGTGGGTTCAATTCCCACACAACAACGACAAAAATTTGTGTGATCCACAAATAGTTGTACAGAGTCTGGGTGTCCTCTGTGTCCGTTGTTTGTAAAGTCCCGCGATATCATCTATCAATCATTCCTAGTGCGGGAGTTGTCTTTTTTACAAGACAAGACAAATGAGTATTGCAAGCATGCCTATGGGCCCATTTATGGAGAACGGTTACCAGTGAAAAAAAAACGTGTAACTTTTGCTTTGGTAGCTACCCTAGCTTCTAATCTACTCCAGAAAAAAATGCACAACTCTTAGTGTAGTAAACGTTTCTAATTGTAGTCCGTAGTTGATGTGACTTACCTCCTTAAAAATCAATGGGCAAAGACCATCAAAGGCTTACATTTAAAGTTGAGTACGCCTTACCATTTTACAGGAAATTGCCGGAAAACATCAGGTCAGTATTCTAGATATGACGAGATGGGACGCTAGATTGTGTTCATCGGAGATCGATCAGTCGAGAATCGAATATTAAAGTAGAAGTAGAAGTCGATTATAAAAGTTACCTACAAGCTTTTATTTTGCGCTTGGATAATAAAGAAAAAAAATGGCATATAAGAACAAATCAATGACTTTCGGATGTTTTCCTTTACTTGTGCTCTGAGACCTTGCTTCTTACCAATTTTCATGTCAACAAGTTTACAAGGATTTATCTATCTGTGAAGTGTTAAAATTTATTAAAATATAAGGCTTAAATGACCATATCTTTTATTTAACATTGTTGACTTAGAAGCTTAATTTTTTTACAGCTTTTAGGGACAGCAGACATAGGTATTTGATGATAATTTCAACTTGATACCTAAACGCGTTCACGCAACTTCTCCACGCAATTTATCTATGCCTATTTGAAATATTAAAGTTTAAAATTGTCTGAGGCATAAATTCCGAACTACTTAAAACGCTCCTCGCAGTTACTACAACTGTCACCTAACCCCATCTCATATTGACATTAACCATATTACGATCTCTTAAATCAACCTCTGCAGCCGCCATCAAATCGGTTATTTTACTAGCCTGTATGTTCCCCGGCTTTGAACAGAGATTTCCCGCCAAATTGAATGTCGGGTGACACAAGCGTTCGATATTTAAAATTTAATATTGCATCAGCTGCCAGTTGCATTATGAAAATTTTTATGCCGTGAGTTTACAAGGAACCTACGTGGTGGCGGTTTAATGAGGTCAGGCAAACTGTTATAGTTCTTCGGTTATGGGAAGACGTGGTATTAAATTCGATGAAATTTTATGAGTAGATCATTTTGTTTTTTTGGCGTATAGTACAATTAAATTCAAATAATCAGGCCATATGGTCTGAAAACCTGGCAACCGCCCGAGAAGAATGGTTCACACTTGGTGAACTAACGATATAGTAAAAGTGGCAAAGAGCTGCGTGTGTTTTTAAGATCTTTAGGGTAATCCGCTGTAGACGCTGCTCCTATGACTAATTAGATGATATGAAGAAGGATGGAAGACGAATATTACTAACTTACCTGTGGATAAATGTGTATTTATGATTCGAGAAACGCTGCTTAAACTTACTTAGTTCCTTTTCAAAACTATCAATTTTTTTTTATATTAATGTACTGTAGGATATAATAAATAGAATATTTTTTATTGTACACCAAATAAAAGTAATAATTGATCATAAATTTAGTACTAAAGTTAGGTACAATCGGTGGTCTTATCGCTAAAAGCGAACTCTACCAGAAAAACCTTTTTACATATAACTAAACAAATGTATACATATATATGTAATAATATAAGTAATCATATACAGAGAAAATACATATTAATATTTAGCAAATTGATAGAAATCTAATAATTTAATCATTATCGTTTATTTCTCCCCACAAATACAAACTTAAAGAATAATAGTACAAAATAAACAACTTACATAAGGAAATTTTAACAGTTTGAATTGTGAGGAGCTGCTGTCTGAAGTAGGTAAACACCAGGTAGTAGGTACAGATCAGCAGGTCCCCACCCGATTGACTCTAACCACGGTTACAAGTTATTATAAGGAGATTATAGTACATAATATTATTATAACCGTAATGTTGATAAAAGATAAGGGACAAAATTTATATTAGTATATAAATTCCATTAAACAACGATTATGCCTCAAGTTGACGGTGTATGGGCGCGTGTTTATTTGAGTGTGCACGTGCGCGCGTTTGGTGTGTCTGTGTGTCAGACAGGCACATGTGTGTGTGTGTGTGTGTGTGTGTGTTTTTGTGTGTGTGTTTGTGTGTGTGTGTTAAAACGCCACCCATATGCTGGATTACAGTATTTATTTATTTTTATTACGTAATTAAGTTAACACTAGTAATATAGTCTGATTTAAGCAACTAATTTCTCACCCTGATCTTACAACTTGACTTTTGTGAGTGAGTAAATATCTGATCAATATCTGAAGGGTTGGCCAAGTCTTGGTAATAAACGCACATTTTTGTAAGTAAGTTATAAACCTTATAGTATCTGTTTGCATCCTCAAAGAAAACGTTCATTCATTTTACAGCAACCAAAAACAGCATAAAAATACATTTGAAAAACCTGTGGCCTTCTATATAAAAAGCAACTTAGTATATTATAACATAACATAACTTAGTATATATTTCCTCTGCTTCAAATTTAATATGATCTAAACTTTCTCTACTTGAGAGAAATTTAGACGGAATGAGGTTGTTACGAGTACATTCGGGCAGTTGGCATTGTATGCATGTCCTGGAATACTAAAATACGACAAAATGTACGTACATTTATTGTTATGGAATACTCATCTTGCAAGTTCCTTAAACACGTTCTCTCTTTGAAAACATGAACGAATACCACTTTATGTTAAGATTGTTACAAATATTATTTCTAATTAGCAGTTCCCGCGCGGTGTATATATTTTGCGCGGAACTCTAATTCTTTTTCCAAACTAAAAGTAGCCTAAGTTACTAATTTTAGCACCAGCTATCTGCCAGTAATGGTGGTGCCAGTAAAATCGGTCCCGGATCACGTGGAAATCGGTCCACCCTTCACGGAGACTAGACGGAACAAACAGACAGGCAAAAATTTAAAAACAGATTTTGAGGCATAGCTATTGTGCAAATAACTGTATGAGCTTAAAAAACTATTACGTTGACATTACAAACGAAAAAATGGAAAATGGATGATTTTTTTACATTCCGTGTTTCTGTTATTGAATGTCTGTGTATATTCAATGTTGAATCTAGAAAAGTTGAAGCCAGACACAGTCTTGCAGGCCAAGAGAACAAATTTAAATTTTTCTGTAGAGGAACATGACGAAGACTGAATAATTTAGAACTACGAAGGTAAAAAAGAGCTATAATCGTCTTCTAGGATATACAGGATTAATAATACGTTGCACTTAATCAGAATTTTTTGTACAACTTTGTTCCTCAATAAACCAGGACAACAAATACATTTCTTTAGTAACTTAATATCAAGCCATTCAATCTTTTTTGATCTCATGGGATCCAAACAATTACACTTAAGTCAATGGAGAGGCCAGACACTTTAGTCCATTTTCTTAATTTGAAAGAATCTACTAAGTGCTTTTAGAGAGACTATTGTAGTTTTAGTACTCTCTTTATTAGCTGTAACGAACATCTCGACAGAGAGATAAATAGATCATTCTTTATTGTAAACAAAAATTTGTAAGGATACAGTTAACTTATAACAAAACAAAATTTTCATTAATATAATTGAATTGATTGATAAATTTAATTGATTTCAACAAAAGTAAAATTCACAATCGATGCCCTTACTGTTAGAGGCGATCTTTTCCAGGATCTAATTTCGAAACTTACTATGTTTACAGCGTGTTAAATAGGAGAGTAATAAATCATTATATTTTATGAACGCGATGGTAAAGGTTTGAAGTATCTGATGTTTCGACCATTTTACTGTACTTACTGTGGTCACAATCTGAATTTATTGGTAATTATTATAAGTTTATTATTTATGTATCACATTTTTTATAGAATGTATTCAAAGGAAATACCGGATATTCGGATACACGACCCCGGTCTCTGAAAGCTACTACAGTCAGTCTCGTTCCCCATCGAAGTCTTGACTTAGGTTTCTCTCCCTAGCCATTTTTCCTTATACAAATTATATTCTTCCTTCTTTTCCGTCTTAAAATGACTACATTCCCAATTAGGTTTGGCGTCAGGAAGGCGGCTGGCCATAAGAGACACAAACCAAAACCCTCGGTAATGTAAAAAAAATATTGAATAATTAAAATAATTATAATAACTGTATTACTACACATTACGCCGACCCCAAATACAATTGGGATAAGGACAGGAACATCGTGATGATGGCTAGCAATTTACAATAGTCCTGGTCACAGGCTGAATGAAATATTGTTAATTATTATCATTTTATTATTTATGTATTATATTTTTGGATTGTGGGCTAGAAGAGAGGAATACTATTAGAGAAATGATTTCGGGTTGTGTTAAATAAGTGTCATAATACTTTCAAGTACACCTAAAATAGATACATCATATTATGACCAGAATTTATTTATAAATAAATATTACTAAAAATACATTAATTTTATTTTAAAAAAATTAAAAAGAATAGTTGTGTAGAAATGGTTTATGTAAGTTTATGAGGAATTAACATAGGCTTCCGAAGATATTGAGCAGAAAAAAAGAACAAGCTTTAAACTTCTTACCTATTTTTTAAAAACTATTGAATAACTGAAAATATTTGTCATTAACTTAATATCTAGTGACGACTTCTAAGAATTCAATTTTAATTCGCGTATTGTCTTCAAAGCATCTGTTGACGACTTGAAAACATTTTCTTCTTCATCATCTTGTTTTATGTTTGTTGTTTTTTATTAATAAAAATGTCCGACTTCAAGATTAAGGATGAAGAAGGAAGGATTATTTCAGAAACTGATCACATATTAGCTCTTACAGACACATCCCACACATAACCTTCTTTATTCGTGTTGTTATCGATGGCAATCAGGAGTTTTAATTATAATTAGAGATCGCGTGGTGGTCGAATTACAACCATGGTTTATTTCATTGGCCAATATTACTTGACCTGTCATTGTATAGACTTTTGTACCATGACAGGTCAAAATATATACTGGACACTCATAGCTGTATGTATCCGTTTTTGAATTTTTTTAAACTTTGTAGCAAATATTGTTCAAAAATTTTAGCATTCGTCACTTCTTCTCTGTATAAACTATAAGTGTGCGAAATTTCATACTTCTCTGTCCGCCCAATTTTCGTAAAAGAGATCCAAAGTTTTCGCTTCACGTATTAATATATGGATAATAATAACTTTAGATACCTCACACACGGCCAGAACTATGGCAACTTGCTGATAAACATACTTATGTATATTACTAAATACATACATACTATAGATAAATTACACCAAGACCCAGAACAAATGATCGTGCTTATTAAAGAAATATTTGTCCTGGATGGAAATAGAGCCCAGGACTTCTTCTCTTGCCCAGCAGTCAGGATCACTAACCACCAGACCAACAGGCCAGTTACTTCTTTAACTTAAAGATTAAATAACATCGTAGTACCTAAGTGGTCCAATATTTCCTAATTCCGTTCGTGTAAGGTAAAAATGTTAACTGCGGTAAACTGCGTAGGCGAAGCGTAGAAAAGAAAAGTCAGCAACGTTTTATCAAGTGAGCCGACCTTTGCTTAAGATTGTTGGTCCCGTTGGAAAACTAATAATATAATCGTATCGGAAACATGTATTACTTTTTCCTAGACTTTAATAAAGCTTTTCAAGGGCGCGTATTTTTGTGAATATGCCAAAAAAATGGCTATATTATTAATTTTAATTGAAGATGTGTGGTATTAATAAAACTATTTTGTTTAACCTTCAATACGATCGTTGTCTGTCAAGTAAAATCATTCTCTTCACCAAACGCCAAAACGGTACGGTAGGTAGTGTGGAAACTTATATGAAATAACTGTTTGTTACGTTATACAATTCTATCGTCAAATCATATATTTTTTTACAGATAAAAAATAGTAACAAACTTGAAAATAGTAAAGAATAACATTTTACAGGTTTTAAATAACGTTGAATTTGTACGTGGGAGAGCCATGCTTCGGTACGTATGGGCCGGCTTGACTCCGCTCGATACCACGGCCTTACATAAAACCGGCAGTGAAACAATGTTCGCATTGCTTTTCTCCGCGTGAGTGAGGTTACCGGAGGCCCTAACCCTTCCCTCTCCCCTATTCCCATCCTTCCCCTCTCCCCCCTCTCCTCCCCCTCTCCCGTCTTCCCGCTCTTCCTCCCCTTCCCCTATTCCCACCTTTAAGGGCGGCAACGCACTTGTAACTCTTGAGTTGCAGGTGCCTATGGGCGGTGGTAGTCATTTACCATTAGGTGACCCGTCTGTCCGTTTGCCCCCTATACCATAAAAAAAAAAATACATGAGCAATGTTATTTTTTTTAACAGTTAGGCAACTATCCTTTTATCTTCCTTGTGGAAAATCATGACTAGAAAACTATATTGCCCCACATAAAAGGAGCATGATTTATTTATTTAGTGTATATATAATCGAGTAGCGATGCCACTCTTAATGTTGAACGCGAACTACTAAACTGACAACTTCCCTCACAAAATTAAATATCCCTCCAAAAAATGTGCTTCCCTTTTCGCTCTCTGCAGCATTATTACTTTTTCCTCTATAAAACACAATAATAACCGCGCCACAGTCGATTTCTGCAAAAAGGTGAATAAAATTGAACCGGCTTTGAACGGTACCTGCGATTTTTTCACACCGCCCCGTTTCAGTGCTGGGTAGGCAGAATGTACCAATTTTAAAACCCGATTCCACTTTTGCAGGGAGGTCAATTTATTTTTGTTAACATTATTGGAAAGTGTAGCTCTGTAAATTTTATTGAGTTTGTAGCGAAATTTATTTCAGTGGAAACGATTTCGGATGAGATGGAAATAATTGTATGTGATGGAGACTGGAGTAATCTAGCATATACCACAGTAAAGTTATTGAGCTTGTATTTTTTAACTAAAACAATATCAATAAGCCAAAGTGATTTGTCGCAGTACATGTAACTTAGGAATTAAATTTGGCAGACGATTTAAAAAGAGGTGTGTGCTATATATCCTAGTAGCTGCACCCGGCATACGTTGCAATATCATTTTTTTGTAAAGATTTTTTGTGCTAGGAACCCTCACTGGCGTCCCTACACTGATTTTTATATGTATAGATTAATATTATAAACGTGAAAGTTTGTGAGGATGTATGGATGTCTGTTGCCCTTTCATTCAAAAACTACATAACCGATTGCGATGAAACTTGGCATAAAGATAGCTGGACACCTGTATTAACAGATAGGCTAATTTTTATCTCGATATTCTTACGGTATCGAGATTTACGCGAGTGAAACCTCGGGACGCAGCTAGTGAGGAATAAATGTCTTATTGCAATAGAAAGGTTATAAGTAAGTTATTTAATTATATATGTGAAACGAATGACTTCTTATATTTTCGTAGAAAAAACAATCTTTAAGTAGCATTTAGTTAAAAGATTAACTAATGTAGTTATTTTAAAATAGTAATTTACTCAATGAAATATAAAAAGAGAGTATTAACCTATTGAAATCTCAGTGTAAATTAAATGCAAATCAATTTACATAAAAATAATAACACTTGCCTAATACATGCTATAGAAGCGAAGCAGTGGCCATGAACGTGTACAAAATAATAGGAACATCTGGGCTTGTTGAAAGGATAAATGAAGAGCAAATTACAATGAAAGAAATTTATAAGGCACCTGCGAGCCGGTTACTCGCACCGGCTTCAAAAGACATATACCTACCAAATCGGCAGTACTTTGAAAATCAACCAGCGTGTATTAAAAGTCTGATGATCGTGGAAAATAACGCCTTGTCATCTCTGCCTATCCCGAACGGGAGTAAGGAATGAGCTTAGGTTCATCCTGATAGTACATAATATTATGTTAAAGTATCTGAATTTACTACGCTAGTACAATAGAATACTCTTACAATGTAGACTTAACTTTAGGAAAACAACAGACAATAGACAAGGAACTTCCCTGGACGATCAGCTTACAATCTACGTCTTAAAGTTGATTAAAAAACGAAGCCTGCTTTTAATTTGGCAGCCGTATTCGAAGAATTTAAAAAAATAAAAATCATAGAATATTCTATATCCATCTGATGGGCTCGTGGCTAAGTGGAAACCGAGTAGGTTAGCACATTACAAAGTTAAGTAATACTAGCCAGGTCAGTCTAGGACGGGTGACCATTCTTAACACAATAAGACCCTCTGTGCCTTGGAAAGCACGTAAAACCGTCGCCCCAGTGCCATACAAACATCTGTGGCATTCGTTTTTTTGTAGTTGGAGCCCTAAAAAGTCCGATTAACTAAAGAACTTCGATTTCGCCTAGTACTTGGGTTGTGGAGGTCTGATTCATCTATTTATTCAATAGCAGATTTTGCTGGCGGCTTCACAAGTGTATTTTTAGGGTTCCGTGCCTCGAAAGGAAAAAACGGAACCCTTATAAGATCACTTTATTGTCCGTCCGTCCGAACCGTCCGTCCAGCCGGTCATCGTCGAGTGGGCAGGGCGGCAGCACGGGACCCTTTCCTTCCGACTGACGCAGGTTCTTTCCGGGCACGGCTGCTTCGGGAAGTACCTGCACTCGGTCGCTAGGAGGGAATTGAGTCCCGCCTGTCACCACTGCGACTGCAGTGAGGACTCGGCTCAGCATACGCTGGCGGCTTGCCCGAGTTGGGCGGTGCAACGTCGGGCCCTCATTGCAGTCATCGGAGAGGATCTGTCGCTACCGGCCGTCATACGCTCCATGGCCGGTAGCGACAGGAATTTTACCGCGGTCGCAACCTTCTGTGAGGACGTCATCTCGCAGAAGGAGGCGGCGGAACGGGTCCGGGAGGACGATCTCCACTCGGACCAAATTCGCCGCCGGCGAACCGGGCGGCGGAGGCGCGCTTTCCAGCGCCTCATGCCGCCCTGAGTGTGGCCGCGGGTGGACGGGACGGGTTTTCCCCTTCACCCGCTACAGTGGCCATCCGCGAGGAGGCGTCGTCCACGTGTACCTGGACGTCGCCTATGCGAGAGTTTATAACCGAAGGTGGTGCCCGCACTTTTGCGGGCAGGCGCTAGGAGGGGTCCGGATGTCTTAATAAAGCTGTTCCCGGATTCCTCCTATTTTAGGCGCAGTACGGTACACCGTGTGGTTTTAGTCGGTTCGATTCCGACACACCGCCCCACCGAAAACCCCGGTGGGGTGACGGCCCGAGGGGGTTTCCACACGCACAAAAAAAAAAAAAAAAAAAAAAAAAAAGGACGGGTGACTCGAAAGGAAAAAACGGAACCCTTATAAGATCACTTTATTGTCCGTCCGTCCGAACGTCTGCCTGTCTATCAAGACCCTTTTCAGATAGCCGAGGTATCAAGCTGGAATTTAAATCAAATACTCAAGTCTACTGTCCCTTAGAGCTGTGAAAAAATCAAACTTCTAACCCAACGCAATCAAAAGATACAGCCGTTTATGCCGCAAATTTCCGTAAATTTTCGACTCTTGCAAGGGAATCAAAACCTACAGGGTACTTCCCGTGAACTCATAATCTTGAAATTTGGTACGAAGCAACGTCTTATAGCACAGATAAAGGAAAAATTCCGAAAACCGTAAATTTTTAGTTATAATTGACTATAATTGATTTTTTTTTTTAAATAAAAACAGTAATAGGAGAATTATATAAATTACAGTTCTAAAAGAGATTATGGTGGGTTAACACCTGAACTAGGAAGATTCCTGCATCTCAGGTTGCCAACCCTCCACCCCATAAAGTGGTCTTAAATCTAATAATTTCCCAATATTAAATAATGAGTTTACTTAATTCTAAAACTTGGGAGGGTAGGTATTAGTATAATGCCAGCGACTACGCGCAGAGCGCATAGTCGCATTCACAGGAAGTTACATCATATAATAATAATATTTTACGGAACCCTCGGTGCACGAGTCCGACTCGCACTTGGCGGGTTTTTTTTAATTTCTATCCCTCGGGAACAGAATTGTTTTTTGATGAATATTGTCCTTTTGTGTACCCCTGATAACATTACACAATATTTCACGACGATCGGTTGAGTAGTCAAGGCGTGAAAGTGTAACAAATAAACAAACTCACTTTCGTATTTATAATATTATTAATAATTAATTAGTAAGGACAAGTAAGGCTTTATGTACACATCAATCAAATAATACCCATATAATAGAAAAGTACAGCGCTATTAGTATATTTCATTTATTCCTTTATAGCAGTTCTGTGTCTGGGTCCTTCGCCTCCCTTCAATATGGTTGATTTGTACGATGGCTGGCGTGTGCGTCATGAATCAATGAAACCAAAAATTTGTAAAAAAATTTGAAAAAGAGTGTCTTTGGTGTTTCTTGCCTGTTCTTCTCCATAGGATCTACATATTGGAACAAGCAACTAGCTTCACGACTGACTTTGACTGACTCCTACTCCCAACAATTCAAAAATACCTATTATTGGTTTAATTGAAATAAATGGTTTTAATTTTGATTTTGACTTATTTTTCAACCAAGGGTTTTCTTGCAGTTCTTATATGTAATATGTTGTCTCCTTCACACATAATCCTACTAATATTATAAACTAGAAAGTTTGTGAGTATGGATGGATGGCCAAGAGTAAACCCATAGTGTAAACAAGTCCAAGAGTAACAAACATCCATATGTTTGTTACTCTTTCACGCAAAAACTACTGAACCGATTGCGATGAAACTTGGTATGTAGATAGCTGGAGACCTGGATTAACATATAGGCTACTTTTTATTCCGATATTCCCACGGGATCGGGACTTATGCGGGTGAAACCACGGAACGCAGCTAGTACTCAATATTTATAGATGGTTTAATTATAGATGGTAAACATAAAAATATGTACATATTTCGGGCATAACACTGCTATTAAACATGTTATTACATTACATATTTCGAGTTTAATAAAACATTTTCGTAATGAATAGACGACACTGTTAAAAAAGCTAACAAAAACTTTCCAACTTACAAAACATTCTCTTAGGGCCAAGGTTGAACTCTTTTTTGTAATACTTGCCATTTTTATTTGTATTCTAGACAATATTAAAATCTTTTTGACCAGTACAAGCAGTAATATATTAAACATAACAACTGAATCGTAATATGTGAGATTACATTTTTTGGCAACCAGCGCTTTAATCAATATATTCTTGGTAATAAAATGCCACATCCATTAATACTGTACGTATACAAATGTATATAAATAACAAAGTTTAAGTACATAAACTAGGTATATCGTCTGGCTAGATTTACGATCGGCTAAGTACCGCCTTGGACTCACGTTTCCACCATAAAACAGATTCAAAGACGTTGGAATGGAAGCTTGCTATACGTCTTCGCTGGTGAATGGTGAGGCATTGCTGGTTTAGATTTTTACTGCCATCATTTAGCTTAAATTTGGGACATGGCTTTCAACTTGCTTTAGTGTTCATTGCGTATAAAATTTTAAAAAAAATGCTACAAATTCCCTAAATGAATATACTTAGTGTCTTTATAAACATTAGCAGCATACTGAAGTAGAATGTAAAATAATTTTAAAAGCCTCATTTTTTATACCAATATTATTAAGTTAAATAAATTATTTGTAAATTTTTTTGAAGTGAAACTTCTTTAGAATCCTTGTGATTTGAAATTCGATGAAACGAAAAAGCTACAGTAAAAAGAGACAAACATATTCATAAATAGGATTTAGCCTGCGAGAGAATGAGATAAAATACAAGTATCAGTGTTTCCTATAATCTTTGTCTTTGCGCCTGCGTACTATCAAGCCTTCAGATACATCAATGTCAATGTGGTGTAATTTTTGTGCATTTGCGTATTAAAATTCGTTGGTTAATTAATTTATGTTAATTCTTGTCATTTGTCATTTTGACCAATAACTTTTAAATAAATCATATAAAATGAAATTTATTAACATTACTCATTTATTTATGTTGTGTATATATTTTATATCTCATTCTCTCGTGGGCTACTTTCAAAAATTTCACTTCTGCCGTGTGTTTTCACAATGTTTTTTTTTAGGTTGAATGCTAGTATTACAAATATTATCTTTGTGTTTTTATTACTTCGGAATATGTTCATATTATTAGTCAAAAGCGAGTCGATGACAAATAGATTTTCAAATATTCTTGTCAAAAAACAATTTTCTTTATCCAATTAGCTCTATTTGGTCCTCATTACTCTGTCTGTACAATCAATAACTCATCAGTAACCCCATACTGTGACGAAATTCCATGCAATTGATGTTTGTTAAGTAATCTACAAAAATATTAAGTTATAAGATATAATAGAAGCATTTTCCTTGTCCAAAAAAGTCTATGAAGAGACCTTGTAATGAATCATGTTTGTAGGTACATGTATTTACATTAAATATTGGAGTTTCTATCACGTTAAAAAAAATTACTGAATTTGTACCGACTCTCGTGTGAAGAAGTGAAGTGAAGTGAAGACTCTGTGGATCTGTGACGCTTTTAATAACTGTTTAGAAAATCAAGACTACATTTTTGTAGGCAAAATAAGGAACATTGCGCAAACTTTAATACTGTTGTCGCCACATCAAAAACTCTTATTTATTTTATTAAAAATAGGGATAAACTATAATAGATGATAAAACGGTTCACTATTTAATAAAATGAGTTAATAGATATTATTATGACTAGTTATACCGGCAACGCAATGCTATTGGTCGGTTGATAAATATTGATGAATAGTGGGGTTATAAAAGGCCATGCTAACATTATAAGTTGTTTACAATCACTTGAGTGCGGATTGAGGTTCGAGCAACATAGCAGTTGCTGTTATTTAGTGATTTTTATAGATTATAGCAATAGTTATGAAACTGTTTTTAACAATACTCCCATTGTATTCTGATGCTTGGGTTTTTGTCCAAATTACAGCAGTCGTGATTAAAAACTGACCAGCGCACTGGGCCCTATTTAAACCTTTTTACTTTTTAAAGTCGCATAAACTAACCGCACCGTAATACCCTCCGATATTATTGAAACGAGGTCCTTCAAAATGATATACTATTTCATACAGTGTTAGTATAAACCTGTATTGAAACGATTCAAGTGCAGAACTAGGTACATTATATTATGTTAAAGAAATATAAAGTAGACACCTGATACAAACTTTTTTTTATATTTTATACAACTAAATTATACAGATTTAACTCCTAATGGTGAGCGGTTCCCATACTTGCAACTCCATTGTCGTCATTTGTGTGTTGCCAAGCCAACCCATCTTTTTATGGACTTCGGCGACATTACTCACCCGCAAAAACTCAACACCACTTTATTCGTAGTTACTTAACATATCTTCTGTAGAGTTGCTTTCCTAGTAAGGCCGGTTCAAACATAGTGTATGTACTCGCCTTATATTCTTGTATGCCTTCCCTTGTATCCATATGTCAAATGTATCCTTGTATCCATACCACACTTGTATCCCCGGCGAGGTAAGCAGAGACGTATTTAACACCCACATTTTGCCAACTATAATTTGGTTCCTGTCAAGTAATAGGGGGCAAGCCTTCCGTCAACTGGGTGGGAGTATATTCAATGGAAAATGGAGGTAGGAAGGGAAAGCAATAGAAGGAAAGGGATGGATAAGTGAGTGTAAGCAAAAGTTCGAGCGGGTCAGAGACCTGTATCTCAAACGGGTTGCTGGGGAGTCCGAGCCCTCTGAATTATACAGCGTGTAAGTTTGAACTACGCGAAAAACTTACAAAAACCTCTTTCTGTTTATACTTATCGCAATACAAAAGTCAGTTCATCATAAAAGTGCGAGATTAAGGATTTTTAGTCATTAGTTTCATTTGGCTACGCAATGTACACCTTACAAACATAGGTATTCTTTATGTGCGGTACGGTGTTTCTTACACTCTGTATATAAGTAATTGTACTTTATATAAGACAGGAGCTTAGTGTGCCGTGTGTGTATATCTACACAACTATTAAATCGGCATCATCTTTATAAATTTCTACACAACAGGGATCAAATCTAAGAACACTTCAATTCGCTTCACTCAAGAAAACTTTAAGAATATTAAAGAATATATATTTTATATGTTATAGAGTATATGGTCTACATATTTGTCGCCTCAAAACAAAAGTTCAGCGACACGTTACTAAAACATAAATTCACAAAACTATAATGCATACGCGAATACACGTATATCACCAGAACGGGTGCCAAAATAAATTGAACTCACAGCATAAAAATATATCTGAACCACCAAATAATACATAATTTATCGATACTCCTTTATGGAATCTAGAGAAATCTGTAATGGAATTCGGAGACAACTAGATCGTGAATTCCAGACAATGAACTTTAACTTTATCCGATGTACTACTATCTAGATAATTTACTACCAACCTATTGTCACATAATAAAAGAAATGATGTAGTAAATGAGTTTATAATAAGATTAAATCTCACGCGGTCACAATCTTTGATTTGTAAGTCTGATTTAATGAGGCTACGGAAAAGCGTGAGTTACACACTAAAACTAAAACATCTAATCTAAAAAAATTAAAACATAGATAAACATACATTTTGTGGGAGAACTATGAGGTGGCACGTATGGGCCAGCGCGACCGGAGTCATACCACGGCCTCACAGAAAACCGGTGTGAAGCAAATTTTCCGTTATCTTTCGCCGAGTGAGTGAGGTTACCGGAGGACCTAAGCGTCCTCCCCTCTTCCTCTTCCCCTTTCCCCCCTTCCCCTACTCCGCCCTTAAGGATAAAGACCAGCAAGGCACTTGTGACTCTTGACTTGCAGGTGTCCTAGGTGGCGGTAGTCACTTACCATCAAGTGACCTGTCTGCCCGTTTGCCCCCTTTGCAATAAAAAAAAACATATATAGGTATTTTTGTTTTCTATTGTATATAATACGTACATGATATATATATATGGTCACACACAGATGAATGCAAATAGACACATTCATGCAAAAATTTATACTTAGAGATAATCGAAGCCGCGACGTCCAGATCGTCAGCCCCAAGTGATCTAAAACAAAATCCTGTATCCTGTGTTGCCTTATTATGTAATCTTTTAATTTGCATGCTGTGGTCTCCACTAATTGAGGAAGTACACGTAGTTTTGTATGGCTTATTATACTGTGACACAGCTGTGTATGTAGTCTGTTTGAAATCAAAATAAATAAAGAAGTGATCGGACTGTCACGATTACTTAGACTGCTAGGAAAACCATTATTTTCTCTTGGACGGAGACCAAACGATTAAACTGTTGTAAGTGATAAAATGCAGCATACCAATGGCAGCAAGATAAAAACATTAAATTCAATTAATAAATGTTTGTAACTCGTATAGATGTACAGTAGGCGCGTGAGTTACACGCAGAGCCTAGGAATTCGAACGTAAAGGACAGCCACTACTAATGCACTAGTGACGCTCTCGCCTTTTACCCAACTTAACTGTAGTAAAGTACACTAGGTTTCCTGCTGGCCCTTAAGCAATACGAAAGGTGTCTTTCATAGGTTAACGACTATCCACAAGAAGTTTTAATAACCCCACTAAGCGAAATGAATGGTGGACTTTAGTTTTAATTTTCCCTAGTCTGATGGATTTGAATATTTCAAAAGAAAAGTTATAGTAACCTCATAATTATGTATGTTTAAATTAATATTAACAAGGTATTTTGTAGTCAATTAGAGACCAATAACTTATCTTTTCAACAACAAAATAAAAGGTTATAAAAGCCAACCAATTATTATTTTCCTTGGCAAGCTTCCATGCATCCATCCTGGCCAATTACAACGATATGCAAACTGCTTACAATCACGAACGGACTAATTTAAAATATAGATGAGAGTCATATTTTACTAGAAGTGGCTCTTAAGTCGTTCATGTTATTCATAAGTTTTATGAATATTAATTATGTTATTCCATTAGTTATCCATATCCATAGTTCCTTTTTGCCTACAAAAATGAACTATATGAAATATTAGAGAACTGAGCAACTCATCAAAGCTTTATCATTACAAAAAAATGACCGAAAATCTTTTCATAAATGATATCATGTCTTTACATTGTACTGTGGGTGATTTAGATACATACCATGACGACTGAATTGATGACCTAAGTGAAAACCATCACGATATGATTGTAAAATTCTTCTACTGCCACACTACTCATTTTTTTTAGCAAACTTCAACAATACAGGCCGTTGCAGAAAGAAGTGGTCAAGTTTTAGGACCGCAATGTGCAGCTGACAATTAATAGTGGATTTAGCTTGAAAAAATATGAGTTTTGATTTTATTGGGTATTTTTTTCTTCGAAAATTGCTTTTATTAGGGTAGGTGCATATTTCTAAAAAAAATTATAAATTTTCACGTCAATTTCAATGATTTTGTTTTTTTTTATATCTTTTGCAAACATTTTCAGAAAAATCTAGACGTTCCACCAACATCTATGGTATTAAATACTTATAGTTTCATTTATGTCAGACCATGTCAGCCCTGTCTCTTACGAAAAATTAGCTTTATCGGAAAATTTTAAAATTACACAAATTTTCCAATTACAATTTTACCTAAAATTATTAGAGCTTTACGTTATTTACAGGTATTATTTATTTACATTACTTTCTATAATACCTTGTTTAGGTTAACATATTTATAAAAAAAAGATTTTTGTAACTGAAATCACTAAATAACAGCAACAAGATGTTGATGAGATTAAAAGTCAAGAATAATGTTCAAATAAAGGAAAAATCACTTTCAATAAAATGAATTATCCGTACACGTTAAGAATTGTAATGAAAACAATTACGTTCAGTTCCACATTTATTTATTCACTTTGTGACACATCTAGTGACTATATATCTACTCAAGTTTCCCTAGACAACGTATCTTGAGCTCTCCCGGAGGGCAGTACTAATAAGCTTGTAACAAATGACTCGCCGGAGCAAAATATTCACTGTGTGCTGCTGTGGATTGTTATAATTATTATTATTTGTTTGCCTTGTGAAATCACTGCTTTAGAACTGGTAGACATCTCGGGAGGGAGGTGAAGTTTGAGGGTAAAGTAATTGAGCTACTTTATCTTAAAGTTGAGTTCTCATTTTCGGTGTACTTTTTGACAGCAAGCTGATTCAGTTAAACTGTGATGTCAGTAAAGTGATATAGGTCTACTTAAACGTAGTTAAGTTAAATAATTACGATCAACAGAATGATCGTAGTTACAGCGACGTGATCATAATCTTGAAGTGACCAATAGCATGTACTTGTGTTGAAACTATAAGTATTTTGTTATATCGCTGTTTGTTAGTGAGAGTGAAAGATTGAATCTTATATGAGTCATCAATTAAAGATGCAGTTTTGATTTTGGTATAACTAGTGGTGATCCCAAGAGAAATAGAAAACTGTTTCCGAAACTTTTAAATCAATAGAACTAAAGCCCGTCGTTTTTTTTATGTACATATTTATATAGAGGTATACATTAACTTAAAAGCTAATATTTTTTTAATATGTTACCGCACACAAACATATAACATAAGCGTGACATTCAATATAAATTATCTTTGTCTGACAGACGTCCGAATAAAATTATTTTACAGACGTCGATTATGTATGGTAAGTATGGTAACCGCCTCCCAACAAACCAGCTAGGTATCCTTATCACTGCAAAATAAAAGTGATTCCTTCTTCTTCTTTTTCTTTGAATTCTTAAGTCAGTCGTTGTTAGATTGTTCTTCAGCGAAAATGTGATTTTTATTTAAAAATTAAATATTTTTTTATTTCGACTTACACAGAATTTACTCAACGATAAAGTAGTGTCACCACTTTCTTTTTAATGAACACAAAAGGTAAATTTAAATTGTATATTATGAGCAAAAGAAAACAGAAGGCCCATTTCATATTTCCTCTAACATAAAGCCGTACATTTACCATCAAATCAAATTAAAAACAAATTGATGTTGATCAAAAACCTTTCAGAAAATAAAAACACGGACAATTTAAGTGAACGGCAAAATAAATAACAAAATCTTTCAGTTTTGTTTTTGATCAACAATTTCATTTCATTGTTTAATGTATTTTTGTATTTTTGTTACAGGTAAGTCTTTCGAAACTTAATGGAACTTAAAAGGTATCAACAACAAAAAGGACAATGAAGCTTCTGAAATACTCAAGATTACACAATATAAAGGTCTTTCTGCGATGCGATTCCATAACCGTAGGTAAATATTACATTTTAGATTTATGGACTTGTATGAAATTGACGATGAGGTGGAAAATATGTGTTTTTGGGCATACCATATATTTATAGCATATCAATGTCAGCGTTCCCATTAGTTATAAGCAAGACCATAGAAAACACTCTTTGTAATATCATACCTTAGAATTATAATTCATAAATTCACTTTTGCACTGTCATACTTAATAGGGTCACTTTAAACAGCTCCACAATCCTATAAATACTCTACTTACCTAAAAAAATACATACAAACCACAATTAGACTGCAGACTTTGAACAGTATTACCCGTTCCCGTAGTTTCACCTACGTTTATGGTCACTGCCCCACTCATAAACGTCGTAGCCTGCTGAGATCCTCCCTGAGTAGCCTCCCTGCATTTATACTCCATCCAAAAGAAAAATAATTATTAAATCTGATTTAGAGTTCTAGAGATTAGCGCACTTATACAGATAAACAATTTAACAAAAAACTATTCAGCTTTATCACATTAGTATAGATGTGTTCTAATAAGTCCACAATCCATATCTGGGTTGAAAAAAAAACTCAATGTGTCAAAACCATTGAAGAACTTCCATTACACATTTGAACACTAAAATACTGCAGTCCTGACCTTCAATAAGTCTCACTTTCACGTGATCAAAAGTTTAAAAGTAAGATCACTTTCATTAATCAAAACTACATGGATTAATGTATAGAGTAGGTATCAGAATTTGAGTTCTTCAGACGTCAGCCTTAGGATGCAACGGTACGTTATGACATACCGGACCCACAAATCCTCTATGATAAATTGTAGCAAATGTGTTTCCTGTACATTTCGGCAACTATGTTGTACCTATGATGTGGTGTATGTATGGATAATGTAAGCAAATCTTTAGAATTAGAATAGGTACATTTATGCATATATTAAGAATATGTTTTGGAAATGGTTAAAAAGTAGTTTGACGATAAAATACGACTACTAGTAAATTTTGGTCATATTTTGATATTTAGGTTTTTAAATACAAAATGACACTGAAATTTATGTATGATGGTTTCGCTACGATCCATGTGAAATGTATGCCTATGTTGAAAAAAAAGGTTCAATGCGTAGAGGGCAAAGTAATGTACCAAACAATTACAGTGGCTTCATCCACATTTTGTTATTTATTTCTAAATAAATTATATATTAATTGACATGGAAGTATGTGTTCTAAACCAAAACTGTTTTGAAAAACTTCCCACGATAAGTCATTAAGTCACTTATAATATCATAGCTACTTTTTTACGGTATCCAAGCAAAAGAATCTTTATCTTATTTCGGTTTCTATTCGTCGTATTGGTCCTAACAATCACTTGAATAAAATACAAACAGGCATTAAAAATAATAATCTAAGTAATCGTCTGGTCAGGGACATTGAATGATCCACTCTTCTTTATTACTCTTTTGGCTGATGAAGATTGAAAGTTAATCCTCAAAACGATTGCCATAATAACAAAACGTTTGTCTCTCAACTCAATAGCGTCACCAGGAGTGCGCGTAAAAAGCGCCTAACGGCAATAAATGGCTGTCGGTGCATCCATTAAACAGATGAAAGTATGAACCCAAGGATTATCCACTTAATGCAACTGGGGCTTATCTTATGGTCTAGAATGGAGGCGGTAGCGAGAACTGAAACAATGAAAACCAAGAACGGAAACCTAAAAAAGTATAGTAGTAAAATAGGTTCACCTGATCTTTTGTGCACTTAGAAACAAGAACTGTGCTTCAAATTTATTTCATAATATTGCTTTTAGTACAAATCTGTAATAGCCAATGCGGGTCGCAAGAACAGCTAGATTTACATTATTAATGAATCAGGTAAGTTTAAATTAAATGATACACCGTTTCAGACTATAGGATACTTGGCTGAATAGTTATATGTAGTTGAAAATTATTAACATTAACAAGTACACGTGCTAAAAACGCTGTGATGCAAGAAAACCAATAACCTATCACAATTGACTAAATAATAAGCTATTCAAATATTGAGATGATTATAATATAGCTTCACATAATATATTCGCATTGTGATTTAATATTTGAATAGGTATTTTTAGTGAGAAGTTTGTTTCTAATAAACTTACAAATACTTTATACGAAGTTCATACGTTACATAGTTTGAACTCCCAATTGTAACTAAGAATATTCCGAAAAATCTCACGATCGAAATTCTTTAACAAGTCGAAACGCTATCTTGTTATAACTTGGACAGCACACGTGAAAGTTTAGCCGTATGTTCTCTTGAGCTGTAAAAGTGACTCAGTAATTTATCGGCCATGAAGAAACTTCTTCGGTGAGGTACCTAGCTCAGCAATCTTACCTGCGCCGTATCCCCGGGTTACTGGTAATGACACTGTCTTAAAAACAACTTCGAACAAGTTATAAGATTTTTTACTTTAAGTTAATATAGTTGGTTAGGTTTTGTTTACTAAGTCTCGCGTGTTCGTGCTTATCGGGGAATGGAGTCCCTTAGGGATCGGATGAGTTGTTTGTATCGTTCGTAGTCACGGAGTTCGGACGTTGTATTTAGTTTGCGAATGAAAGAGTAATTAAAGTTACGTCAGTCTAATGACAAAGAACGGGAATCATTATTATTATTTAATGTAATGGAAATCTTGGCGATGAATATTAGTAGTTCGTAAGTAAGATTAATTCAGATTTAAAAAGATGCTGAAGAAATCGGAGAGCTGAGAGAGGAGAAAATTAGAAGCCATGCCTCTACTTAGCGTCCAGCCTACATAGTTACACGATGCGGTGTCAACGCGGCTGCAACACCGTCTACATGAGCTCTTATAAATTATTTTAACTTGTCAACTATTAAAACTGTGAAAACTGGAGAAAAACTGATTAAATGAAGTGGTATAAATTGTTATTATATCTGAACAAGCATGTGATCGTAACCTAAATAATAAATATATCATTTATAATGCCTTAAAACAAGAAAGTCGAAACTACATTACACTCCTTAGTTAAAGTATTGAAACCATTGGAAGTCGATAATTATTCGATTTTGGGTTATTAAATTATTCGAATGCCCATGGTAAAAATCTACTTATCCAATATATTCAGTATCCCAATTCCTAAAATATGTAATAGACGAATATCTAGACTAGATGAACTAAACTTAAGTTTATGTTGTTGTAAAAAAAAAATGTATGCATACAATATAAATCATTAGATTCGCGACTATAAGTCTTCAAACGTCCCTTTTTAATAGAAACATGTCCGTTGACAGTAACGGCAGAAGTTGCGTTGTAAAATGTCTAACAAAACGGGTAGTCTACTTTGCACAAGTATTATTAACATTTCAATGGATAATAAAACTTTGATGTATTCTGTTCATACTGCAAGCAGTAGATGATTTTATTTTATTGGACATACAAAAAACTTTTGAATGTTTGAGAAACAAACACGCAATGTGTAGTTGAAGTCTTTTTTTACCTTTAATCTATAGTATTATGTTATCTTTGCTTTAATCATATTTCTGTACTTTCATGATTCACATTCTTATAATTACTAATATATCGTATTTTTGTGTGGAAATATCTGAGTACCACTACCGAAGACAGAGTGCATCAGTTATGTCAGAGTCCAATCTCCATTTTACGCTATCGAGATAGACAATTTGCTCAAGACACACTACCGTTTCTATCAATCCCATCAACTAAGAAGAAAGTAAATTCTGCAAGTTTATAGCCAACTCCCATATCCTGAACATGCCCGACACCCGCCTACCCTGATCCTGTGAGATTTTATATACACATCAAAAATGTCTAAGCAACACGCATCATTTACAGGAACTGCATGTTATTTTATTTTTTTCTTAGCAAAGTAGATTGCTATACACTCTTTTTTGTTCTCGGAAACAATATACTGGCTGATTTTAAAAATAGAAACTTTTCGATTGTGTTTTGTTTTCATTAAAATAATAGGTAATAATTTTTTCCCGATTTTATGTGTTTTCGTTGCTTGATAAATTTCGTATTTATCTCACTTTTATCATTTTGAAATATACAGTTTAAAAAAAAATGTGGTGAGTAATTTTTTATGTCATGGAGGGACACCATTTGACTGCTGATAAAATGCAGAGAGCTGTGGAAATGCTACAAGCGGGAAGAAATCAGACCCAGGTATCTCGGCATTTTGGTGTCTATGTAAGTAATATAAGTATTTAGATATAAGAAAATATTGTAATCAACTGCTCTGAGTACAATAAAGAGTACATCTATCTATCTATAAATATATTATAATAGTAAAAATCATTCAAAAGTTCAAAACCGTACATGTTGCTTAGACTTTTTTTATGTGTGCAATTGGTTTTGTCAAAAAAAACGTTGCAACACTTTTTTAATCGGAAATTAATTTGATTCTCTTCAACGGAATCGATAAAAATCGTTTCTTCTTATAGTGACTGTATTCAATTATTTTTAGAAGTATTTAAATCACTTTATTACTTTACTTTATCCCATTCCTCTGTAGTCCACATCAACGTAGTGCTCACAGCCTGTCACTGACAACGTGTCTTACGAGAATTTGAAAGATTCATAAAGAAGTAAATGAAGTCTTAGAATCTCGCACCATCACTTACACGGTAAATTATTAATCAGATATAATGGAAAAATGTTTACAATGTTTATAAGAATTTTATTCGAAAGGTAAGTAAGGCTTTTAAAAATGTAAACAATTTATATGAAAGGTAATACAAAGTTATATGAGAAGTGTTTTGTTTTTAAATTATAAAAAAGTTATTAAAGCCATGTAAAATTTTGTGGAAGCAGACAATTGGGTATTAGAATCAGTATTGAACACATACACTCCTAGATGTACATAGACAGAATTTTATAATGTATGTGATTAATGTGTTGGTGACACATTAATTAAGTTACATTTGTAAGAAAACTGTATACATACTCTGTGTTGTGTTACTGTTGATTTACCCAAATATACAAAAAAAAAATTGCTGATTGCTTATTGTAAATGTAGACCATCGTTTACATATTTTTGATTTAATTATTTGTGATCCATAAAAGAACAAATTTTGATCCTTAAGAAGTTACATTTTCTTCACCTTAAAAATCAAAATCTACAGAAGACTGCTCTTCCCCAACACTGAAGACAACGAGTTCCATGACTACTTTAAGAAGAGTTTTTTGAGCTCGATTTGGTTTACAACAAACGGAGTATATTTCTTCATTCTGTTTTTTTTTTGGTGGATGATTCCCGCACTAGGGAATAATTCCTGTTTCAGAAGAACTTCGAAAACATTCAAACAACGGTCACAGAGAATATCCAAATCCCGAGTCTGGTTCTGCTTTGTATGTGACAACTTTTTGTAGATCCCATAAATTTTTGTTAAAGCCCTAACACTCAACGCGGTGTAGTCGCTAGACGACCATTTCAACCAATGTGTCATCCATGCAGTCAATATACATGTATAACCGCAGAAAGTTTATAGTCACCAATAACGGATTACGATTATCTGACAAATTGGTTTTACATTAAAAACTGGCCAAGTGTGTATCGGGTCACGCACAGTCTAGGGTTCCGCAGTCGCCCGTTACAATATGTGGAAGAATTGAGGCAAGCCATCTCTTCCTGCGAATGTCGTGAGATCCAGCTAAGTGAATCTACATATCAGACTTGCTTGTTTCAATGGGGCTGGGCTTACCCCCTGTCACGTGTGCATTAATGTGTAATCTAAAAGGTGAAGCTTTCAATGTTTGGAACACCCAAATGTTTATGTTTGGGGCATCTCTGACCACCCCTTTTGATATGAAGTTCGCGTCGTCGTCGCGTCGTTTTGTATGTATGTATGTGCTTTAAACAAGTAACAATTTATTTTAAGTAATTTTTTCCAATTCTCTATTCTGAACGAAATTTTCCAAGTTATAAGTGGCCCCATTTATAAGTGGAACGACTATTACTTTTAAGCTAACAGAGCTAACTAAGCCGTATTACTTTTACTTCCAAATTATGAGTTAAATATACTATTTTCACAAATTTTCTCAGATTTTTCAATTCAACAGTTTGGCTGGGAAGGAGCCTTGGCTCTAACAAAAATTAGCACTTAAAGTTTAATTTTTCGCAAATGGATTACTAAATCGAAACATAGTCTTGTTACCTCTTCATACTTTTGAAAGACCTATCCAACAAAAACCCACACTATGGGACAGTTATAAGTGGGAGTGCCATGCTTCGGCACGTATGGGCCGGCTCAACCGGAGTGATATCACGGCCTCGCAGAAAACCGGCCTCATAGCAACGCTTGTGTTGTGTTTCACCGAGTAAGTGTGGTTACCAGAGACCCTAACCCTTCCGTCTCCCCCCTTCTCCTTCTATTCCCTTCTCTCTTCTTCTTCCCCTCTTCCCTCCCTTCAGCTACTCCCTCCATAAAGGTCGGCAACGCACTTGTGATTCTTAAATTGCAGATGCCCATGCGGCCCTGGGCGGCGGTAGTCACTTACAGTCTACAGTCGGTTATCAGTTGACCCATCTGCTGCTTATTTGCCACCTATACCATAAAAAAAGACTAGGAAAGAAAATTCATCATCACTTCATGTGTAGGAGAGGTACAATATTTTTTTTTTAAGATTTTTTTTTTACCTTTTCATGATTGATGATTAATATGATTAGTACTACAGTTTCATAGTACTAACAGTTTCTAAGTTCAGACATGGCGAAACTATAACGTTCCTTGTTTTGACTACGGAACCCTAAAAAGAAACACTCACTATAAACAAAATAAACCTGTTTTAAAATCTTATCTCCGAGTAAATAATCGACGCCAAGAAAGTCAGATGTCGTGACTTTAATTGGAAAAAAAATACAGGCTCCGGGTCTCAGCCGTTGTTTTTGTAATCCGAGTAAGGATTAACGTATTTAATTAATTGCTATCATGTCCGTATCAGATTTAGACGGAAACGATCACTAATTGTTGTCTCTTAGAGAGGTGAAAAGTTTTCTTAAATCGCAGAGGAGGGACCAAGATTTTCGTTGTTTTATTAGGAATACATTTAGGTGAAAAAACATTGGATGGAATTTACATGGCCGTAAGGATTTTTGATCTAATCAGACTTCTTCTGGTGAGACCTGACATTTATCGGAATCATTACACGGTTGAAAAATTATAAAGGGGTTCGCTTACCGGCAGGTGGTTTGGGTGCGATCACAGTAGTATGTGAAAAGGGAGTATGATTCAATATGATTAAATATATATAATATAAACGTCAGGCGTCACACTAAATTGGTGACGTTGCCACCGGTTCTTTTGTGTTTATAAACGGATGTATTCGGTTGCGTTTCCGTTGTGTTATGTATTGCGCCGTTGTTACTAACAGGCACTGTGGTACATACCCAACTGATTGTGTCACTTTTTGGAACCGGATCTGTCTCTTGGGACGTAAGTTTTAAAGCCGGCCGCCAGGCAGGAGTCAGTGCCCAGCCAGTCTCTGTTGAAATTCGAACGACAGCTTATCTCGATTACTTTACGTATTTCAGCGGTACGAAATGTGTTTCCTTCGCCAATACGGTACAGTATATCACTACATATTATAAAACAAAGTTCCCCGCCGCGTCTGTATGTCTGTCCGCAATAAACTAAATAACGGATGATGTCCAACGGATTTTCATATGGTTTTCACCAATAGAAGGAGTGATTCATGACGAAGGTTTAGGTGTATAATTCATTAAGGTTTTGTATACAATGGCTAAAACATGACGATGATTGCTGAAGATGTCGTAAAAAATCAATACATACTTTGCTAGACGTGCGAAGCCGGGGCGGGTTGCTAGTCTTTAATAAATATGAATAACACTCATGAATGTTTTTATTCTAATAGTCAAAGCTTGAAGGAGGAGTTTAATAAATGACGGTCGATTTTCCAGTAAGTAAGGGACCACCGCCACCCATGGACTCTGCAACTCAAGAGTCACGATTGCGTAGGCGGCCTTTAAGGTGGGAGTAGGGAAATGGTGGGATTTGGGAAGGGTGGAAGTACGGGAAGGAGGAAAGGGAGGTTTGGGCCTCCACTTACCTCAGTCACCCAGCGAAATACAACGAAGCATTGCTTCACGGCCGGCATATATTATATTATAAGCAACAGTTCGGTAGCTATAGGGTATTTAGAAGCATATTACACGAAATCAGCCTATTAACGAGATCTTTAGGTAGGAAGTTACTTTCTTATTATGACTGTCGTTTCCATCTGGACTTCAGTGTGTTTTGAACTCACATAATTTTAGTAAACAAAGTAGTAGTTATGCTATGTTGTCTTCCTTTTGCTTGTAAGGAAAGGAAGAAAGTGAAGGAAATGGATGAAGTGTGTACTGAATGATTTTTATTTTATTTAATAATAAGTTGGTGTAGCTTATAGTCATTACAAAAAACGCCAATGCCGTTCCTTGCAACAGAAAACGTGCTCCAATCTCCACCGCTCTTAGCAGAATTTTAAATATTTCATAATCTTTATTACTAAAGGGCTTTCCATTAATAAATAATTCATCAAATGGGATTAGTCGTTCTTAAATTAGCGTACTCAAACGCATTAAACAAACTATCTTTTCGTTTTAAAAGGTAAGTATTCATATATGCTTATACAAAGCCAAGCACTTCTTTTATATCTACAAATGACTAGAACTTGTATTTTATCCAGCCAACCCAAAGTACATTTTTCACTATGTCTTATCATGAACACAGGTCAATGTCACTTAGAAAGTGGAACCACTCCGGGTTATAGCTTACTGCCCGCCTCTAAGAGCACCACGGCATAAAGTTTTGTTTCGCTCCCACTGAAAGCTTTGGCTATACATATATACCTAGAACTTTTGTAGATAGAGTTTTGAATGATTGATTGAGATTAGTCTAGAAGTACAGTAAAAGAATTAAACATATTTATTGAATGTAGATACGGATTTTGTAGTGGTTTGCGATGACAATAGACGGCAGTAATTTTTTTTTAAAGTCAGAGAGGTAAACAAACACACGGCCAACCTAATGGTTGGCTAACTGTTGCTCACAGTATTTTACAGAATTGAAGTAGGTACTCCAAAGTCAACTCTTTCAAAACTCCTTCAAATCCTTTTCAAATTTGTTTGCCTAAAAGTACTGCCATTATTCTGTAGATTCGCGTAAAAAAATATGACTTTTAGTACAACACGATTATGGTTTCCTAAAATTCGTAGAATAAGAACTTTCTTTGAAAAATATACATTTTCAATATAATTTATACAATTACCTATAAAATTGTGAAAAAACAAAAAAAAACTTTTTTAAAAACAATATTTTATTTAAACCAAATAGGTACTAAAAAGAATAAAAAAGTTTGGGTTTTGTTGAATTATTTTTAATGTTGTAAAAGTAAATAACAATGAATGTCATTGGAGATTGGTTGATTGTTAACTATTGCGAAGGCTTGCTAAATTATTTTATTCTTTTTTATTCGAACGTCTTAATCCTAACTTCTGCCTAAGCATCGTTACTACAAATCCTGCATCGTTCGTCGTAACACGAATCTGACAATCAGACCCTGGACACCATCTACGTCTATAGTAGTCATTAAGACAAACACAACGAGCCCAAACACAATAAAGTTACATTGAATAGATAAAAAGTCCTATGGATACCTCCAGGATCCATCTTTCAGACCCTGGACAAAATCTAAGTCTATTAAATTATCAAGGCCAATCCAACTAGCACAGACACGATGGAGTCATGTTAAGTAGATGAGGAGTCTATATTCTTCTTGAATCCATCATTAGACCAACTTTATGATACCAAATTATTGCATTATCATCATCATCATCCTAGCGTTTGTTGACGACGCCCGGGGTCCGCTTTCCTACTTTTTCTCCTCCACTTCGCACGATCTTCGGCATCCCGCGGAGTGAGTCCATTAGCACTCATATCATCCCTTACGACGTCAAGCCAGCATTTCTTGGGTCTTCCCCTCCTACCGGGGCCCGGCGGAAGCGGTATGGCCAGACATTTGTTCCCCACGTAGCTCGGTGATTGCTGCAAAACGTGACCGTACCATCGAAGGCGATACCCTTGCGACTTATCTGCAATGTCACGGACATGAAGGCTGCCGCGGATGTGAGAGTTCCTTACGCGATCCTTCCATTATATGTGGGTGTTTATTACACCTCCGGCCACACTGGCGGGATATAGGCGTGAGTATATGTATGTATGTATGCATATAAAAATATGTTTAAATGTACTATAAAATATTCACACAATGTTGTAAGCCATTTGTTAGTGTTATCATTCTAACTACTCGTTTAGATGTGGTCTTTTGTTTCCAAGTAGTCAAAAAGTTAATACCAAGTAAGAGACTCCTGGTAACTTTGAACATTGCGACTGTTAGAGGAATGAGATAATTGCATTTCTATACTAATGTAATTTAGCTAAAGTATTTGTTTGTTAGAAAGGATTAATCTCAGGAACAGCGACTCACTTTTGAAAATATTTTAAATATTTATTTAAGATAGACGGTTTTGCTCACTTTTGTATTTCGGGGATACCCAACTAGTTTCGGATCCGTCAGGGAGCCTTTTTTAAGGAATGAAACGTCCTGCCGCGATGGTGTCAGGAATATTTTTCTCAAGCTCATATCATAAATTTAGCAGTTACTTGAACCATCATGAATCAATAATATATTTAAGTATAAAAATACAAATAAATAAAAATAATATTTAAAACTTATAAATATGAATCTACTAATGTCAGATTCTATGCTCGAGAATACTAAATCCTATAACTAAAGCATAATATTTATAGACGTAACCATACATCGGTTACACATAAAGCCCTAAAATGCCCGCCAACAGACGAACACAATTACGAACATTACGCGTCAATCAGTGCCGAAAGTTTCATTAGAAAACCTTCGTAAGAGTTTCGCGCAATCACAAACACTGAAAGAGGCGTCGTCATAGCAACGGAACATAGCATGCGCAGAAGCGTCAAGCGAAAGCTCCGCCCACTCGACAGCCTGTTGCTGCCGTACTCGCCGCACGCCAGTTATCTTTCAGCGTCCACGGACCCACATCCAAAACAATACTTAACCGGTAAACATTGAATATTAAAATCCAAAGTACCATAGCAAAGTATGCTTTAAATTTTCAAATTGAGTCAATTCATTATGTGCTAATTTTGAACTTTGAAACTTGCATTCGTGAAGTTAGTCAATCTGTCCCGCTTCATCACACGTGTCGACGTGACAGCGTCTCGCTCGCGCGTTCATGACGGCTGGCAAAATCAGGTATATAAATGACATTATGTTGAAATGAAAATCCCAGCGAAATAGGGGATGCGTAACAAGATTTATTAAATGTTATTTTATTGTATTTATTTACGTCCAAAATGCGTAGCTATATTTTAGACATGATCGGATTGACGTCTTTTAAAAAGTCAGCATTTGTAATTTGATTTACTTAATTTAATATCGTTAAAAGAAAAGCAACAAATATATTTTACTTCATATTTTCTATAAAACAGAAAGTTTTTCTCACATATTAGCTACAAAGAACACTACAAGCCTAAAAGTGCCATGGTGTGGAGCTATAGGTATAGCCAAGAAATTTCTGTATACGTAAGCAATGGGTGACATCATTTGTTATTTTTATGTTTAACCTTGTGATTTGTTTACCCGTAGATTCCATAAAGTTATATAATAGTATTTCAAATCGTATTTGACTGCATCATTAAGCAGTTTTAACTAGGACCATAAAATGACAATTTTAAATTTGGCCGTGATACAAAAATAAAAAAAAAACTGTACCTACACATACCAAACCCTTACCATGCTATTCGGCATACTTGAATCTATTAACCTATTATGTGCTTTTGTCCTCGAAATTAAATTAATAGCTTCCTGCACCGACGAGCGACGCAATAAAACTTTAGGCAATTAAGCTCTGTTATCCAATTTCTTCAAACAAGTCAAACTTCTGCACATAGCTTAACAACAGTAACTAAAAACTACGCAGATGAAACTGATGCACAGATATATTACACAAATAATAAATTATCCTTAGATTATTATGTATTCTTGTTTAATGAATTTTGGATAAAATATTGTATTCACCTGGCCAAATAACTTTAGCAACCCATTTAGCTTGCTTTAACATTTTTTATATCGCAGACAAAAATAAATTACGTTCCTAGCCCTAAAATTCCAAAAACAATTTGCCGTCAGCGCTTTTGCATAACATCATTAGATGATAACGCCTCAAGGCGATCAACTAACACCTAATAAGACCAGTATAAGCTTCTTACACAATATGAGACAGAGAAAATTACACCATCCGTCTGCCTTGTTCATGCAAATTAGATTGTTTGCGGACACATATAAATCGGCCCTCTCAGTGCGTTGGAACTTCAAAGTGCTGTTACATCTATTATAATCCCTTTGAAATTTACTGCCGAAATAACTGGATCTTATTTGGATTTGTTGAGATTTGAATGTCTGACTGCTTAAGATTGTTATGCAGAGATCTCAGTAAAAATATCTTCCATATTCAAATAAAATTTCAGGCAGTTAAAATCATTGGTTAACATGATTTCAGGTATTCACGTTTTGACAGTAATAATAATTCAATCAATTCTGAAATACTCAACTTAACTATAATATTTTATTACTTCTACAAGTCAAAAATATGTAGCATAGCTAATTAATTTAAAAAATACGATAAACGTACAAACATTGTAAAATGAGGAAACAATATGTTGTGTACTGTATAATGACGTTTACGAAAACTATATATTAGAAACAAACAATTTGAAAACAAGTGAATCTGATTGCGAGCTAAACAAACAAAATTAATCCAGAGAGTGAGTTAGGAGTAGACAAATCTAACTTTTATGACAAATCGTGTACTGATTAATCCAAAATACTTATAAGAAGCTTGTAATCCGAATAGACACGGATTGTTCCAGAAACCTGTCCAAACAATGTCAAACAAGTTCTTCGAAGTGTTTCAATCAAACGGTCCGCAGTTTCTGACAATTAATTAAAATCTGAATGGGATTGTAACAAAATACAATACAAATTGTATCGATTTACCGAAACTTGTCTTATGAAGTAGACTGTAACGTAATACACAATCTCTTCGGAACACAATGTTACCGGATTATAATTACTCAAGTCTGTCCCAACTGTCCCGAGAATCAAAGAGTCACCTTTTTAGACACGTGGAAGAGCGTACAACAGTAACGTTCTCTTTTATATAACATTGTATCATTTGGCATTCTTCAATGTCTTCAGTTTATTTATCTTGTTCATTATATTGGCAGTCAGAAAATTAAGCAATTCTTACTACATCATCACAACATTGAAATTTATTTGTCTCCTTATAATGGAAGATTTCATTGTACTTTATATCCCTTACTATCTTGAAAATCTCTTACTAATTATAACATTGGGCAGAAAATTAGTTAATAATTTATATTTTTTAATTCCAGCTGGTGACTGCAGACAGTTGCTAGTTTGCTAAAAGTAAGGGTTACTTATTACTAAAGTTCTCGTTAACCGTTAGTTGTATTCCAACCTGCGATCTCTCTATCAAAAGTGCAACGCTTTAGTAATTACACTACCGCCATTACATCTAATATAATCTGTTTAACATTATTTAATAGGTTTATTTTAAGTACTAGCAGGCATTAGCATAGCTAAGAAACAGCGCTAGTGCAGTTTGGTAATCTGGTAAGTTTAATTTGAGTTTGGGTGTGAATAAAAGCGGGTCCCATCGTCACACCGCGGAATGGCAAAAGTTACCTTGTTTATTCTCACTTTAGCGGTATAGAGGCACACAAATGTCAGGTATGAAACACCACCTGACTTATTGCTTTAAAGCGCTGTCGAGAATCGGTCTAAATACGAGTATTGAAATAATGAAAAACCGACACTAATATGTATATGATGATGGTTGAATGAAAGTCATGTATAATTAATGCTCACTTATAACCTTTAATTATGCAATGCTGACAAAATAATTTAAAAAGTACCCGCGAAGTAACGTACGAAATTTGATAATAGTTTTGAAAAATGTTTGAAATTGTTCAGTATAGTCTTGAAGTTTGATCCATTCTTTTCAAATTAGTCTATTTTCGACGACAGTCGCTATCTAAGTTTAAATTAATAAAACGGCACCAAAACAATAAATGCGGGTCACATGATATGTATTTACACGTTACGTCAACAGCTCGTAAACAAACATTCGCTTTTCAATTGTAATACACAGTATACACGTAATAACATTAACTTGTTATCTTCAATGTTACAAAATGTCTTAGAAATTGTAATTTGTCATAAACTGTTTCAAAACAGTATTATAGCATCGAAAAGTCAATTTATCAACATAACTCAAAAAATGTTTCCAGTAGTAACAAAACTTGTTAGATGGTTCTTATCTCTTCTATTATTAAAAAGTAAATTTTACAATATTGCAGGGTTGGGCTTATAGTGTTGTTTTCATATTCTTTATTTAGACAGGGTAAAAATCAGTATTGTTTTATTTTATATTCCGACCATAATTGCGTCTATTTTAGGGAGGTTTCCGCTATCAGCTTTAACAAGTTTAGAGCCCATCGTTCTTTTAATAACTATTACATATAAATTCTCACTTTTTATCGTTAATATAAAATAATACTTGTAAAAACAAAGAAATAACACTCGTCACAACATCGACTGTCATCAACATGCAATTGACGTCATTCACATTCAGCCAGTCCCATGTGTTTTCAATCACGTGGACTACATAATCTGAAAGTTTAATGATATTTTAATGAAAATCATACTATTTTTAAATGTCTACAACATTTAATTTTCTTTATTTCAATAAAGTGGTTTTTGGTTTTAATTTTAGAAGTGAAAAATTCTTTAGCGGCGTTGTGCACTTTTTGGGATGGGTGAAAAATGTTAAACTCGCACAGGGCACGTGACCCTGATCGAAAATTCGTAAGACGGAGCCGAGTTTCTTATATTTAAAAAATATAACATTCGAAATTCAAACATTTATGAGCGGCCAGGAGCGCAGAACTTCCAGTGTACCCTATTAGATATGTTATTACCTACTTTTTATTTTTAACCTAATTATACATATACAAATGTGTGTGTGTGTGTGTGTGTATATGCAAATACATTGTGAAGTTATGTTTTCACTTTTGACCTGCAGTCCTACGACTGATGGTTTTTTTTACTATTAGGCTAACAGCATTTTAATAAATATTTTCAATATAGTCAAATACCTTATTGTAAGAACCGATACTGTAATCATTAAAGAGAAGTATAATTTTGTTACTGATAGGAAAAAGTTGTCGATCAATTTCCTTTTCACGAGAGATAATTAAATTGCCCTATGCAGATTCTAATCGCTCCAAATAAGCAAATTGCTTGAGTGATGTCCTCAAGTTTGTAGCAAGCAATTTAATTTGCCCACAACCATGTCACTATAGCATTTCAGTTGCAGATTCATGCCATCAAACTAATGAGATGAGTTCAACCAAATCCCTATAGCCTAGCCTTATTGACTGACCCCGCTCCCAAACTTACACAGTTTCGGGTCAATCTTTTGCGCTTATAGAAAGGATCGTGTCTAATACATATTCATTATTCTAGTTATTCTTAATTATTTTATAAGTGACAGTAATAAAATTTTTGTGTAATCTCGATTTATGATATATGAAAATAATAATGATATATATATAGGGGCTCGTGGCTAAGTGGTAACCGAGTAGGTTAGCATATTACAAGGTTAAGTAATACTAGCCAGGTCAGTCTTAGGATGGGTGACAATTCTATACACATTGAGACCCCTCCGTGCCTCGGAGAACACGTTAAGCCGTCGGCCCCGGATGCCATACGAACATATGTGGCATTCATTGCGAGTAGTTGGAGCCCTAAAAAGTCCGACAACCTGGTCTAACTACAGAACTCTGTCTGGTGACAGTCGCTTCACGTAAAAGCCGACCCTAACTTAGTTGGGAAAAGGCGCGGAGGATGATGATGTATATTTATCTATTGAGGTTATATAAATAAAAACTGACTATAAATTATTAAACTGGATGGTCTGACCGATTTATTTCATTAACGGGTATGCGAAAACACAACTGTTGAAGTTCCCATAAAACAATTCTTTTGTGACAATATAAATAAGTAGCAATAATTATAACTGGCTTAACTGCAGCAACATTATAATAACAAAAAACCAACTTAAATCTAAAAGCTGTTAATTAAACGAAATTATTAAGTTACTAATTAGGTTTATTTGATACCATACCATACCAATTTGAATCTCATAGTAAAATAACTACGTGCATTACTTTAATCAATATTAATAAGTTATTCTTCTCCGTATATTAAAAAATGTACAATTTTAATAACAAAACTGGCTTAATTTTACGTAATTCAGTTGACATTTTTTTTCAAAGAAAAGTTATTCACAGTTCACGTTTAAAGGCTAAAAGCATTTTACGTGATTGTAAGCAAAAAGCTTCTGCAGTAAGTGAATTGAACTAAAACATGTTGTCAAACACAAAACTAAACTTCCTATTTTGGTTCAAAAACCCTCTGCCCCCAAAGGATTTAAGTCCGATTTCATTCACAACGCTGCGGATGTACGGAGTTTAAACTTCATTTCCTAGGAAAGGATATTAGGGATTAAAACTTTTCCTAGCCCTGATCCATTGAGACAGCCGGTTTGTGCTACCGAGTCGGACGTACCAAATCTAGGGATCTAAGATTCTACACAACTCGATATTCTACCAATTTGTAATTGATTTGTCATGAAAATTGTCTTAATTATATGCTAGCGTATGTCATGTAAACAATCTAACTGAGAATTAAATCATATGTAAGTTGCTTAGGAAACCTATACATTGCAATTATAAAGAATTTAAAGTAAAAATATAAAAGAAACAGGCTTTCATCGTATACTGCAATCTTTACTTTTTTAGTCACATTCAAATTCAATTTTCTTGCCTCCCATTAACGTTCTATATTACGACGGAACGTCTATAGAGACAGGTAACCGATGATTTCGCAACAACAAAAGGCAAAATTAATTCCAAGTAAACGAGATAAATTCAAGTTTTATTTTAAAACAAAACTCTCGAACAATTTTGGGAATTGGCGGCGCGATTAAGATTCATTATGCCTGTAAAGTTTTATCTTGAGCGCCGAGAGCCAGCTTGAGAACTTGTTCAAGAGCAATAAAGCATTTTGGCAGATTTTGAAGTGGTTGGGAGATTAAATGTGCATTACGCGTCGGCTGCGACAGATGGAGAAACGTAGTAGAAACGATCAGACTCTCACAAGGTAGCATACTTGGCCCAATATACAATCTGCTCGATTTTGTTTCGAAGATTCTCGTGTTGTCCCCGTCAGACACATTTGACGGTTATTGAGTTTTTCCACCGAAAACACTTTTATAAAAATGTCACAAGGAATTGCGATACGAACACGTGAAAGATGTGAGATAAAATGTTTTGAAGCTAGATTCAGTACATTGTTAAGTTTACTTCATTGTTCTTTTTATATTTCTAATTTATAGTTAAAAAAAGACTATCATTACAAATAAAATGAGGAATAAGCTTTTTATTTTTATAATTACGTTAAAGTAACTGTATATTTTTATCCTCATATTCATTAAAAATGACGATCATAATATTTAATATATTACGTACCAACTGAAAATAATACTACCTTCCGTTAATGGTCCGAGATGAAGCCAAATTGTACAACAAAATAAAATAAACCAATTATCTTACATAACATCCAGCTAAATGAAAATATCAGATTTTTGCCGGAAAAAAAAAATTCTGATGTGAAATAAAATTCGAAGGAAGCCTTAACTGAATTGAAATCGAAACCGCCCATTCAAAACGTGTTACGCGATGCCTGAGAATCCCTATGTAAAATTTTAATCAACGTAACGGATCTGAGTTCTACGGGCACCTAATTACACCGAATACATGACTTGTTTCGCCTGATGACTCTAGAAAACTCATTTTAGGACTTACTTAAGCGAAAACATAAAGGGACATACACCCTGTTTATATAGTAATATTGTTAGACTACCCAGTAGGGTACGATCGTCCTCGCGTGATAAGAGGGCTAACCACCAACTTGAGTTGGTGCTGATTCAAAAACTTTACAAACCTTAATCTAACCTTCACGACAACACTTTTCTTCAATGTGGAAGGAAGTCTTTATTAATTTCGAATAGAAACTTGAGCTTCCAAATGCAAAAGGAATGCCCTTGAAAAAAATTGCTATCACTCAGCTCATCAACCCATATTGTATATATAAAAATACAGTAATTATTATTAGAATAACTAAGAATGAGAAGACACTAATACGTTTTTGTAAAATTTAAATAGAAATTCTTTATGATTGACTCAATTTTTTGTTTCTAATATTTTTTATCTACATTTGTAAAGACGTAGGATTATTTCAAAGGGTGATTGGCCAGTTTACAGACCTGCCCTCGTTATTGGTGTTTTTAATTACGAGGTTAGGCCTCAAATATGACGTTTTAAAGAAATATAAGAACGTTTCCCTACGTCGGGGGCTAGTCCCCCGATATCGAACATTTATATTTTAATACTCGTATAAAATATACATACATTTTGAAAAAGCTTATGACAAAGTGTGTGTGTGTGCATGAAAGTGGATATCCAGTCTATGGGTAAGTGGGTATTGACAATCAATAGAGTTTTACACTAAACTGAATTTATAAAATAAGTCCACCCTATTCAAGAAACGGACAAAAATTCACGCATCGCTTTTCCAACATACTTCCCTTACCAGGAAGCCTTCAATCTCCCAAACTAAGAAATAAATAAATCCAAGAAAACCTTTATTGATGATAGAATAACCTATTCACACAAGTCGCGGGTCCATAAATCTACCACAAAAAGAAAATATCCGTACACATGACAAATGCACCGGTTTCGTCCCTTTTCATTTACACGATGTAGGTACACATTGGAATAGAAAACTAAATAAAGTTACTCCGATACCTCTCTGGAGTCCACGTCAGTTTTAGACAAATAAGGAAGGAAGGAACATTTTCCGTTTCGAGAGACGCGCGGAACTAGAGTAGGGAAAAAATGGATGGCGAATGTTTTCTTGGTAATGGAGTGGTTCTGTAGTTCGAAAAACATCTAGATATTTTTCGGTCTTTTTCGGAATGAAATTGGGTTGCTCTGCTCTAGTTTAGTATGTACTAGTTGCGGTATTAAAGTTTCATTTTAAACAAACTGCATGCAATGTTGCAACGGAGAATACCCTACTCATAAAGACAATGTCTAAACAAAAAGTATTTTTTTTAATATGGCTAAAGCTTAGCACTAGCACTAGAGTGTTAATATTTTTATGAATGTAAACGTTTCGAGGAATCAAAACTGAACTCTATAAACGAGACGTCACAGCCACCGAAGAGGTTTTATTATTAAGTTAGACCGGTCAAGGGGAGCGTACACCAGACGGTTAAATGTAGTGCATTGCAACCTTTCTATACTATGTGTAAGCTATTGCTATGGTAAAACGAGCATTGTACGCTGCTCAAAGCGGAGCGCCCTTTACTCGAGATAATAACGTTATGTAAGCTGAAATTTTCGTAAAGAACAGTTGCAAAAATCGCGTTGTTCTTGTTACATGATGTTATTGCAACTGTGAAATTCGCTTCCGTGCGCAGTTGGGCCATTATATTGGAAATATCTATTCTAGTTATTATTGATATTATTTGAACTTTAAACAAAGTAATAAAATAAATCAAGTACTTAGATATTTAGATAGTCAATAGTAAAAGTTAAAGTAGATTGACAGTGACAGTGAGAGTATGATAGACAGAGTAGATTGTAGGTACAGTCACGTGCATTGATATGTAAATGTTGACATATTTGTAAATATATGTTAATGTTTGAAATTTCAAAAATAAGGATCTCATGTTGTATTTAAAATTATATAATCTTCAAACTGGGTCAAAATTAGGTATACTTTTTCTTCATAGTAAAGTAAACAAAACACTTAGTGAATACTACACACTCCCAAAGTTATATTCATGTAAATGTGACATTTCTTTAACGTATATACAAAGCAATTTCAGAACAATGTATAAATAAAATAGTAAAAATGGGTTGAATCCCCATAATAAAAATTGGGATGAAAAATCAGAATTAAACAAACTTTTAGTTGAAAATTAAACATTTTTGGTAACAGCTGATTTTTATCACGGTCCCCATAATATAAAGTGGGTTGAATGAGCCCTACAAATGTTTAGAATTTATGTATTTTGAACATGGGATCTAATCTTGGGCATTTTGATTTTAATTATTTTCATTATATTAAGTCTGCTAATTATTAGAAATATTGGAGAACTTAAAATCTTGTGTAACCACCGTGAGAAGCAATGACGATGGCGATTGAACCAGGCTTGGCTCACCGCGAATTATGAACCGCGGAATTATCAAGCAACACATGAACAGCCGGTAATGACGTTAGCACAGCTCAGACTTGCTAGGAACTCCCAACACATTGTTTGAGGGTAGATAGGAAAAGCATAACCGAATAAAAACAGTCCACGCTACCACCCGCCGCCGCGCCCTGGCTACCTACATAACATTATTAAAAAAATAAAAATGAATGTTTACATTATATTGCAAACTACATTGTGTACATGTTTATTGAAATTGATAACATTTGTCAGAATAGTGAAAACGGCTACAGTTTTAAAAGTGTATACATATAAATCACACTCATAATTATTTACATTATAATGAAATTATTTTGTTTACATTTTCGGAAAATTACATTGTTGACTTATTATTGTAATTCTTAATGGCTTCACAATTTTGCGAAAGTGTATGCAAATGTCTCAAAACTATTTGTGTAGGTAAATATTTTTACCTGAAACGTGCACGTTACAAAATTGTGACTTACTCTGATGGTTATATAGTATGTATGGTTTTTTTTTTTTTTACGTGTGGAAACCCCCACGGGTCATCACCCCACCTGGGCTATCTCTCTCTCTCGCTCTGGACCATGGACATAATCATGGTCTCCAGCGAGAGGCTACCCATACCTACGGCCGTCACGAGGTCAGCACGCTGCTGCGTCCATGCAGGGCACTCCACTAGAGTGTGAAGTGCGGTATCCTCGCTACAGCCCCCGCAGTGGTGGCACACAGGCGTTGGCTCCCGGCCTATCCGACACAGATACTTCCCAAAACAGCCATGTCCAGTAAGTACCTGCGTCAATCATCGTCTAGCCTGATAGTAAGCAATTACCATACGTTCAAGGACATTTACAACTTAAAGTATCAATTACGTATATCAGACCGTTTCTTTTATTTGTTTTTTTAATTTCACTTTTTTTCTGAAAAAAACACCTCTATGTAGATAAACTTAAAAAGTTAAACTTTATCTGAAGACAACATTTGATTCAAATCGTTAGAGCCATTTCCGAGATACACGTAATAAATGTATAATATCAGAAAAGCCTTAAAAGAGGTATTGGTTATCATTCTACAACGTGAGCGTAACAATGGCGAAAATTGCAAATAAAAGCACGTTTGCTCTATTGAATGTTTTCTTATTAAATTTTACAAAACTCTTACGTGAAATAATACACAATTAACTACATGAAAACCGGATAAAGAGTTAATTGTTTAGCATGTGCGCCTCAACCATGAGTTGACATCCCAATCTTCCTCTGTCACTTCCTCTGGTGACAAATGCTACTCTATTCGGAATTGCCCGTTCTTACTCCAGTTTATTTTTCTGAATTATTATAGAATAGATAATTATTGAACCAGAACATATTCCAATATGATAATATTCCTAAATTACAAAATGAATCAAAACGAGTAATTATTCATATAATTAATACAAAATGATTATTCTCTAGTTATTCCGCACGCCGTCATATCTATACATAGGTTTATGCAAATATAGATAGCTCGTCCTAATTGCTCGTTTAAAATAATTAAATAAGGTTAGTTGCTCTATGACCGGGTAATAACGATGGACCACCTATGACCATACAAAGAAGGACAAAAATCAATATGTTCTTGACTACCTATGACAAGCTGAGATGCAATGTGTGTTTTACTCAAAATTATTAGAATGACTTAAGCAAATGATTTATTCTTTTGAACTTCTAGCATTTCAATTTCTGCACAGTGTAAGATGAGGCAGGAAAACAAGTGCACATAAACAACATTTCAGTACAAATAAATTAAGCCTCAAAGTTATTTTCAGACGCAAAACACGAGGCCTGTAGCGCAGCAATCAATGTCACAATGGCCACCCGAAATCTGATTAATTCATCTAACGAACTCTATTATTTATCGCTAAGCATTCATTAAATTCGACACGGGTGGCTGACACTGACGTCGGGCCCAGAGAATTCGCTATAGTGTGGTCAGCCTGTTCTCTATCATAATTATCTGTAGAATATCCGATGTTATTAATTTTGTTGATGATCGTTGTGTTATTTCGGATATTGACGGTGGCTTTGTTTTGATTTGTTTTTGGAATTTCTACTAGAGGAGGCTTGGATGGTTTGTTGATACTAAAAATTTCATTAACTTTAATTAAAATTATAGTGTTATTATAATTTGGATATTATGATTTTCCATCGATATAATACTACATCTCAAAATTTGTTAGATTCGTTTTTAAAAGTATCTTTATTTTATTAACTTTTCTGATTTTTCTGTATATATATATTTTTAATTAACACTTGTTTATTCTGCTTTTTCTTTACTACTTATAAACAAACTCTAATTGACTGCTATTTTTGTAAAATATTTTAGTTCAAGGTTTGAAATCTGAGAAATCTGTACCTGTTTACGTTTCATTGTGTGAATACTATTGTTTAAATTTGTGTTGCCCTCTTGTCTTGTTCATTTATAGGATTTTGTCAAATTATTTGTTTCTATAAATGCTTATTATTCTAAATAAGTTCGTTCAAAATGTGTATTATACATACTACACAATTAGTTAGTGCACATAGTTTTCACGAATACAATTATACTAAATTTTAAACTGTCGGGTTCCGTGATATACATACAATTATATATACGTACGCGATCACGTAATAGGTATAAGATATCTTTGGATTGCCTGATTTTTCGTTCAGGTTTTACAGGTTGTTGTCACAGGCTTACTGGCTCAGTCACGCACGTCCTCCATCGTCGAGTCCGTGAGGTAGAAGGTTCTTCATCCTCCCGCGCATTTTCAATATTTTTTAATTCAGTCAATCAGGCAGTTCGAATTATGTAATACCTATTACGTAAGCACGTTAATTCTCTAACGTGTACATAATTATGAATACAACCATGTTGGTAAACAAGCCCACAGTACGTCGTATCGTAAACGGTTATTGATACTTGCGTAGTACTGACTAAACCTTAAAATGTATCACAATGTTAGTTCTTAAAATTAATATAACTAAAACAGAAAGTAACGTATTTTCAATGGAACGTCTTAATCAAGCATTTTGCTAGTACAATTTTGTGTTAGAATATGCCTTAAGAGTTAGACAGCAGCAGATTAAATACTCAGAATTCATAACTGTAAATAAATCTAAACCTTGTATTTTAGACCTTACATTACTGTGAGATAAGTGTAAAGTATCACTGAAGTCCACAATTATTTCTACAGGATTTACTTTAAGCAACTTAACATGTATTTCGTTAGTTTATGTTAGTTACAAAACTTTTTAGTAAGAGGTACGTCATAGCGATGTTTGTTAAATTTGGAACCACCCTAATCTGTGAACACTTTAACCTTCTAGAAGATTGCAACCACACGACCACCTTAATATTATGTTACTTCTTGTTGTAAGTCATGATAGATCTCCATGGAGAGCGGGAAATAGGAAGACAATGCGCGTTACCACACTGATGTTCAAAGTTGACCACCAGGCTGGCTGTGTGCTCTTAGCCATCTTACTAATTTGATAAGAAAGAATTTTCCCAATTGTATATTGCATCTAGAATCTTACTTAATAACAGACTACTTTACAAACGATACCTACCTACTGTAAGATTTGTTAAACAAAAATAATACATGCAACAGTCCCTAAGGCAAAAAAATTACCTTAAGCATAATTCGAAAAGACCTGCTCAGCGACTTTTCCATTAATAAACCAAAAACGCTTTTCAAGCGTAATTAAAATTCAACATAAATATTCAAAAGAGCTTACACAAACGTCAAGATAATTTAAAACTACAGCACTCGCGACATAATCGTGTTACAACAAGTTGCGAGTTTCGCTCACCACACAAAACACCGTAAGTCACGGTCCAACACCTGCTACAGTCAGAACCAATTACAGTAACACTGCTTCACTAACGCGCGATACATACGGACGTTTTGTGTGACGAACATGAATGTTTAAATGTTGTGATGCATTTTGCAGTTCTTTAAAAAATAATCTATTATAAAGGCTGCCTATCAATTAGCAAAACCATGTCACATTAAATGTAAGGACCTTTGGTACTTACGTATACGTGGTTAAATATTGTTTTTTGCTCTATATTTACAGATGAGTCTTCTATCTGTCTTTAACTTTTTATTTGTTTTTCCACTAGCTTCTTCCCGCCGCTTCACTTGCGTAGAAGTTATTTTTCTGTACCTCGGGAACAGTACATTTTTGTAGATGAAAGGTACCCTAAGTGTATGCAAAATTTTATGAGTAGTTAGACGTGAAAGCGTTATAAGCAAACAAACACACATTCGCAATTATAATATAAGGATAAGGATAGTCTCCTATGTAGATGTACAGATGAGATATTGTATCGCATCGCAAAATTTCAAAGGATCAGGCCAAATAATCTATTAAAGTAAAATGTTCACAATATTTCTACTTTTAAAAGTAGCTGTGGTTCTTGAAAATCTGCAAAAAGAAAAAAAACCTTTCCAAGCTCTCATGAAAGTATTACAGGTTATTAGTTAAATTTGTGTTTAAGCTATTAGTTTGGGCAGAGCTGGTAACGATATATCTCGATTTCATTATTGCGTGGGTCTTAGGTCTCCATCCAGGTACAATCTAATACAAAAGGAACTTTGTCAATTTCTACTAAACTTAAAGGAAAAGCAATATTCAACCAACGAATTTTCTACTTTTGATCTGACTTATAAACGTAAATAACATACACCCAACAAGCTAGCTGATCTACTTTACCGTACAGTCCTTACAATCCGGCGCACGTAAATCATCGCAACTTAAAACATACAAATAACAAGTTTGATACAGCCGCGCTCGCGCCAAGTTAACGGTAATTTGCATACATTATCATCTCAGGTGCTTCGTCTGCGCTATGTATGTGTGTTTGTATCTCGAGATTGAATATAGTACCACAAGTTAAATTTCGGATATCTTAATTACTTCGAACCAAATTAGGAAAGGTATTAACTAGCCAAAGGAGGTACTAAGTAAAACAAGTAAATTAAGTAACGACTTCAAATAAATGTGGTACGTGAACGTATTAATGACTTATTAATTTTAATAATTGATATGGCTAAACCGACCACACTTCGCTGTGGCTCAGGCTTCTAATGCTCTTTTATTTTAATCAGATGTAGTAAAGTAGAGAGTTGTATTAAAATAGTGGAAAGAAAGTATGGAAAGTCAATCGATCAACTGTTTTTAGATTTTTGAGAGCACAAACATGGACGTTGAAGTTTTAAATATGCAGATGTTTGAAAGTAATTTTGTTTTTTTTGCTTTATTACTTGTTTTTCATAATATGCTTCATTTATAGGTTTCAGATAAAGTTAGAAGTTATATTAACTATCTGAGGGACGCACTGAAATAACGGCATTTAAAAAAAATGATATCAACATGAAATCTCACTTATGACATTTATGTGTGATACTTTTATTTGAGCGTGTTACCTTTTTATGCGAAAACTTTGTCAAAAAATATACTGACTTATTAAAAACAGAGTCTAAAGTATATTTAAGAGACAGATTCCTACATTGAATGATATAAGGATAATATCTCGAAATATTGTTCTGTCTTAGAAAACTACTAAGCTTGATTTCGTACTTAATACTATTTTCGCTACATCATCTACTACTTCTAAAATATTTTCTTCGTTTTCCATCAAATAATTTAATAATGTACGTCGTATGTAATAAATGTCCAAGCTGACCTCATTACATTAGGGGTCTGCCCAAAAAACTGATCCCGGAACCTTTTTCATAAACCGAATTACAGTAGAAGGGTACGAATATTCGAAATCAAACAATTATTTTACGTAAATTGCATTCCCTTTGCGCTAACAATTCTAAATTAAAGCCAAAGATACACGGGCGGAGGGTTATAAGACGAAGCGGGGAGCGAGGGCGCAATTTCCGCGAATCTCCAGATCAATTAATTAGGACGCCCTCTAAATTGAACTGGCCATTTTTAAATTAAGAATGTGAATTGTCTGGTCTCCTGTTATTGAATAAGTTACTAATAATATAATCTCCGTAAAAGTAAATCAAGATTTATTGCAAATTATAATGCTAATGTTTTCTTCTGAGATTACAGCTGAAGACAGTATCTTCGTACATACGAGTATGTTTATTCATGACTTGTATTTGGTGACCCGTAGATAATAACAATAATAATAACTTCACACATCTCACACACGGCCGTCCGATCCCAAACTAGGCAGAGCCTGTGCTATGGTAACCAGACTGCTGATAAACACTCTTATATATTTCTAAATACATACATTTTATAGGTAAATTACCCCCAGACACAGAATAAATGATCGTGCTCATCACACAATATTTGTTTTGGGTGGGAATTGAACCCACGACCATATCAATATACATTATGTCATGGATCGCAAAAGTCTAATATAATATCATTGATAAACTGTTATGAATAGTTCAGAAACCAGAGTATGTCTCTGAGTCACCAAGTAAAGTATTTTAAAGGGTTAATAGCTACATTCAAATAAGTGTAATAGTTGCGATGAAGTTTGTAAAAAATACAATTTTAGACATATTAGATGTTATTATTTTTATTAACTTTTTTTCCTTTGACAATGCGTGTCTAGATTGTATCAGTCATTCATTACAGACGTTACTTGTCTACTAAACACATGTTGAGATAAATATACACGTACATTATATTTAACAACCTCAGTGGAGCGGTGGTAAAGCATTCAACCGCTACGTCAAATGAATGTATATTTACATTAAGAATAAGAATACTTTATTTGCTTGAAATATGGCTCAATAAGATGTTACAATAATAATCATGGCACAACATGTATCACCGTACAATCGGTATGCAACATAGGAGATTGATCTAAAACTAAAACTTACATATCCATCAAATAATTACACATCCCTGATAATCACAATATCAAAATTGAATGGAAATTACCATACAATATATATGAATTTACATAGTCAAATTATAATCATGATTCAATAAGTTTGTTATAGAAAAAAAAAACAATTATTAAATTATTATAAAAATTGTAGAATTGGGTATTGTAAATATTTTAAAATAAGTTCATTGGAAAATAAATTATGAATTACTATTCTCACTAGCTATCCTTGCATACCATGAAATCTTGGCTAGTTTATAAACGTTTATCAATGAGCCACTTTTTTAGTTTCTGAGCAAAACGTGTTCTTGGTAATGACCTAATTGATTTTGGGATTTTATTAAATATTCTAATGGTCATACAACTACTATTTCTTTGATGAAGTGTGGTCAACATTGTATGCAATACTTACTTAGAAGGATCTCTTGACAAGATCCTTTTGTTGTCGCTTGTCCTTTTAAATAATTCAGGGTGCTTATAAACAAATAGGCCAATTTTCAAAATAAATAATGAGGTCAGTGTCAATAGTTTTAATTTTTTTAAATAATGGCCGTCATGAATCAAGAAGAGTAACGCCACATACAACTCTTACATACTTTTTCTGTGATATTAAACCCTTATATTTATATCTTATCGTTACCCCATATCAAGAGTCCATACCTTAGTAGTTAGTACCGATCCCACGTACGCGTGATATGCTATTAAAGCAGTCTCTTCGCTCGCTACTGTTCTTATTCTTCTGAGAGTGTATACAAATCTGTCTATGCGTGTACAGACAGTTTTTACATGTGCTTTCCAGTTGCAATGTTTATCTAACACTATGCCTAAATCCTTCGTTTTGTTTATTCCTGTCATTTCCTGATCGCAACAATTTATTTTTAAATCAGAGGTCGTACTGTTATAGTTTTTAACTTCAAAAATTTTAGTTGTAGTTATATTTGAAGAGAGATTATTTTGGTGTAGCCATTGTGATATGTGTGCAATAGTAGTTTTTATTAATTGTTCGTAATCTTTATGGTTATCTCGACTATGAGGTATAATAAATGATATATCATTCGCAAACAGCGTTGCTTTGTGAGTAGTTTGACTTTTGGGATATCATTTATATACAAACCAAATAGTAAGGGTCTGAGAACACTACCTTGTGGAATCCCAAATTTATTCACTCTAAGGGTAGATCTGTACGAGGTAACAGTATTTTTAACGTCAAATCGAGTAATCTCAACAAATTGCTTAATTTTTTTCAAATAACTACCTATTCATTCATGAGTCTTTCCTCTAAAACCATAAATTTCGCATTTGTGCAAAATAATTTGATGATCTACGAAATCAAATCCACTCGTCATGTCAAAAAAGCAAGCCGCCACCTGCTTTTTTTATCTAAAGATTTTGTTACGTTCTTTACTAATGAGTAAGTTGCAAGCGTGGTAGATTTGATTTTTTGAAAAAAATTCTGTTCCTTCCTGAGAATGCTGGTTTTATTTAGAAAACTAGTGATGCGAGCATCCTGAATATTTTTGAAAAAGTTAAATTAGAGTAATTGGGCGGTAATTACTTAAACACTGATCTGGGTCTTTCTAAATATGACATAAATGTATTTATTTACAAAAAAGAAACCTAGTATGTATTTCCATGTTCTAGAACCAATAGTACGAGCTATGTTCCAGAATGTCTTAGATTAATACGTGAAGAGAATTCTTTGTACCCCTTTTTAAGCAAACGCGTACGGAGGACTGTGAAATTTGGAATATTTAATAAGTGCAAAAGCTAAAATTTTGAATCAATATGATTTATAGATTAAAAAAAATTGCGAATACTTATACAAAAAGCTACAGGGGTCCAGTATATATGGTGGCACGGAATGTCTTCACAATGACAGTTCAAGTTATACTGGTCAAAAATATAAAACAAAACGCGATCTCTAGCTTTCATTATTTTCCCTGTTTATTGAAACTTTAGCATTGTCAGTTCCTGTAGCATCACTTGAGGTACTAAAGTGAGCTTAAACGAAAGACGTGTGTACTCTCCTTAAGCCAATCCCAAAACTCATCAACTAATTATGATAAAAGCATACCAATATACATCCTTTTTAATACCATTTATGAAATATTACTTTGTTACGGTTACTTTTACGGCACTTGAGGTACAAAAGAAAGTATATAAAATACTCGTACATTGGGGTTCGTGTCTTCAACCGATAACATATGGGAGGTCAGGTGGGGTCCACTTGATCACTACATGCAATATATCACCCGTTCTGCCCTGGTCTCCTTTGTTGTGGACTTGTAGCATTTAATTCTATGGGGTTTTCGAAGTAAATAATGATTGCTCTTATGAAACTAGGAGGCCAAATTTAGATATTTCAATGTTTGTTTCTCATATTGATAGTTAATTATCAATACGAATTGGCGCTATCTGTCTTCTTTGATATCTAATTGTATTCTCATGAATCTGACTGGTTACAAAAAAAACTAATAAACTGACTTATACCTAGGAAAATAATCTTGTTCAAGAAGGGACCTAGACTGGTTCAATGATTATTTTCTTTTAATTTGGCAGTAAAATGTTTGGTGTTTGGTTTGGTTAAACGAATATAGCTAATAACTGGGCCACTGAAACCGTTTTGTTATGAGCTCGGCAGTCGCAATGCGTGCAATGCATGCAATCTGAGGTACCGATGATTAGATCTTTTATTAAAATTTAAAGTTAAAGATAAAACTAGCAAATATTGTGTATGAGTCACATAACATTATTCTGTTTTGGTAGAGGTATATATCCTATCCGCCTCTGCGCAGCTTTCATAAATCTTCACTATCGCATCAATACTTGATAAAGTGCAGACGTCTCCGTATCCTGTTCAAGAGATATTGATGCTATACTGAAGTGTTATTATTAACGTGTTTAAAAAAAGAATAAACAACGAATAATGACAAGAATCTATTCAAAATTTAAATCTATACTAATATTATGAAGCTGAAAAGTTAGTTTTTTTGTTTGATTGAAGGCGCTAATCTCAGGGACGATTGATTCGAATTGAAAAATTCTTTTAGTGATGGATAGAGTCCGTGCGGAAAAAGAACCGTCGTAGGATTTGAGGTCGCAGCAGTGCCAAATATTTTTTTTGTTATGTTGTCAACATTGTTACGGCATTTTAGTTCGACAGTAAACAATACTGTACAATACAGTAAACAATAATGAAGTATCAGTGTAAAAAGGTAATTTAGCACTGCTGCGACCTCAAATACTACGACGGTTCTCTTTCTGCACAGACTTTAGCCCGTTCATCGAGGAAGACTATAGGCCATATTACAGCGCTACAACCAATAGGAGCGGTTCTATGAAAAATGTTGCAAAAACGGGGAAAATGTACAAACGCAGACGAAGTGGAATTATAAATGCAAAAGTGACTTTGTTTGTTTGTTTGCTTTCATGCATTAATTACTCAACCCATCATCATGAAAAATTGCATACTCGTTGTCAGGGGTACAGAGAAGAAAAAGGCCTCGTTACATGCCAGAAAAAATAAATATCTTTCTTTCTTTAAAAAAAGGTAGGTATTGTTTTTGAGAACGAGTGAAGCCAAAGACAAGAGCTAGTACGGAATAAATTCTCTTTACTGTCATAAGATTGCTCCCAGCTCACAGTAACCGAGTATATTGTTTCACACTATTGTCCGGCAACAATATAGCGCTGTACCGGATTATCTGGCGACACGTGTAGGATGTGTAACTTGTGCTCAAATTTGTTATGTTCTCATCTGTAAATACTATTGTGTGGAATACTTGACACAAATGCCGGATTGTTGAGCTTCTGAGGTTTTCAAACCCGTTTTGGGGACTGGGATATTTGAATTTTGAGTGAGTGTGCCAGTCCTCATATAAACTTATCCGTCCGTGTACAAGGTTTATTATTTTACTTGGCTTTGTCATGTGCGCTTATTTTTTTATCCCACTAATATTAAACTTAAACTTGGTATGTAGATAGCTGGAGACTTGGATTAACGCATAGGCTATTTTTTATCCCGATATTCCCACGGGATCGCGACTTACGGTTAAACCGCGGAGCGCTGCTAGTACTTCATAGCGTTTGCAAACAGACATACCTCCATCCTGATGGCTTAACATTTACGGGAACTTATGAACTACTCGTTATATAAATAGTTACAGATAGGACATGTACTGAATACAAACTACGCGAAAGCTCTTAAATCAAAAGCGACTGTCGCCAAATCGCAATAAAGTGCATTTCAGCTCAGAAATCATCGGTCGTAAATTATGTGCTATATTATTATTGGCGATAACTTATTTTGTCCAAACTGATTGATCAGGTTTTTGAGTTGAAGTTGTAACTATAACTTTAAAAACATTTTTTTTCATGTTGTGAACAATATTCAAATCTTATTAAGACTTTGGCGTCTTGCGATATATTTACGTAATATTTAATTTATCAGTCTGGTTAAAAAACAACATTTTATCACTTTCCTGCAAAATAAATTAATGCATAATAAGCGTGAGTTAATTTTAGAAGTTAGGTAAACTTTCATTTCGATAATAACAATAATAATCTGATAAAATATATTTCGTTATTATGTTTCGAGTAGTTTCAACACAAATAGCTTAGAGGCATTTTATTTGTTTTAACTGTTATTTAAATGCGCTGAAAACATTTTGAGTAATTACTTGAATTAATTATTTTACGGAGGAGTGAATTAGATATATTCATACCACCGTCACAGACAACCAACAGTTTCAACTCGATTCTACTCAACAGCATGAATACCGTGCTGTGCTAGCACTGCTGTTTAATGAATGAGTGTAGCTGAAACTGGGGTCGCTAAGCTGCGACAGTAGAGTAGCCCAAATTCGAGCTTGAATCTGCTGTGCCTAATTTGAGAGATTGTTTGTTTGTTCTGAAAATCTTTTTTTTTTAATGGAAAATTGAATTTTAAAACAGTTTTCAATTATCATATAATGTTATATGTGTCATAACAAGCTTGCCCGTAGCTTCCCTCCATCCTCCATCCCTCAGAAACAGTAGTTTTTTATGTATATGCAAAATTTCATGATGATCGGTTAAGTTGTTACGGCAGCGTTACAAACAAACTCACTTTTGCATTTATTATCTACTAGCAACCCGCCCCGGCTTCGCACGGGTAGCAGAGACATCTTCAACTATCATCAATAAACTGTTTGATTTCCCCTGCAGTCTATTTGCTGACGATATATCGGTGGTAATCACGCAAGAGAACAAACAAAACTTTAATCAGCTTATAAATGAGATTGTGAACAAAATCGATTGGATGGAGTTTAACAATTTAAAGGTTAATATTGACAAAACTAAATATATACAGTTTTATAATAGACATAAACCGAATATTGATAATTTGAATGTATTGTATAATAACAAATCTATAAAAGCAGTTAACGAAGTTACTTTTCTGGGACTGAATGTGGACAATCAATGCTCTTGGGATTCACATATTGATAGGGTTAGTAGTAGAATTAATAGATTTTCGTATGCACTGTGGCGTCTATCAAAACTATGCAGCCTAAAGACAGCATTGCAGGCATGTCATGGTTATATTGCTTCAAATATAAGGTATTGTCTTCCTCTTTGGGGAAATGCTATAAACATAAGCAGGGTATTCATTTCACAAAAACAATGTATAAGGGCCACATTTAATGCTAAACCTACAACATCATGTAAACCTCTATTTCGAAATTTGAATCTTTTAACTGTACCATCCATGTACAAATACATATATGAATGTTGTATATTTGTTAAGAAACATCCACATTTGTACAAAGCTTATAAAGATCATTGTCAATTTAACACGAGATACCCGGGCATACTGCTACTGCCACATATTAGGACAAAATATTATAATATCAATTGCTATCCAATGACAATTCGAATCTATAATAGAATACCAGCAGTGATAAGAAATGAAACATTAGGCACATTTAAGACTAAATTGTACTTATGGCTTACGGAAAAATGTTTTTACACGGTAAAAGAATTCCTCAGTTACAATCATGGTTAATTCTGCCACTTAAATAACGACTATAATACTATTACATATGTTTTATTGTTTTCTATATTATATAAATTTTGTTGTTATGGTGTCGAGTTTTGTAATAATTAATAACTGCATGCCTGATCTTTTTGTATTCTTAAATTTCTTATAATAATCATTTAATTAATATCAGTTAATTTATATCCTATTAATTTATCTTAAAATAATTTTTAATCAATGTAATATGTTGCAAAATATTCGCATGTCCTATTCAAGACGAAATGTAATGGTGCTGACTCATACTCATGTATGGTTTACTCTTTGTACGATCCACCATTTCACGGATTTCCACATCCTAGGAGTCATTCATTTCGACTGGCCTGTTGGCCTAGTGGTTAGTGACCCTGACTGTTATGCCATAGGTCGTGGGCTCGATTCCCACTCGAGTCTGGGTGTTCTTTGTGTCCGTTCTTTGTATGTTTGTAAAGTCCCCCGCGACACAGGAGTAATTCCTAATGCGGGAGTTGTCTTTTTAAAAAAGAAAAGCAAGATGCAATTTTTTATGTGGTTAGGTACAAAAGTAACTAGATATGCATGGCAAGCATTAGTTAAGGGTTATGTGCAAAGAGATTTTTCGTTATGTATGCTGTCAGAGATTTATTTAAGAAAATGTTTACTGAAACCATTTTTAAATTTTAGAGATTTTTGTGTTGTTTTCTTGTGTTCTTTGTGTGTTTTATCTAGAGATTTGATGTCGGTGAAGTAAGTTTTCTTTAAGAAAGGTGGTTCAACTTTCTTTTTTTTTTATCTGGAAATATTATGTTAATTGATGATTTTTTTTTTGTCTAGTGTTGTTATGCTGTTGTATACTGAATATTTATTGCTTATATGAATAACAGTACCTAAATATTAAAGTATTTGAGAATCGGCACAGCAGATTTTTGTCCTAATCGAAGCCGCTCGTATACTCTACTACTCTCTACCTTACAGAAATAAAATATATTTATAGATTTAGCATCTCCCAGGCGACATCGATGGTATTGCGTTGTAATAATTTTTATATGAGCCTCGATGGTAAACAGTCACCCCGGCCTGAAAGTGTGCAATAAAAAAGGTGTAGTTGTTCCCGTATGCTTGTCTGCCAATAAATTAAAAAAAAGAAAGTCACTTTTTGTTTTCTTTTTTTTAATTTTTTTAGCGCTTAAAAGATACATAATGTACATTATTTTTAAGATACTGTAAAACCACTAGGGAAATTTTAAATCAGTCTGTATAAGCATGTAGCTTCACTTAACGTACGCACCGTAGTCTTGGAACCACTTGGTCCATGTTTCTACCTCATTCTAAGTTGTAATTTGTTGCGAAACGCAATTATAACAGGGCGCTCCACGGCTAATAGTCGACCGGAATTTTGTGACTTGAACCTTCAATGTTCAGCTTTAAATAAAATATGGGGTGTTTAGTGCTTCATTTTAGGTAATAGAATTTCAGATATCTTTTTCAGCAAAGAGATATCCGAAATGCCAATTTGGGAAGTCAAATTATGATTGCCCTGATAAATGAATTTGATTTTTTTACTTGCTTTTATATTAGATTCACTTGAACAGCCTGACCAGGAAAATAAGAAACCTGATCTAGGAGCGCCTCAATTCCGTTTTTTATTGCAACACGTAATTCACGTAAGTATAGCCATACCCATGTGAATTGAGAAATTGGAAATCGTTTAGGACTTATGATGCTACAGACAGACATACTGATATACAGACACAGATACACATGTTAAAATTATAACACCCCATGCGTCGGAAGGTCAAAATACAACATAACTCTAAGGCTTTATGACCATCTTACCTTCCAGGAGAAATACATAGTAGTACTGGCTAACCTGGTATTTTATGATGTGTAGTGCAATCTTTCGTCTTCTTACGAAGAGTAATAAGTCAGGTCTTGCAAGGGCGCATTGGCATAATTGCTCTTCTAGAGCTGGGTTCTTGGCAGCCTCTTTAGTCATAATACTTAGTCCAACCCACGAATGGGACCCAGGACCTGACAATCGGTATACACAATTATTTTCGTCGACTTGTACCAAGAGACCAACGAGTAATAACATATTTTCAAATATTTTCTGCGAGTGTGCAGTCTACTCTCACATATCGCAACTAAACATTATTTCCATTGCCAAGAAAGTAAGCTTAAAACAATAAGTTCGCCCATATGAACACAAGCCAAGATACGTAATACAAATTTACTGTTCAACCGACCTGAAGTCTTAAGAGAGGTCTTAAACAACTTAAAAATATCTATTTCCGAGAAAGCCACAGCCATAAAGACAAACGGAGCAAAGACGGACATAAATTTGATTAAATCACTTCACACACCATTTGCAAAAACCTTTCTTTGTTTGGTAGTGCACGCTAAAATAGACCTTGACGATGAATAAATATCTTGGTAACTGGTTTATATTTCTTCGAAGTGCGTTAAGGATGAGCTAGGTTCGTTCGTGTGGAGCTCATGTTAATATAGTTAACAATTAATCAAGTATGATGTAGGTGTGATGAACCTGCGATTGTTACTTATATGTATTAAAGTTTGTTCACATTAAATACTTAATTACATAGATTAACATTTATAGTTACAAGACAGTTCTACAACCGATTATTCTGTCGACGACGACTGAACATGGATGATACGAAAATATGAAGACTACTTTACGATATTTTCTTCCATTGTCAAAGCAAGCGACAATTAGACTGACCTGTTGGTCTAGTGGTTAGTGAACCTGACCGCTATACTTATAGGTCGTGGGTTCGATTCCCACCTGAGTCTGGGTGTTCTTTGTGTCCGTTGTTTCTATGTTTATAAAGTCCCCCGCGACACAGGAGTAACTCTAAACTACATAATTATGTGTTTTGTTGGACAAAAAACGGAAATATCTATCTTCGAAAGGAAATTGGAACTACACAAATACGAATTATATCGGAGCAATCACTAGAAGACCTGGAGATGAAAAAATAACTTTATATTATGTACTGTGGATTGTATTTTTCAAAATGTGTCTAATTTATTGCTATATTATGTTTCCCTGGCACAATGAAGACTGTATCAATTGTTTCAAAAATGCGTCCCTAGATCTAAACACTAATACTTATAATATTGCTATGTTTTTATATGATACACTAATATCCTACTCTTATATCAAGACACAATACTATCTATACACATTACACAATACAGGTCTCCTATCAATACATATTTACAATCACCACAAATTTTATAACATGTTAGAAATATCTTCATATAATAAGAAAACTACCTATAAAATAAATATTTCAATATATCATAATCTTATAATCATAGTAATCAACACTTGGACTATGTTAAGGCCGTACTACCGTATGTCTACTATTGTCTATAGTGTTCTAGTTTCTCTCAATAAATATTTATGGATAATACAACTTTGATTACATCTGACCTGGACAGACTTGCTGTCTCAGAATCCGTAACATGCTCCCCTGAACATTGTGCTGGTATATTAAAGAAGCCTACCGAGTCCTGGAAAGTACTCCACGTCAATATCAGAAGCATATCAGCGAATTTCGATGAACTGATAGTACTTTTGCACAGACTTGCCAATCTACCTGAAATAATTATACTTACGGAGTGTTGGCTGAGTAAAATAACTAACCCACCAGCTCTTACCAACTTTATCTGTTACTCCTCAAATTTTACAAACCAAAACGATGGTGTGGTAATTTATGTCAATAACAAAATCAGTCATATTGTCTCTGAACCTGAAATCGTTGATGCTAACTGTCTCATCTTTAAGCACAAAAATGATTTTGCAATTGTTTCTATATATCGATCCCCCTCTCATAGGAACATTGACAGCTTCATAGACTCGCTGGACCTAATATTGAAATCCTTAAGTTTATGTAAGAGCTTGGTGCTAATTGGAGACATGAACATAAATATAACACCACAAAATAAGAACAATGAAACCGACCAGTATTTAAATATGACCTCTTCTAATGGTATGCTACCTGCCCATCTACTACCCACTCGCAACCAAAACTGTTTAGATCATGTAATACTTAGAACTGACCATAAAGCCTCCACATATATTCTAAACTCTCATATAACCGATCATGCGCCTATACTTTTTTCATGCGACCGTTCAATCCACGCTGAAACCAAACGTTGTCAAACTACTAAGCACACTGATCTTGCAGCTGTTAGCCAACAGCTAGAGGTTATCGATTTTTCTCCAGTCTTATTTGCCGTCAATGCTGAGGAAGCGTCAGAGGCGTTGGTTGCTATTCTGACTCATGTCATTAGCTCTCATACCACAACCATTCCATTACCACACCATCGACGGATAATTAAACCCTGGATTACACCCGGTATATTGCGCTGCATACGCCATAGGGATAATTTACAAAAAAATACAAAAAAGGAGCCCTTAAATCAAACTTTAAAATTAACCTATACCCGCTATCGCAACTTTTGTAATAATCTCCTAAAGACTATTAAACAGAATTACCACAAATTAGAATTACAGAAGGCCCGGGGTAATGCCAAGACTACCTGGAACATACTCAAAAAAATTACCAATACCACTAGCGTAAAATCTGCACCTATTTCACTACTTAAACAACATGGGACTCCGGCTTTAGCCGTTAGTAAAATAAATGAACATTTTGCAGGGATAGGAGCTAAACTGGCGAATAACATTATATCCCGCTCTGGCCGTCAACAAACCCCGAATCAGCTAAATGCACTTATTTATCGAACGCCTGTGCTACATTCAATGTTTCTGACACAGGTTGATGAGTCTGAACTTGAACAAACTATATTAGCTCTGAAAGATAACACGGCACTAGGTTGGGATAGAATCCCATCATCTGTTATCAAAACCTCAAGGCACATACTAATACCAATTCTGAAGCAGGTTTTTAATTTATGTCTGTCAACAGGTGTCTTTCCAAAAGTATTCAAGAAGGCACTTGTCCACCCTATACACAAGAGTGGAGATAGAGACAGTGTCGATAATTACAGGCCCATCTCTGTTTTGTCATCACTTTCAAAATTACTCGAAAAAATTCTAAACAAAAAATTAATACAATATTTAGAGAAGAATCACTTACTCGCGGAAACACAGTATGGTTTCAGACGTGGAAAATCCGCTGAAGATGCTGTCTTGGATGTAAGTAATAGTGTCATAAATAATATTGACAAAAATACAAAGACCATTGCTTTGTTTCTGGATTTATCCAGAGCATTCGACACTGTCTCTATTCCCCTCCTTCTACACAAGATGGAATCATTGGGGATACGTGGTTCAGCTCTTGAAATTTTTGCCAGCTATCTCAAGGATCGCACACAAAGTGTAATAATAGATAATATCACTAGCTCTGAAGTTCCACTGACCTATGGGGTTCCCCAGGGAAGTGTAATCGGTCCCACCCTGTTCCTTATTTATGTTAATGAACTCTGCTCCCTTAAACTTAACAATTGTAGAATTATTTCTTATGCCGACGATACCGTCCTGCTAGTAAGTGGACCTACCTGGGACTCTGCGCGTAATAATGCTGAAACCGCTTTGAACTTGGTAATGCAATGGCTCGAAATAAACTTACTTACCCTTAACCTAGACAAAACCAAGTTCATGACTTTTTCCCTGAATTCGCCCTCCCAACCGCCACCTTCATTTGTAATCAAGGCTCATATATGTAACTCCCTTAACACCTACAACTGCAGTTGTCCGTCTATGGCTCGCACTAACTGGATTAAATATCTTGGGGTAATAGTTGACAATAAATTTACTTGGAGTTTTCATATTGACCTAATTGTTACACGGGTTAGAAAGTTGCTGTATATCTTCAAAAAATTGAGAAATGTTACAGATCTTAACACCATGAAGATGGTCTACTATGCGCTTGTCCAATCTATTATCGGTTATTGCATTACGTCCTGGGGTGGTAGTTGCAAAACGTATATGGTTCGGTTGGAGAGAGCTCAGAGATGTATGCTTAAAGTGATGACTGGTAAGCCTAGAAGATTCCCTACGACCGAGCTGTACAGTATCTGTAAGGTACTGACGGTGCGGCAATTATATATACTGCAGGTTATTTTGCGTAAGCATACTGACACCCCGTATGATATTAATTTCATTAAAAATACTCGTAGATCCGACAGAGTATGTTCTAGTATACCACACAGGACTACTCTGGCATCCCGTCAGTATTACTTTTTGAGCCCCAAACTTTATAATAGGATTAATAGGTTGCTTAATATATATCCCCTGACCTATAAAAAATGTAAGAGCAAACTAATAGTGTGGCTTCTTTCCCTAACTTATAATCAGTGTGAAGATATCATAGCATAAACTCATACACCTCACATACATTACACACACACAGACATACACTCTCCTACACTTAACATACACACAAACGCTATCTACACAGTATAGGTAAAACACATTCATTCACTTATGTAAATACTGTTCAATCAATGACTAACCTTAGTGATAAATATATCGCAAGATTCGGATGTGGGCGTTAATGGCTACGACACAGTTTATACTACTGTAGCCATTATCGTTTAATTATTGTAAAATGTAACAAAGGCCTGCAATAAAGTATTATTATTATTATTATTATAATTCCTAATGCGGGAGTTGTCTTTCTAAAAGAAAAAAAAAACCAAAAAGAAAAAAATAATTGTAACAAAATTTTGAAAACTGGCTCTTGCCTTCAAACTCCTTTCTATCAAATATTTTAAAATAAATAAATAATTGTATTAAATATTTTTGGTGTGGCGCGTGCGTGACGGAGGGTGCTACGAGTGCTGACCCTAAATAAATCGGGACAATAGCCAGGAGAAAAAATGGCTTAATCAAAATTGATCTGTTTAATTTAATTTTCAACTTTGGTACACTCTAAATAATCCAAGAATTCAGGTATATAATAAGGGGAAAGTACACACAACACAATTAAAAATCCAGGGTACGGCAGAAGTAAGAGTGAGAAAGAGCAGTTATAAAATCTGAGAGAAGCGTTAAATGCATTTTCAACTAGTAGAAGTTATTCTAGTTTTTTTTTATTAACAAAGCCGTTTGCAAAGAATGATCACCGCTTACGATTTTTGTTGCTGCAAAAAAATATATGTACATACACTTTATGTACTACTATTATCTTCTTGTGTCTAAAATATTTTATTAATTTACTCTTAAGCTTCTTTTAAACATACGCTGAAAGTTTTTAGGGTACTCACAACTGGTACCTACCAAAACTCAATTCAATTTAATCGATCCTACAAAAATATGTTTACTATAAAATTACAGTTTATATTTATTACTAAGCACCTGCTTTTATAGTCAAATTGTGTTGTCAAAGTTAAATTTTTCACCTAAATATCTCCAAACATTCAGAAAACAATCATAGAACAAACAAGATCGCGGTCATAATGATTAAATTTTATTTTTATGTCCAAGTCGCGTCCAACAGCTGCTCTCGGAATAAAGACGTTTGCCGTTAAACCAATGTATTATGCTCCGAATATACGAAGACCGTTGAGGCAACTTCTGGCTTTAAGAGCTATAGTTCGCTTTATGTGTAAGCGAGAGACTCTGTAGAAAATAAATAGTTAGAAAGAGAGGGACAAAGATGAGTGTTTTACCTAAAATTGCTTTAGTATAGTGTGTGCGTCTAATGTGTCGTGACGTTGTTGTTCTTCTACCTACACGATTTTGTAGGGTCCGTAATTAACATTAGGGCTGTTTGCTATGAAATGGTCCATCTCTTTACTGATTTGGATTCACCAAGGGTGACCGGTGCTAGCGTGATTATTTGTGGCTGATACTTTTATTTGATTAACATTTAAATTAAAGATTTGAAATAATTTAAGTACACACACTAAATTCTGTAAATAACAACGTGACAATGACAATCAGAATCACTCTAAAATATAAAATGTCTCTGTATGTCTTATAAAGTTTGGCATTTTTTAGAAAGCATTTATAAAATGTGAATAGTAAAAAAATATTTAAAAAAATCGTAGTATTATGAGTACGTAATAATCATAAATCTAAAACACCTCCTACTGCAAATCCCTTCAACGATTAGAAAAGAGCTGATGATCTTCGAATGGCTCGACAGATTTTCTTGAATTACTTATATCTAATAACACTCTCGATCAAGTCACCTTTCAAACAAAAAAAAGAGTAGTTAAATCGGTCCATTCGTTTGGGAGCTACGATGCCACAGACAGACACACAGACACGTCAAACTTATAACACCCCTGTTTTGCGTAGGGGGTTAAAAAGAAAACTTCATCGCATAGTTAGTAATGAAGTAGAATATCATGTTACAATAATATAATATTCTTAAATGATGAAAGTATACATGTAATAGATATCCTAGCAAGTAAAACATTTATCTGGCAACTGGCAATAAAAACTTGTGCCCGCTCCTTTTTAACTACCAATAATCACAATGGTCACGAATAGAAAATGGTGACCTCATGATTTTATTTACGCCTGTTTGTTTTTCGATTCAAAGATCGAACAAACGGTTATTGTATTTTAAGATGCTTAGAGTCCTCAAGGACCGGTATAAAACAGTAGCCTCGTCACTTTTACTTGGGAATAAAAATATAAACGTCAAAATGTACCTTACCCCTTCAGAGTTATACAGGCGTGATGATATATAAAACTCGTACAAACAGTGTAAATCAATTTCGCAAGCAACCGCACAACACAGCAGTCTGATCGACGTCACCACCTGCCGTTTCCGCGACAACCGCAAGCAATCCTTCGTCAGCCACAAGCTCACGGTCAACCACAACTGTTTTATCCCTTAATTTGTCCGTAATGATGTTCTACACCACGGCGTTATTGAATGTGTATGGAAATTTCCGACAGGATACGATCGGGCTTTGAGTTTCAGTGTAGGTTAATATTTTAAATCTTAAGATATTGTTTAGAGCATTTGAAGTATACATAATTGACTGTTTAAGGGTTGGAACCCGTAAATATGATCAAAAAGGAATATTAAAAAAACTTTTACTCATTTATATATTTGCAACGTCATGAAACTCTCGCTCAGAACCATGTCCAAAAATACGGTTGGGAGCGAGAGACTACCCGCGGCACCAACTGCCACGACAAGATCACGGCGCTGGCTATCCCAGGCTGGGCATTCCGCGAGTGTGTGAGGCGCTGTGTCCTCGGGGCAGTCTTTACAATGGTGGCACTGATACGTCGGCTCCCACTAGAAAACCTCTCGAGTTTGGGCTCATATGACTCGTTTTGACGAGTCCAACTGAATGTGCTTAGTACTCTACTTTTAAATTCGGTTCGCGATTAACACCCGTCTTTTGATTTTACTAAACTATAATTGTTTTTATTCCATGGACATTAAATGCAATTCATGTCAAAAACGTGTAGGTAGCAGAAAGTAAGATACTGCGATTAACACAAGACTTAATTTACTGTTCGGATATAATCATTCATTCATATTATATTACTTTGAATTATTAATACGTGAAGAAAATTCTTTGTCCCCCTTTTTTACCGTATTTCTGCAAATAAAGTATAATTTCATTTCATTTCATTCAACGTAGTAACGTGAATTTTGGTATATTTACAGTTTATAGATAGAAGAAGTACAAGAAGCTAAAATTTTTAAATAATATGTCTTACAACTTTAAACATTACGTGAAAACGGCTTAATGAAATTACACGCGTCTAGTATATGTGATTACCTGTCATAGTAAATAAGTCTATACAATAACAGCTCAAGTTATACTGGCCAATGAAAAAACTATGGTCGAAATTCGACCACCACGCGATCTCTAGCATAAGTAACTACACTTCATCCAGGCCCAACTCAAAATCTATATTATCATACAAAATATAGATTATATGTATATTTAAGTATAGTATGGATTTTGTGGATAAATTCAGAAATAAATCGGCAATGGCACTTTTTCCTGGATATGACTTTTCATAATTTTTTGTACCCCGGACAACGTTTATGAAAAATTGAGTAATGATCGATTGAGTAGATAAGGAGTGAAAGTGTAAAAGACAAACAAACAAACCAATTCACATTTACATTTCAAATTTATAATATTTAGGATTCATTTCATTACGTAAGGTCATCAATTGTCAAAGCTGTAGTAAGTCGCCAGTGAAATATAAAATCATGCGAAGGTACCAAAATATTTTCATTTTTTTGGATAAAAATATGTGGATAACAAAGATATTATTGAAAACCTTCGACCTATCCATTGTGACCTATCAATATCACGGACATCCACCATGGCGTCATATTTCGTACGCGTTGCGATGGAATTTTAAGTTGTAAGAGAAAGAGGAACAGTTTATTTTTAAACCGTAGAAATTTTTTTTTATAATAAGTGCTTTTGTTAACGCGTTTTATATTAAGGGTGGGTTGGAATCTATGACCTTTTGAATGCAAGCCTGCGCCTTTGCCATTACCATGCCATGCCATTAGTACCGTTGTTACAAGTTTCTTGCATATTTTCTTAAATGGGATTTATTTTCACGTGTGTTTCAAAAAATTATAAATAACCTATTCGGTAGTTTGGACCGTATGAATATCTAAGTTCGTTTTTACTTCAGAAATCAACAACATCATCATTTTTTATATTATTATTTACATTTTTTTTTTTAGTAAAGATTACTAGTAACGTGGGTCACACATTACTAGTAATCTCGTTAACCCCTCCAGCTAAGCTTAATGCTTGTGTTAGGAGTGGGTTCACGACGGTAGTGCACTGGGTGGGGTTCGAACCCGCAACCACTTGATCGCACGTCCAACGCCTTAGCCATTACGCTACCGCCGCTTTTTTCATCATCTGAAGAGGACTCTATCTCCCCTCACGTGGATTTACATGAACCCTTTTATACGCTACGTATAGCTTCACCTATTTCTATCTATGTAACGGAATCTTTCGTAGTTTTCACTAACTTTAAGTTGGACGTCTTGAGTAACTTGAAAACTTGAAAAATGTATAATATTTTGTTGATAACTTGACTCCTATTTTAAACTTATTAGTTTTTTTTTAATGAACCAGTGGATCTTATATCGCTTTAGGACAAACTCTTCACTCTTCAAAAATATTTTCTACTTTTTAGTTCGATTTTGCTACCAAAGCGTGTTTTATTTAGTTTTTTTTTAAATTAAAATGCTTACTTCCAATAAGCTATCTAAGGTTTCCTTTCACAGTTGGAGAGATCCAATTTTAAAAGAAATCTGCTGTTCCCTTCCTTCACCCAAATTCAAATTAACATTACTCAATGATGCATACCTGTGATCCGTATTCAACAGAATTAATGATTACAAATTTCACATCCAACGGAAGTTTCGACTTCCAAACTCAAAACTCGCCGTAACTCCTACATCAGACCACACACCGTATCCACAGGACACGTTCTGATGCGATACATCAGTGTACTATTGGCACGATCGCCCCCCTCCCTACTCCAGCCACCGTAGCACCCCCCACCCACCATTTGCATGTAAATTGAATAACGACGACGTAGCACAGCTTTGGTCGAACGAACGCTTCACAGTTTGTCCTTTCAAGATGTCAGTTGCAACGTTTTGGTACAAAATATTGGTCAGCGATGATGATGATTGGATTGTGATGTATGGTGTGAGATGGTTTCACGAAGTCACCAATGGCTTATTTCAATTCTCAGGAATATTTAAATACGTGTGTATTAATGTAAACATTACTGTTATAACTACGACTATCATATGTTTAAACTATGAGTGTGTAAACTGAGTCATATTTGAATCATTTATAGTGAAGGAAACGCTACGTCGTAGCTGATATTTCTACAGCACTGTGGGCCTACGATCTCGTAGAACATCGTTGTTGAAATTGTCTACATTACTAATTGACCATACTACTTTTTTGTTTACTTTTGAGTTTTGAATTTATTTTTAGTTTATATGCTAAATTAATTTGATATAAAATTGTTTATGTCACATATCAATTAGCACAATAACTATATAAAATAAAGATGACTGAAATTCTGTAGTCACGATTCGTTCGGACGACTATTGTTGTTCTAAAGGCGGACAAAGTCTTCTCGGGGGGACCTAATAGTTAGGTTCTGTCCCAGCAATAGACTCACCTATGATACCACAAATAGGAATACCGTATGATTTTCACTCCACCATTAGTCATCACGTTACAAGTAATTGATAACACAAAATTAAAAACACAACTGCCAAAAAACTAATACCACGTCATATGGATTTTTTAAACATAGCCACAGTCACTTAGAATTAAGTAAGGATTCTAACGATACCCGATACAATATAAAAATCGGTTTAGGCATTTAGAAGTTACGGTGAATAACAAAACTCACATACATACGTACAAACATGAACCCTGAAAATTACACTCCGTTTTTGGGCAGTCGTGTAATAATCCACCATTAAAAAAAATACTACACACTTTAATTATTTACCTTTAATAGAAAATACAGGTACATTATTTTACCAAAACATGGAAGACTTATTTACTTAACACAATACCGCTTTAAGTCCAACGTGTGAAAATATATAATAATCGCATTACAAGTTGGAGCTTCGCTGTAACAGTGTTCAGTACAGTACATCAGCTTGGTGTGTTAAGAGCATTACACCTCTCTAAGTAACGTATTCAATGAGCTTACATAGTGACCGGTCGTAATATCTATTTGTATACATATGTATGTTGTTACGTCATTGTTCCGGTACTTACGTTTTGAATTATTTGATATTATCACATTTTGTTTGACAAGCGAATATGAACTTTTTTATAATATGTAGCATAGATAATTATTTGTTGATAAAGCTCATGTGATATGACATTAATGTGGTAGAAATTTAATATGAACTATTTTATATTACCTTTGCGGTTGTTTAGTGGCGTGATGGTTCAAGTGTTGAACCACCCTTTGTACCACCAAGAGGTAAGAAGCTACATAATAGGGATATTGACACTAATCAATTTAAAAAGCTAGAATAAATATATTAAAATCAATTAAAAAAGTTTAAAATACTAACTATTATCACGAGACTGCAAACGAAAACCAGATCCAATACGTCATTAACCGATAAACAAGCTGACAACTGTCAGTTGGTATCATACTTTTAACTATATTTTTACTTATACTCAATGGAGAGCGGTCAGAAAATTGGTTAGTGACGTAATCAAATGCCATGCGAGTGTTCTAGCTCACATAACAATACAGGCATAAATGAGCAAGCTAACCTGTGAGATAGTCAAAACGATGACTAATAACGAAAATAAAATGACATGAAAATAAGACCTACTTACATACACTCACGTTTGTATCCACGAACGGTTAGATAAACATGTATTAAAAACCCACATTTTGTAACTGTGGGAGAGCCATGCTTTGGCACGTATGGGCCGTCTCGACCGGAGTGATACCACGGCCTCACAGAAAACCGACAGTTAAGCAATGCTTGCATTGTGTTTCGCCGAGAGAGTGAGATTACCGGAGGCCCTAAGCCTTCCCTCTCCCTCTCTTCTCCCCCTCCCCGCACTCTCCCTCGTCCCCCCTTCCCTACTCTCACCTTAAAGACCGGCAACGCACTTATGACACTTGAGTGGCCATGGGCGGCGGTAGTCACTTACCATCAGGTGACCCGTTTGCTCCTTTGCCCTCTATCAATAAAAGAAACCATAAATTTTTATCTCGCTCAGGTAATAGGGGGCAAACTTATTGCCACCAACCGGGCACTTTAAGCCTTAAAGATGTAATAAGGGAAAAAGGGGAAGGTAGGGAAAAATGGAAGGCAATTAAAGGAAAAGGATATTGCTTATACGGATGGATTGCTCAAGCTATTGCTATGGTGGGGTGACAGCCCGAGGGGGTTTCCATACGTACAAAAAAAAGGTCAGGGTCACATGTTACTCGAACTGGATATAGCCAGCCTCTAACTTAAAGTAAGCCATGCCTTTTAGGATTCCGTACCCAAAGAGTAAAACGGGACCCTATTACTAAGACTCCGCTGTCCGTCCGTCTATCACCAGGCTGTATCTCATGATCCGTAATAGGTAGACAGTTGAAATTTTCACAGAATGTGTATATCTGTTGCCGCTATAACAACAAATAATAAAATAAATAATAATTAAAGGGGGCTTCCCTACTAGGGACGTATTTTTTTTGCTTATAGTATTAAATCTTGTACGATGGTGTGGAACCCTTCATGCGCGAGTTCGACTCGCACTTGGCCGGTTTTTTACTATCCTAAATAGCAGTAGATCAAAGCGTTCGTTTTAATCTTACAATCTTTTACTAAGTAGCTTTTAAGGTATCACATAATGTATTATGTTAAAAAGATTTTTTTTATTATATCTTGAGTATGTGTGTGTCTGTGAAAAGGATTACATTCAACTCATCTAAAGAACATTTTTAAACATATTGTCATTTATTTTACATCTCTAAAGACTTTCATATTATTAAGGTTGTTCGGATGCCGTCGAATATAGACTAAGTTTGGGTTAAAAATCGTTTTAAGGGTACATTAGATACTTAACTTCCAAATAGCTTAAAGGTTATTTTATTTGGAGTTTGTGGAATAAGCCTTAGTGTTATTATAATTAATATAATAACACTAATATATTAATTGAATCTAGCAATAAGGCCGCCCTTTGTACATTACCTGTTTCACACATGAATGTATGATACTTCTACTGTAACTATGGTGTACGAGTAAAGTGTTATCTATCTATCTATCTATTGTTCTCATTATTCAATTATATATATGTTGTAATCTCTTTACAGGTAAGTCAACTTCTAAATCTAATGGGAAAAATTTAATAAGTAAGTATATAGTTCATTAAAATGTATGTTTGTAAAAACTAAACGATTGAAAGAAAATGTAATATTCCATAGGACGTATGGCATTTTATTATTAAAAATCTGAATTTACAAATAAATCTACAACGGTATATTGTGATAAAAATATATATTTTTTCTTTTTTTAACAAAAGATTATTAGATAGTAACATGGGTCATACATTACTAGTAATCTTGTTAACCCCTCCAGCTAAGCTTAACGCTTGTGTTAGGAGTGGGTTCACGACGGTAGTGCACTGGGTGGGGTTCGATCCCGCGACCACTTGATCGCAAGTCCGACGCCTTAGCCATTACGCTCAGGTCACTTTAATTTAATATATAAGTTTAGATGCGCTAGCGGGAAAATAATTTGACAAAAATGCAGGTCGATCGCGAGTAGTTTTTGAACAAACGCGACAGTCCCCTATTTATTAGATCTTAGCAATAATATTACGTTGTCTGTTACTACTAAATATTTCGAGAATTTTTACCAATCAGAGAGATTGTGTGCATATTTACCTTCACAGCTGAACATAAAAATACATTACAGTACGACATGGGGCCCTCAAATAACATTTGCAAACCTTTCTAAATGTACGTCGAGTAACAAAAACTGTAGCCCTAACGAGTGTAAATCTCATTCTTTAATTTAATGAGCTCTTAAAGCTCTAAAACACAGGCTCACTGTTAAACAAAAGGGTGTTGAACGTCGCACCCCCGTCTTCATTAGGGAATCTTTCTTACAAACGATCGTGCCTCGGTTAGCTTTTCAAAAGCGCACATGTGTTACGAATTTTACGTAATTTTCTTCAATAAAGCGTTGAGAAATTCTTGTGATGGTGAAAGAAGGCATTGTAAGAAGAGGCCATGTAGGAAGTCTTTGTTGCTATTCAACAACAAAAAAATTTATAACCCAAAGGCTTTTATTCCAGGAATGGTACAAGAGGCGTGGAATAATAAGTAGATCTCATTAGATAGTATTTTATTATTATACTAAATTGCTGTCTATAATACTATGATATTATGTCATCTAAGTGTATATGTGTGTGTATATGTATATAAGTATTTGTCTATATCTCGAATAGTACGCCATAAACTACTATGTTTTTATTTACGTGACGTGGGGCATATGTGGTTTCAGTATTGAGTTTGCGTACCATTAACATTCAAATTTATTCGCATATTACTTCAGCTTGTGTATTTAAAAAGATATAAACAAGCCTAAAAAAATTTACAGGTGTAGTCCGCATAAGAATCGATCGTTATGACATTTTTAAATGCGTCGGCTTAGCAACTGAATCTTTAACCTTCAAGGTATCAAAGATCTTGCTTTTTGGTGATTCGACTTGATATTTTCTTGAGATACAGGGTCTTCACAGAGAGAAAAACAAGGACTACAAATTTTTCCTATGGGTTTTTAGTTTATCTCCCGTGTCACGGTACACTAAAAACGAAACTATTTCTTTATAGGATCCTTAAAATACAAGCCTGTCCATATTATATTCCCAACACAATAGTCTAGAGTTCTCACATTGGAATTGCCGTTTAATGCCGGATCAGTGCTGGATTTTAGGTGCATCTATCTAAACCTCGCCTGATTTATTCCTGACGTATGCACTCGCAACAGACATCTAAGACCGATCCTGATTCTGAGACAAAGTTAACTTAGAAGCTTGGATTTTCTTGTTGGTTTATTGAACAACATTCTTTATATACTTGTACACTTCACCGATTTTTAGTTTTATAAAAACTAAAAATCGGTGAAGTGTACATATACAGTATTTACGGGTTACGGCTAGGTTAGGAGTTATTCATTTGCAGAACCTCAACAAATATTTAGTCTTCGCTTAAGGGTTTTTTTTTTCATCGTGCTAAATCCCATTGTTCCCGTTCTGCCACTTCTCAAACACTGTCGCTTTGGACCATAGACTTAACCATGGTCTCTAGCGAGAAGCTTCCCACACATATAGCCGTCACGAGGTCGTATTACTTTTGCGTCCACGCTGAACCCTCATCGAGAGTGTGATGTTGAGTGGTGGATCCATGGAAACATATCATGCTACTTCATTTAATATTTTTTTATTTTTAGCAGTGCTGTTTGACTTATATTATCTGTAAAGTGGACTTACATCCCTAGTCGCATGGTTCAAGAAGTAATCTGCAGTGTAGTACAGCCTAAAAATATTTCAGGAGAAAAAAAATATTTACTCAGTTGGTCTCAGTGCATGTTTTGGTGCGATCATAAGATCCTGAATACCGGGACTAAAAAATTGTTAATAATTTTCCTGTTCAGAGGTCAACAGACTCACCAATCATTACGTTGGGCCTTAACAAAAGCTGGCATAATATAAATACTAAATGTAGGTGCAAAAAACGTATCTAAAACACGGCCACGCGATCTTCTACACTAATTTACGTCACTCTTCTGTACAAAAGAAACTTTACTGTGGTAAGATCCTTTCTTTTTTTGTTTGTTCATTGAAGTCAGACAACTACACGAAGCACTAGGATAACTGAAGCGATAATTTTATTATAATACCTTGTCATGACAGATTGTCTTAACCGATTTATGTTGTGAGACAGTAGACAAAATGTGATGTAACACTGAATAAATTCACTTTGTTTTTAACACGGTAGCTCTACATTTGCTAGACTTGTATCTGCCTTGATCTGAGTAAATAACGTTTATAACTTGTTTTGCACGAATCAGATATGCAAATTGGTGCAGTATGTCACAGTTTCAACGTGTTATGGATCATTAACCGCGATTCTAGGATGAAAATTAATATTTCGTCGAATTGTAGGTAGAATGTGTTGATTAAATTTAGCTTTAATAAGAACTGAATTTAGTTTGATACAAAATGTTGTTTATTTTAAATTGTCACTTTTATAGTTTGATTTTTTTTTTGTAGAATGGGCTTAATATAGCACTGTCATGTGGGTTCCGTAAAATAATATCGTTGAGCGGTAATTTTGTATTTATCTCGTGGCAAAAATTTCACTCATATTAATTAACTGCACTCATTACATACACTTCAGCCCACGATTGACATTGGCAGAATTGTCGACATCTCGGCATCATTTGCCATAAAGAAAAATATAATAGAATTAACTAATAACAGTCGTGTAGGTTTGATTTTTTGGTTGGACAAATCACTATTGATTTTTAGGGTGTGTAATATATGGCATAATAGCAAATATTATAATATCACTTGAAATAACGTTCACATGATATAACATTCATATTCTATAAAAACAAAAACCTAATTTCATGTGATCTAATATTATATTTCACATTACCTTAATTTGCTTTAATAACATTTAGTATAAAGTTCATTTCATATAATTTCAATTTGTATAATGCTCTTTTTATTATATAATGCTCATTTGACCTAATTTTCATATTTACTTATTTTCAGCAAAAAATCTGTAATGAATAAGTAAATATCAGGAAACATCATCCCTTTTTTTTGGTGCGTGTGGTAGGTTTAACCTCGTCTAACCCAAATGATTCACCAACAAAAGAGGGGTTCTGACGCTCAGCGGCTACTGCCGCGTCACGCTCGCTACGCTCGCTCGCCTTCGTGCGTAACCTAACCCGAATGATTCAATAACAGTAGATTGTATCTGATGGTTCTAAATTATATTAAAAGTTACTTATAGATTTTGAATATTATAGTAACTGAATATTACACAAATGTTCATTAAGCTATATAAAATTAGGTGAAATTAAATTATATCAATAATTAATTTTATTTTATGATCGTTATTTTAAAAAAAATATTTGAAGTGAAATGAAAAAGTCATATGATCATTAGAACTTTTGTTATTATTTCAAGCGTTACACACTCGGATTTTTATGGGTTGCCCTAAACGTTCAAATTATTTTTAAGCTTGACTATTCTTTCAGGCCTAAAGATCTAAATAATATAACAGTCTAAAACATAAAAGTAACTAAGTATGAAAAATACGCAAAATTATTCACTAATGATAACTGTCATTTGGCTGTGACATCATTGAATATACATACATTTAACAACTGTATTCGATGTCAATGATGGTACTTTAATAACAGACTCAACATAAATGTGCTTATAATTACTGCTTCCTGAAGCATTCCCTAGTCAATTACATAAAAACCCTTTTAAAGGGGCCGTATATTTTCTTTGTAGCAACCTTTCTAATGAAAACATTTAAAAGGTTTTTGTTATTAAAATTAACTACGGTATAAAAGTCATCGGAGCGGTGTCTACCAGCCATTGTTCAGCCTGTCTTCGTTTGGCTCCGCTAGATCTAGTACTTATCCTGCAGCAGCAGCAGCAATATAATCAGCAGTTATGTTGCCAAAATATATGGTTCTGTAACAGTAACCTTGTTATGTATATAAAAGGTGACTGTTTGTTTCTGTAAACAAAAATCATCCTATTGTCCATCGTACCATTTCTTTGTCTGATCCGTAGCATGTTCGAAAGTCTGATCAACAATATTTTTTTGCTCTATTGAGCGCACGACTTTAAAACTTATAATTTACTAGCAGTGCCCCACGGTTTCACCCGCGTAAGTCCCGATCCCGTGGGAATATCGGGATAAAAAGTAGCCTATACGTTAATCCAGGTCTTCAGCTATCTACATACCAAGTTTCATCGCAATCAGTTCAGTGGTTTTTGCGTGAAAGAGTAACAAACATCCATCCATCCATTTAAACTTTCACATTTAAAATATTAGTGGGATTATTATGGTTTAGTACCAACATAAATTACCTATTTCTTTACCACACGAAATTATTACTAAACTGAGGAGAACTTATTGCCGTGTGGCAACTACTATATTCAGCAAAAATAAACTTCAGCATCATCTAGCGAAGACGAGCTGAACTAGGTAGTACTCGTAACTACTAATCCTCGATCGCACAATAAATCGTTTAGTTATACAACTTCCCAACAGCAACTGTTGGGATGCGGTCCGCCACCTTGCCTGGTCGGAGGATCCTCCCTTTATTGGGATATAATACTCGTTCCTCCACAGAAGCACTCTCTTGCATGCTTGTACTTGCAAGGCTTTATCGTTAGGACTTTTTCACGTGATTGTGGTAAATCTTACGGGATATTAGTAATTAAATTCTGGTATCTAGGAATAAATATTTAATTTTGGCACAGAGAAGTTTATACAATACTAGAAGCATTCTAATATTAAAGAGAAATTAAAGAAATTTATTTGAAACAGAAAGATTTTTTTTGTATTTTTTTTTGTATTTAATTAAGTACATTACATTACATTACATTACATTAAAAATGTTTAATTAAGTACAACACTGTGAAATTTGGAGACAGAGTGAACGTCAGTATCTGTGGTAGTTTAAAACTGTGTTACAGACACTGGCGCCTCCTTCGTACATACTTTATTCGTATATATTCCAACGAGCACCAATCAACCACCTCGGTTGATGGCAAAACTTCAGTCTTCGAAAATCTTTTATTTCTTTTTAAATCTCATATTTTTATACAAACAAAAATAGAAAACGAATTCAGTAAACCTCCTCACATACCGGTAAATATATCTATAATATTCATTTCACAGTAGTTGATATCCTACAGTATACTCATTTTTAGGGTTCCGTACCTCGAAAGGAAAAAAACGGAACCCTTATAGGATCTCTTTGTTGTCCGTCCGTCCGAAGGTCTGTCTGTCTGTCACGACCCTTTTTCCCAGGAACGTGTAGAGGTATCAAGCTGGAATTTATATCAAATACTCAAGTCTACTGTTCCTTGGAGCTGTCAAAAGTCAAACTTCTAAACCAACGCAATCAAAAGACACAGCCGTTTATGCCGCAAATTTCCGCAAATTTTCGACACTCGCAAGGGAATCAAAACCTACAGGGTACTTCCCGTGAACTCAGAATGTTGAAATTTTGTACAATGCAACGTCTTATAGCATAGATAAAGGGAAAATTCCGAAAATCGTAAATTTTTAGTTACATCATATAGGTAATAAAAATATTTTTAAAAATTTTAAACTTACTACCCCTTTCCTCATGAACGCGTAGAGGTATTAAATTGAAATGTATATCAAATACTCAAGTCTATAATACCTTTAAGCTTTAACAAAATCAGCTTCCATGGCAACGTAATCAAAAGAAACAGCAATTTAAGTCGCATAGTTTCAAACTCGCAACTGCTTGCAAGGGAATCAAAACCTAAAGAATATTTCCAGTCGACCTAGAATCTTGAAATTTGGCATGAAACAATGCTTTATAGCACAGATAAAGGAAAAATTGCGAAAGTCGTTAATTTGTTGCTATATCACATAAAAAAAATAGTTTTTGTGATTACAATCTTATATTTTGCGGTTGGATTGTTAACTATGTCGTACATCGCAACCGCAAAGTTAAGTTTGTCTTTCGAAAAAGACGGGCAAAAGTTTTTGAGAATCGATACCCGAGATGGACGTTCTATCCACTTACAAGTTTATGGAACCCTCGGTGTGCGAGTCAGACTCGCACTTTTCTGGTTTTTTAAAGTAAATTGACGATTAAATTTATTAGTAATTTTGGTTCAAAAAATGATAAATGTTCATTCCGAAGTAATTTAAGCAATTCCGGTCACGATTAGGAATGTGAATAAACACAAACTTTGTTTATCAATAAGGCATATTTATATAAGAATATGTATAGAAGTTATCATCTTTTCCAAGTAACGATTAACATTTACTTAGCACATCGCATGTCAGCAATGTTGTGTCACCTCTAATTAATTGACTTTAACAAATAAAGTCGAGCGACAGACTCGGAGTATCAACATGTAATGACAAAATAGTTGACATGCAAGCTGTAATAAATTATCGTTATAGCACGGGGTTAAACAAGCAGCTCAATATAAATATTTTTTACCTGTGTTTAAGAGATTAATTATAAAAAGTTAATGGTAACAAATTTCACAAAAATAATTTATTTAAAAGAAAAAGAATAAAACCGGAGAAGTGTAAGTTTGATTCACACACCAAGGGCTCCGTACATACGTGTATGTAGATAGTTCAACGATCTCGGGAATCGATTCTCGAAGATAATTGCCCGTTTTTTCCGAAAGACAAACTTAACTTTTGCGTTCTTAAAATACTGTCTATTTTTCTGGTGCATATCATAAGTTTGTAATGGTAAAAAAAAGTTTTTTTTTAATTATGATATAACAACAAATTCGGAAAATTTAGGACTTTTTTCTTTACTTGTATTTTTACTGTCCTTTATTATGTACCTTGCTTTTTGCCAATTTTCATTATTTCACTCTATAGGTTTTGGTTAACATATAAAGCTTAAATTATAGTACCGTATCTTTTAATTAAAAGATTGATTCTTTACAGCTTCAAGGAACCGAGGACATACGTATTTTATGTTAATTTCATCTTGATACCCACACGCTTTCCTAGGAAAACTTGACAGGCAGACCGACCGACGGGTCCTACGTACTAACTTTTAAACTTTTGCGTTCCATGATATAATTATGTATCTAAACGGGAATTATAATTATGTACTTATACGGGAATTAACGCGATCACGAAAAGGTATTACATACCTCTGAATTGCCTGACGTTTCGACCAGGTTGCACTGGCCGTGGTCACAGGCTGACTGGCTCAGCGGTGCACGCCCTTCGTCGTCGAGATCGTGAGGTAGAAGGTTCTTCATCCACCCGCACATTTTCGATATTTTTAATATTTTGATTTCGCCATGTACCGTCACATACTATACTAACAGTGTCCCTATTCTCTAAGCAAAACGATGTGCCCCTATTCTGGTGTTCACCCGACTGCGCATAAAAGCGAGGTGGCATGTTTTTTATCACTGGATTCCACGCTGTTGATAATTTGAAACCATCTTCCCGATTGAAAGTTGTGTGTTTTTTAATTTCAATCGCTTCACGTACAACTCTTGAGTAAAAGTGACGTTCCGAGGAGAGGACTTGCGTACGGTGAAACTCAATCCAGTGATTGGTGCCCGCTTCGAATGCATGTTCTGCAATCGCTGATTTGCTAATCTGTCGGTTCTTCACAGCAGCGATGTGTTCTTTGACCCTTTCAGCAATAGTCCGCTTTGTTTGGCCTATGTAGGAAATACCGCAGCTGCAGTTTATTTTGTAGACACCTGGAGTTTGTAAAGGCAAGACATCCTTTGACGTGCCCACGATGTTTTGAACTTTTATGCCTGGTGTGTATACTGTCGGAATGGAGTATTTCTTTAACACGGAGCCGATCTTATCCGTTACTCCTTTGACATATGGCATGTAGGCTGGTTGTCTGTTCACCTTCGGATGCTTGCGTCTCATTATCGGTCGCTTCCGTGTTCCATTCACCTGATATCCATTACTTTTGAGTACCTCCTGAACATGATTCAGCTCTCGCTCCAAATTTTCAGGGTCAGAAAGATCGTATGCTCTGTTCTTTATTGAAGTCATAACAGATTACAGGTGTCGGGGATGATGATGAGACGTGGCGTGTAGGTATCTATCGGTATGAGTAGGCTTGCGGTACACACAGTGAAAACATAACTTCACAATGTATTTGCATATGCAAATACATTGTGAAGTTATGTTTTCACTTCTGTCGGCAGTCCCACGACTGCCTATTTTTTTTTTATATTTTATAAAATAGCCTCAGTTGCATTTGCGTAGCCTACTTTTCCTTAAGTATTAAAACACACAGTACAAGTGCTCACCTGTATCAGTATACGTTTACTGCTTTTTTTTGAGAGCTAAGGAAAAAAGAAGGACAATACATTATTTCGCATAAATTTTTGTGCACACCGATAAATAACTGAAAACTGAAACTAAATAACGTTATAATAAAAACAATTTTCATTTATCACTTACATCACTTGCACCAGTTTAGTGAGTAATGGAGAACCATTTATTTCGGTTATCTATTTAGTACTCTAGTCATATATTTGTAAAAATACGTCATGACCATACAAAATAATAGGTTTAGTATTTTTTTATGAATAAAAAGAAACATTAATAGTCTTAACTTGGATAGGAACTATCGTCAATTGCACGAAGTAGTAATTAATTAATCAGTAAACATTTATAAGATAACTTTTCAGAAATTATTAAAATGGACTTTAGTAATAGACTAATATTGGAGGATTTTATTTTTATATTAAAGGAGGCAAACGAGCAGACGGGTCACCTGATGGTAAATGACTACCGCCGCCCACGGGCACCTGCAAGTCAAGGGTCACTAGTGCGTTGTCGGCCCTTAAGGTAGGAGTAGGGTAAGGGGGGAAGAGGGGGAGAGGGAAGGTTTAGGGCCTCCGGTAATCCTGACTCGCTGAAAAACAATGCAAGCATTGCTTCACTGCCAGTTTTCTGTGAGGCCGTGGTATCACTCCGGTCGAGCCGACCCATACGTGCCGAAGCATGGCTCTCCCACGAATTTGTAGTGGTTAATGATCCTGACTGCTAAGCCAGAGGTCCTGGATTCGATTCCAACTCAGGAAAAATAATTGTTTGATGAGCGTGATCATTTGTCTGAGTGTCATTTATCTGTAATATGTATGTATTTAGAAATATGTAAGTATGTTTATCGGTAGTCTGGTTACCATAGTATAGGTTCTGCCTAGTTTGGGATCAGACGGCCGTGAGTGAGATGTGTGGAGTTATGATGAGTTAAGATGGTTCTTAATAATATGCTTTACGTTCCACGAATGAATTGTAAACTTGATAAAACCATGATTGTAATCTAACTTATATTTATAATTCAATCGAATCCACATTTCGATGCAGTATTAATCGACAGAGTGACCTAAGTAAGTCATCAAGATACACCAAGCATTTATATGCATGCTAGATCAGGTCACTAATATCGATTACAGACAGAAATGACATGGAAACTTTTCAAGTAACCTTGTGTATCTACTGAATTTAATATGTATGTATTTTTATTTTGCACTTTCATTAATTAACAATACATTAATCAAATGAAGTTTCATATCAAAATATATTTATATTTGACAGTACTATAAAGTAATTCCAACAAAGTACCCCCACTGTTATCATGAAAGTAAAATGATCGCGATCGGCGACAAGCGAGGACATCACACTAAAATAAAATGCAACACAAATTAACTCCATTACCGCTAACGAACACGTTTCATTAGAAAAAAAGCACAGTTAGGTTAATTCATCACACACGACACTTCAATAAAATTAACTATGATGAATGGAATTGTCTGTGCCATCATCAATCATGGAAGTTAGTGACGTTTTATTTTTTATAATTAGCGGCCTGACAGCGCCGTGTGACAACTACCATCATATCTGATGTGATTAAATTCGTATGTGTATTCATTTTGTTGTTATATGCTACTAAGTATTCATTTTTATACTTCGCGAATACTACTTTTGGCGAATTCTACTTTTGGAGTGATCCTGAACATATGCTTTCTTTCTCAAGCTTTATCAAAGGTTTATGAATAAATAATCCTTTGATCTATTTTCATACACATGCTAATACTTTTGTAAATATAATATTATTTTTAACAATACTAGTTACGTGAGTAACATAGTCCTAGTATTCTTGTTAACCCCTCCAAATAAGCTAAATGCTTGTGTTGGATTTTAACCGCAACCACTTGATAGCAAGTCCGACGCCTTAGCCGTTCCAAATCTCTTGCTTGCTCAATATCATAGATTCATCGCAATGCTTGGATTTCCCAGGTCCCCGTCTTTGCTACCATGTGGTAAAAGGTGTACATTTAGAAAAGGAAATTTAATACTATTCTATAACCCCTTTTATCAATGAACAATATTATGAACGGATACATTATAAATTTGAAAAAGGATCATTTTTTGGTCTTCATCCTTTTTTTTGCAGACTACTAGTAAAGTCTCATCTTACTAGTATTCTTGTTAATCCTCTCAATTAAATGAAATAGATTGATAGTGGGTGGGATTTAATCCTCCATCACATCATCATCTTTATTTCATCCTCTCCCATATCTCAAATCCTTATACTTAATATCACTCTTTTAAAAACGTTGCTCATCAACTTAAAGTCAATGCTAATTAGTACTACGACTACGACACGACGTCTTTTCGTATCGTCAGATTTAAACGTCTCAAGCTAGCGTCTGCCACTAATGGCATTGTTATTGTGATAAGCTTCGGGTTTTTAATCATTTCTGTTGACACCTCGTAATTTGGGTACCCTTTCATCGGCCAATGTTGGGCGTGGCGGCGACACATCAATTCTATTATTCTTAGATGAGTTCTAGAATATTTCGATGAATAGAACCTTTAGGGCTTAAAGTAAATGTGAAGTGCTTAACTTGTATTGTTTGTGAATGTCAATGTTTGTCAAGTAATGTTATTATTTGTTTTAGGTGCTTATCGTTATTTTAAGTAACTCTACACATAATATGATCTTAAAATTTTCATATCACAACACATTTATTTCAGAGTAACACGACTCCCAAGTTCAGCTAAGCTCAGAATATCAGCAGCAGCGGTTAAAAACCGTACCCACGACTAAAATCTTGGAACCCTCCCTTCTCTGAAATGATTGACTAAAAAACTTACACACAGTACACTGCGGGCTAGCCTTTGAAAAAGACCGAAAGTTCTTTTTTAATTAATTGAACCCTCACCATTCCTTCATTGGACTACGTCCATCCTTTAGTTATCTAAACACCGAAAGTCGATATAAACGCTTTGACACCTCTTTTTTTGATTCGAGTCGCCAAGGTTTGGAATGGGCTGCCTGCATTTATTTTTCCAGACAATTATAATTCTGGAACCTTCAAGAGTAGTGTGAATTGTTTCTTTTGCATAGGCGTGTACCGTGTTCGTCTTCGTCGTCAATTTCCATTATGTGAGTTTGAAGAAAAAAGCCTAATCCTTTATCGAATTTAAAAAATTAAAAATACGTCTTCTGTATGCGGTTCATTTTCTGATAAAAAAAAACAGCAAACAGTTTTGCCGTCTCTGGTTTCTTCCTGAGTGGTGGATATGGTTTAATATAAAACTTTCTTTACTAAACCGTTCTAAACCGAATTAACTATAAACTAGAGATCGCGTGGTGGTCGAATTCCGACCATGGTTTTTTCATTGGCCAGTTAAACTTGCCATTGTATAGACTTAACAGGTAATCACAATTTACTGGATGCGTCTAATTTCATTAAGCCGTTTTCACGTAATTTTTAAAGTTGTAAGACATATTTTTTTTTAAATTTTAGCTTTCTGCACTTCTTCTATATATAAACTGTAAATATTCCAAAATTCACTTTACTACCTTCGTGAAATTTTCTTAAAAAGGGGTAAAAAGAATTCTTTTTACGTATTAATATAATGATCTCATTAGTTAAAGCGTCACAGATAATATATATTACGCAACAGTTTCAGAACATAATAGAACGACAAAGAAAAAAAGCTGAAAAGCCTTTGTCGAATAAGTTCATAATAAACGAAACCATTCTCAAACAGAAATTCGTATTCATTTTAAAAATTAATAAAAGTAGAAATTCCAGCTGGACAGTCGTATAATTGAAGTAAAAGCGCATACAAGGAATATGTAAAGTTTTATTTGAGTTTCCCTTTGCTTCGGAACTTATTTGTATGGAATGTCCACTCGTTGCACAAACGCTTCTGTACTTGCCACTGGGGGCTATATTAGCGAAGTCTTCGATATCTTATCGCCTTCTAATTTTTATTTTGGAATTAATAAAATAGTATACAACACTTTTATTTAAAATACAATTGAATACGTTATAATCTACGGGTAATACTTTTTTACATTTATATTTTTTATTCATAAATATTGAATTTAGTAGACCACTATTTAACCAGGATACACTAATAGTAGCTCTGGCAATGATAGAAGAAACATTTTGAGGTGACAATAGCATAACAGCTAAGGTAAATGGCCTCCGATCAAAAGGGTTTTATTCATCATTATGGGTTCAGACGCCCCCTACACTATTACTGGAATTCATTTCTAACACTTATTTTGTATTTATTACAAAATGTTAATGATAATCTCTCATAATTAAGAAAAAAATAAACTACAATTTGTCAAATTAAATTAAAAAAAGAATATTATTATACGCATTTCAAGAAAACTTATAACTTATAATTTTTTTTTAATGTAAGGTAATTTCATGCTCTATAGTATTTGAGCCTTAAATTTCAAGAATTTATTTCTCTTGACCACTAATAAAATCGTGCGACACTAAAATAGTCGCCGTCTATCGGACCGCCTTTGCGACTGCTAATTATGCAATGCGTTCGCCCCGATGATTTCCCATAGGAATGGTGTCCTGCACTGTTTTAATCATATACTCGGAATGGGAAGAGATTGCATCTGAACAAATAACCAGCGTGTTCCGGTTGAAGCTGGTTTGATCCGGATCGCTGTGTAATTTACTGTTAGGTTTGTTGTTCTCTGTTTGAACTCTCCCTCCTCCCTACACCATTCCTGCCCGTTTGTTTTTCGGTATGTATTTAAAGTTGATTCCGCGGACTTCATTTCAGCTTGCCGACGTTGTTTGTGCGATGTACTCGTTCGATCCATTTTGGTATCGCCTTCCTTGTTGACTGTTTACTTTTTAGTTGCAGATTCATTTTCAAATTAGAATTTTCTCTATTTTAATTGTCTATACCGAGGACATAGTATTTTTTTATACATAGTAACGTCTAAGATCCCCAAAGAGTAGAGTGTGGTATACTTCCTACATACCCACATTTTGATTCATAGGTTTTTGTTCCCCCATCATGTGGAACAGTTCCTAACTCCTTGCTACTGAGAATTCTAAATATCACCTTAAACTCTAGGCCTCACGACCACATACAAACGTGAGCATCAACTGATGTCACAGGATCAACGAGTTAGTCTATTCTTTTTTTAGAAAACTTAAAGTACAACTGTTTCTTTGATTACGCAAACAAACATAATTAAGATGACAAAGTTTTAATATAATTGTAAATTATAAAATCCCACGACAGAGCAAAGATTGTAAGAACAAAAAACTTCATCGAATTATGCTAAAATCCTCTTTATCAAAGTTTTACGACACAGGTGCTTGCATAGAATCAATATACCTATTGATGGCTGTCGTAAACATAGTAACTTTGCTGGAAATGTTCTTACACTTTTCACTTTAAATGAGGTTTTAATGTATATAAACTCTTAGCTCTTGTAAATAAGATAAGTTTTACCATGATAAAGTAAGAGCTCGTGATAAAGTTGATGTATTGTTATTGTGGCACAATAAATATATAATAATCTCAAATAATCTCACATTCGCATAATATTAGTTAGGATAGTATATTAATAGCTGTATAGACAGAACAATACTCCATACATATGTAACAATAACATTGTTCTACGTTTATCATATAAATAACAAAATTAGGTGAATGGAAATTCAGCACATTTTAAAGCTAATCCATGAAAAAAAGTTAAATGTTTTTTATATCACAAATTGATTTTTTTTTTTTATAAAAATAAAATTATGAAATTTTTCATCAAACTAAAATCAATTATTAAATATTAGTTAGTAATCTAGCGCAAAATTTTGTGCTGCAAATTATCCAAATATCATAATATTTACAAACAAGTGAGCTGTACGTTTAGCAACTTCGTCTTAAATAAAAAGATATAATAAAAAAAAGCAATACAATAGTTACTTTAGAAGCAATACAATACAAATAAAATACAATAAAAATTACAGTTATCATGATAACCGACACCTTTTCCTCACAAAATAAACTTTGAAAGACATTCTATTTACCATAAACAATAAGTTCCGGATTAACAGAATAATAAATGAGGCAGTAGCATGACAATCATTGTGCAGAGATAGACGGAGCCCCCAGAGGGCGAAGTAGACCAAAGTCTAGGACAAATAACTTTATATAGTTAGGTGAATAGTCGGTGATTTATAATGAGGCCGGGTAAGCCTCCTGTGAAAGGGACGCTATGAAGTTGGACTCTACACAGGCTTTTGAGCAAAGGCTAATAGTATCAATTTAGTGAACATTTATTAAAAGAAAATGAACTTATTAAATATGTATTGAAGTAGGCGATTTTAGAGTTATAAATGGTAATTTAAACGTTTTAGTGAAGAGGAATTGTGTTTGTGTCATGTTTAAAGTCGAAATCATATTTTTTTAAAGAAGATATTTTCTCGAAGATATTATCTTCGATATATATTTTGAACAGTTTTTTTTTTTTTTGTAACCGACACTGTCTACTCTCTCAGTAGGGTACTAGCACCTAATCTCATGTATGATTAACCGCGATCATCATTCTAAAGGATAAAGGTACCTAAATCTAAATATAATCTAAATTTTTCAATTGAATAAAAATTTAATTTAAAAATTTAGATTTTAAAACATTTTAATTTTGAATTTAAATTGAATATTTTTATTCTGACTTACACACAGTTCTTGTGCATAAAAACAAAAGATTGCGGTAAATGTCACTAATGCTGCAAGTGTTTCGTAAGCACAGGATATTATTTACCACCAAATGAACCATGTGCTTGATAACGCATCTACAAAAAGAAATATTGGTCGTGTTTACTTCTAGTATAGTATATTTTGTACATTATTTGTACGTTTGAAACTAAGTATGATTGAAAACAAATGTGTAGCTTTAATGTCAAGACAAAATAAATCACTTCTAGCGTCTAAGCATCTTCGTGCCCGCCTTAAGGGTCTCACGTAGTCCCCAAAATACTTTATAATATTTTTTCGTCAACTTTCCGAAATAGATAAACTTCGCTATGGAGTTCGTATGTTTGTCTTCGCAACTGAAACTAATCTTGTCACGAGTTCAACATTGTTTTTATCTGATTTTATGTGACATTCGGCTAAAATATGCCTGCCTACGTATTTTTGAAATATTTTCGTTTGAACAACTTGATATATAATTGAATAATTTGTTTTGCTGTATACAGGAACTTATCTTTACGTTATATTTAGAGCCTTGCAGCACCGAGTATGCCAAGGAGATCTTAGGGCGACCTCTACCCACATAATCACACCACCCAGTAATACCACCTTAAAACAAATGACTCGCTTTTAAACGCAATCTGTAGTGTCCGTTTCCATTTTAAAATATAATGTTTTTTCATGATATATGGGGCAAACGAGCAGGTCACCTGCAACTCAAGAGTCGCAAGTGCGTTGCAGGCCTTTCAGGTGGGAGTAGGGGAAGAGGGGAAGGGTTAGGGCCTTCGGTAACCTCACTCACTCTGCGAAGAGCAATGCAATCGTTGCTTCACTGCTGGGTTTTCTGTGAGCCGAGCCGGCCCATACGTGCCGAAGCATGGCTCTCCTACGATTTTTAATAAAGAATACTAGTAACGTGGGTAACACAGTCCTAGTATTCTTGTTAACAACCCCTCCAGCTAAGCTAAATGCTTGTATTAGGAGATGGTTCACGTTCGTAGTGCCCTGGGTGGGGCTCTATCTACCTGAGGGTACGCAGTAATTCGTTTTGGAGTGTCTAACTGATTGGGCTTAAAAATGAAGTTGTGAGGAAGGAGCAAGGAAATAGATAGTGGATCTCTTTCATTTTTTATTTTGGTTTGCTTTTAAAGCGTGTTTTTTTTTTAATTTTACTAAACTATGATTATTAATCGTGGGAGGTCCATGCTTCTGCACGTATGGGCCGGCTCGACCGGAGTGATTCCACGGCCTCACAGAAAACTGGCAGTGAAGCAATGCTTGCATTGCTTTTCGCCGAGTGAGTGAGGTTACCGGAGGCCCTAAACCTTCCTTCTTCTCTTCTTCCCCCCTTCCTCTACTCCTACCTTAAAGGCCGGCAACGCACTTGTGACTCTTCAGTTGCAGGTGCCCATGGACCGCAGTAGTAATTTACCATCAGATGACCCGTCTACTCGTTTACCCTTATGCCATAAAAACAATTACTCGGATACGATTTAACCTTTGTCAAGTACAAAACACGTCATGTTAAATTATGCTATTATTGGTGTCGCTGCTAATAAATAGGCAAATAAAGTGACGTACATTCATATTCATGACCATATTACCGGGCTACGTGTCTGTACGTCAACCATCGTGCCACTGTTTGTACTGGATTTAGGAATATTGGATAAATATAGAATTTTTTATTTTTTATTACATTATGTTATTTTTAATCACCACACAATACATTTATGTAATGGCATTGTATGTTCTTCCGATAACTTTGGTATTACACATAAGTAACTTAAAGAAATGACGATAACACTAGAAGATGATTATGGGAATTCCTAATCTTTACCACTTAACCCGTTTCTGTCTGAGCCTCTTGAATTTGTTTTGACAAGTAGTCTAGAACTACGTTGAGTTCAATGATGGACCAATAAAATATGATTTTTTTTATTTTATTTTAATAATTTATGTTTTTTTCAAGATTTATCGTTCAAAAGCTTACTCATATCTTTATTGTGTGTTTGCTTGTTATTTAATATAATTTATGAAATTATTTCAACGCTACAGGTACGTGAATCTGAATAATCTTATTTAGACAAAAGACAGACAAATAAAATTTTTCTTATTCTTATTTGCTTTATGGTTGGGACACTAATTTCCAGTATCCAATATATTAAAAATATATAAAACAATGGACATTTATAACCATTTTGTGTAATTAAAAAAATTAAGGAATTCTTAAATGAAACGTGCTTTCAAAAAACTCAAAACGGCCTCTATTTTTTTATTTCGGAATCTTACATGAAAATGATAATAAAAACATACGAATATAGTCACCACTTTTGTTTCAAAATGGACGCAGATCGTCCTTTGCTTTAAAAACATAAATATGTACTGAATTCAAATCAATACTTATTTGAGCAAAACCTCCGCAAACGCAATACTGCTCATCCGTCATCGTTATTGGATACTAACAAAGCTCTTTAAAAATACAGGACTATACGGGGTATATTAATACATCATTTGAATATTTATTTTATGTAACCTTTGTTTCTAGAACTTTAGTATAACCCTTTTCTGACAGTGCTACAACTTTGGGATTTACCTTCACATGCTAGGGCTTTCTAGGAGGGTAAAATGTTTAGGATAACAACAATATGCATTAACTTTAAAATTGTGTCGGAATTCTATACAGTGACAAAGACCACACATCTGCTGTTTTTATGAAATATGGTAATCAAAACGTGATATATTTGACTTAAATATTAAATAATAACAAAATACTACGCAGTATTGAACTAGTCGTTTTTATTTAGTAATCAAACCAGAACACGATTCAGTGTATATGTAGTCACCAGATGTGGAAGACGAAGGATCGGATGCTATGGATGAGAGGCCTACGTCCAGCAGTGGACTGTGATAGGCTAATTGACTTATCTTGTAGTCGCAAAACTTGTTTGTTGATAGTTTTTCTGTTCGAAATTACGAAACACAAATTAGTTAAAATTCGTATTTTATAAATATGATAGTGATACTAAAATCAATGAACTCTAAACTCTAAATCAGTTGCAGAAATTTGTACTATTGTATCATGTAATCGTATGTTGACAAGTAAAACACACAAGATGCAAATTCAAAAGTCTTTGCCAACAAAACTGCATCGTAAGAGTAAGTAAGCTGTCTCCACGTACACATATTAAGCACAATGTTAAATCTAGTAAAGTAGTCTAGCTGGTATCGGAGTGCCAAACCAACTGAGAAAGTTTATTCACAAATTGACTTCACGTATTCGCTTTAGGTGCAGTTTCTTTCATCTGAGCTCAGCTTATGTTGTGGTGGTATGTATAAGCGAGCGCGGGTTAATGATCGATGTTACTAACCTTGTGGCAACAACAACAAGGGTTTCATCCACGACGTTTGTTAAATTTTATCCAAATATAATGCCATTTTGTTTATCTTATATTGATTAGTATCAAAATTCACCATAATTATCAGCTGGAAAGAAACAATTTTTGGAGTTCAATTCTTTCAGAATCGATTTTCATATAAGTAGCCCGGTATTAAAAAAATATGAAGAGTAAAATTTAGTGATCGGAGAGCAGCGCAACGCTTTAACGCTTTGTTGTGCTTTTATTGAAGTTTACTCCTTATCCGCGACGCCTGTAAGTAGATATGTGCATATACCTTTATGTTATATGAACATATATATACTGTACAGCGTCTACAAATGATGAGAGATAGAGAGAGGTAGAGGACACACCTCTTTTTGGTAGTTTTTTTGCTCAATAATTAGAAGGTATAATAATTGAAACTTCTATCATACATATATATAAGTTTAGTAATATCCTAACTATCTATTATTAAAAATGCGAAATTGAATTTGTATGTTTGTTTTATATACACTGACAAGCTTTAACTACACAACCGGTCCTAATACTTTTTTTTTTAAAAGGACACAGGTTAGGTACTTTTTATATAGAAAAAAATGAACTATTCCGAAGGGATTAAGAAATAACTTTTACGCAAACGATGCTGGAGGCAGTAGCTAGTTTACTGTGGCATAAAATAATATCTAAATTAGTAGAAATTTAACTATAATTAAGTGGCAAATTGTTAATGTAAGCTTTCTAATATATACTACAAAATAGAAGTACTTTTGGTAAAACCAAGAAAGCCTCAACGTTAGTAAGTATAATGAGAATGAAATTATCAATAGTTATACTGTTCAAACTACTCAGTAGAACTACTGTACTATAATTTGGCAACTTGAAGCTAATCTGATGATGTAGCCATTTACTGGATTGTGAAACTCTCCAGTGGCTACTAGTAAATCCAAGTTTGGGCTCATGTGATTCGTTTTAGTCTAACATGTTGGGCTTGGTACCGATGGTCTCATGATGAGGTGGATCTCTTTTTTACTTTGTGTCTTTTTAGTTTTACGAACTATAATTTTAGCTACGGTTTTTTGTACTCGGAATGTGCTACTAGAAATTACCCTACCTCCTAGGCATGATCCGCGAGAGAACTAATTGTGTGTTACTTACTTTATTATACAAGGTGTCGTAATATTTAAGGGGCGGTTTACAGTAGACCCCAATAATGAAGTTAAGCGCTAACAATTTTTGGAAAATTCGTGATTTTTAGTTCGGAAATCTTGTTTTGAACCTGATATATTCAATTCGTAAATTGACCGATAAAAATAATAATATTTCGTGACAGGACTGACATGAATGAAACTATAAGTATATATTCAATACAAAGGTTACATACATACATACATACACTCATAATACCTGTGTCCCGAAAGGTAGGCAGAGGCTTATTAAACGCCAAGAATATTGACGATCACACAACAAACATGTTGTACGGAACGGAACAACAAACGGATTTTCATGCGGATTTCACCAATAGACGGAGTGATTCATGAGGAAGGTTTGTACAATTTATTAACGTTTTGTGTAAATTTGTTGAATTATGATGATGATTGCTGAAGATGTATCTACTACCCGTGCGAAGCTGGGGCGGGGGTTGCCAGTTATTCACATAAAAAATAACATTATTCACTTATCGCTCCCCGCCGCCGCGTATAACCCAAATCAAAGCATTAGCTTGTATTAAGAAATACGAAAACTAAGCAGAATGGCGTTCTAAAGAGTTCAGTATCAACTTTGTTTTGCATGAGTTTACCCGTTTGCCGGTTTTAAAATCTTTTCGCGACTTGAATACGGAAAGTATTTAAGTTGTTTGTCGTTTCTGTCTACTGAATATCCTAAAACAATGTTGTATTATTTATCGAAGTATATTTTTTTTATTATTAAAACCAGTATACCAGGTCTTTATTCCAATCACATCTAAATAAATTTCAATCGCCACAATCAGTACCAATCGACTATATTATTGCATTTTGACTGGTAATTAGACTGGCACTGAATCCCAACGTACCTTCACATGACATGACGGCCTTTGGGTCGGCAACGCACTTGTGACTCCTGAGTTGCAGGTGTCCATGGGCGAAAGTAGTCACTTACCATCAGGTGACAAGTCTGCTCGTTTGCCCCCTATAATAAAAAAATATCAAATTGTCTAAATGAATTTCAAAGTAAGACTGACAGCGAGCGATGCCAGATGTAACTGAGTCAAGTATATTTAGATCTTATTTTACAAACTTTCTAAGGCTGGATAGTAATTTTAAAACAAGAAATTTCAGTTTATTTTGCCATTTCTCACCAGAGTAAACAAAATGTCGTATGATTATTTTGTGAATTTTTTATAGAAACTGGAGATTTTTTCACTATAAACCACCTGAGTGGGTTTAGAAAAATCTGGTCCGATTTAATCATACCTAAACACAAGTCTGGGCTAAACGCCCAGGGCCATTCACTAGGACCCCAAAGCTCCAAGACACATTTCTTACCATTTCACAGAGTATTGGGATCCTTGGTGTCGACATTTCCTGCAACGTTTGAAATCACTTGGAAGGCAAAGCCAAGCTTGCATCCGTAAAGCTTTGGGTGCTTATAATTGATAAATTTAAAACACCCCCGACTTGAAAATCCCTTCAACGATTACAAAATGCCTTACATCATTTTGGAAAAGAGCTAGACCAAACATTGCTAAGAATCACCGCAAGGAAACTGGCTTTCAAATGAAAAAACCACATCAAAATCGGTCCATCCGTTTAAGAGCTACGATGCCACAGACAGACACACACAGAGACATCGACGTCAAACTTATAACACCCCTCTTTTTGCGTCGGGGCTTAAAAAGAGCGAAACGGTACTTCACCCTGGGGCAAAGACTTTTATTAGACATGTCCCAAGTTCGTCCCCATGTAGATTACTGCTGTCATCTCAGGGCGGAAGCACCTGGATACCAGCCCGGACCTTTTGACTCGGTTCAGAGACGTGGAACGCTGCGGGAATGAGGTCCCTGCCGAGGTTTTTTCCGAGGAACTGCAGTGCATTCACACACATATTCACCACAAGCAAAGCATGCAAAAAAAGTGCTTTCTTCAAGAAAGGAGTATTAATACATGTTAAAGAGTGTGTGTGTTGCTATAGTAACCGCTTTTCGTCCCTTGAGCCCTATTCGTGTTTACCACCAAGGTGGCATAAAAAATAAAAAAAAAAACGTACTAAAAATTATACATGGTCTTTGTACAGTATATTTTATAATATAATGGGATTTATATAATAAAAGTCAATGATAAACCACGGACGCCACATTGAATTTTCATCCACGGTATAAGCAATTAACTCTTTGATTCATCAGCAAAGAAGCGGTTTGCTCGCGAATGGTAGTTTTAATCCAGGATTATTAAGCTTTTGAGAAAAGTAAAAATAGTTTTCTTCGAAAAGTAATAGCAAAAATCGACAAATTGACGCTAAACTAAGATTTATTATATTGCCCTAACTTCATCCATCTTATGCCGTATCTAAGAAATAAATTTATTTATTTCAACAGTAACAAAACATTTGATTTCATTTAATATCAGTTGACTTGATAGATAGACATAAGTTAAAGAAAAGTCTCAGGAAGGAGACTGCGTCATCATTTGGGAATACATTTTGGATCCCTAAGTTGGTTTTGAATTTTACGTCTGAAAATTGATATATTCTTTTATTTTTATTTACGAGAACGCCCGTTGGGCCCTTCGTGCGTTGCTAAGCTTTTCCATCACATAATGTAGTTCCAGCGATCCTGCACGCCAATAGAAAAAAAAAATAGGCAGTCATGGAACTGCCGACAGAAGTGAAAACTTAAACGAAACGACGAACTTAAAAGGTCATTAATTAATAAAGAGCTGACGGAACTCAATTTTTAGATTAGCGCCCTCTAGTGGATGTATATATGTATTATTAGCGTGACGGTCACGAGTTCAGCAATCAGCATTCCCCCTCCCTCACTCACTCGCTCACTCGCTCACTCACTCACTCACTCATTCACTCACTCGCTCACTCACTCACTCGCTCACCCGCTTGCGGATGGAGAGGGAGGGAGGGATCCCTCCCTCTCCATGTCTCTCTGACGCTGTACATATAAGAAACTCGCCTCCGTCTTAGGAATTTCCGATCTCATCATAAAAATATTTTTTAATATTTATGACACTCGGACAAATTTTCTATACACTTTTATCGAGTTTAACATTTTTTATCCATCCCAAAAAGTGCTCAGCGGCGTTAAAGAAGTTTTCAATTCAAATCACACAACCGCTATGTGTATTGCCAGACTAAAAACTAGTGGACCTAGCAGATCACCCTGCTGGGCTCCCACTTGAGAATCCCACGTGTCATATTATAATATATTAATATTATGTTATTGGTTCACTCGGGACCTATACGTTTGCAATGCGCAGTCAACGCAAGACAAGTCAATGAAAGGAAAGACATATTATTTAAAAAGATGGATTGGGGTAACTCGAACTTGCTGTTGGCGGGAAGTTTGAGCCCTCTAACATAAAATGTTTAAAACGCCAGTGCTGTAAAAAACTTGAGACACATTATTTGATTGTTCATTAAATGTAATCATGTATATTTTTTGGCTTTATTATATCAGTTGTAACAAGCTACAAGAAGTTACCAAGTATTAAAGATATTTAAGTATTTAGCTTCTCGCATTTAAATTTGCTAAGTTAGATTAGTATTAGGTATTACAGCAATGTTTTGATAATTGTGGTTGAATGTTTTGTGTAAACAGAACGGAAAATGTCGCAATTAACTTTAATCCCTTATCAAAAGCTTCCACTTCAAACTTCAACTCCAAAAATGTAGTTCGCAAAAAGTTTTAATATATAATTATGATAAAACAAGAACATCCAACTGACAATTAACGTCCGCAACGTTCTCCTAACAAATAACAATTGTAGGAGAAAGCGAAACTGTATTCTCTCACGCACGACACATAAATTTGTTACAACTGATTACCAAGTTTGTTGGGACTTGTCATCGCAACTCTTCCACCTTGGCTGGCAGAGAGGGAATTTTTTCATTGTTAACGTTGTATCTGGTGAGGTTTGGCATCGCAGTTCATGAGCACCGCGCACGCCGCGCACCCTACGTGATCCGAATACAACTTCTCATATTCATCGCTTTAAAGCAACACCAAAGAGCGAGAGGGACGCACCTATTTGATAGACACGATCATACCCTTCGGTAAGATTTCGTGACCTCTCAGCGGCTTCAGTCCGCAGAAATATGGACGGTAATAACATAAATCCCTTTGGCATATAAAACACTAAACGCCCCCTGAAGTGTCCTATGGTTTTTATGAGGCAAATTCTCGAATGCTGTAAAATATCTGAGCGTTTATGAAAATTGTTGGAATTTTGAAAATTAATTATGATTTTAATAATGTCATGTTTTAGCTAGATAAATTTCTTTCTTGGAAGAGATGAGCCTCAGTAATGAATCCACAATATTAAGAAACATCAAATAAAACAACGTAGATTTACTATTAATTTTGATTTGAGTTCCCGCCGTGATTGTTTTGAAGTAAACAAGTGTGTACTTATTGCTACAGCTCATGGAGTTGCTCAAATACATTTCGCGTTGATTCCCGATGATCGTCGGAACACGTATGACGGATGACGGGTAACGTGCGCCTCATTGGTATGCGCCAAGCAGTACCACGACCTAATCATAAATAGGGCATGCTCGCGCCCTTTGATGCTCATTTTTGGCTTTGAATTTTCGCATGTCGCAACGTCTGCTTCGATGAATGGTGAAAATTGGCTTGTTATGTAATTGAAATATTTTTGGGAAATAAACAACATTTCCTAAATTCAAGTTTATATAAATGTTTTTTAAGGCTGTTATTCTAATATCGTTTTAAAAGTACAAAGTTTTAAGTTTACATTAGCTATACATATATCTTACATGTTTACAGGATACATCTTCCACCGTTTTAGGTATACCGTTTTACCTATCTATTAGCAATACATGCCAGTTACCTTTCATATCACAGTAACCTTCTGCAAGAATTATTTTTAGATTAATATGTTACCAGTTGACATTGAAAATTCAAATTCTTTACCAACCTATCTCAAGACCAGCTAAAGCCTTCGACAGAAGTTAATTGAAATTAGGAATCTTGTTACATTTTATGAGATACGAGTACTTAAAAAAAATGGATATCTGAAACATATTAAATGTGTCGTCATAACAAGAGGAATATGCATAAAAGGGGCAATAAAAATTGTAAGACACCAAGAAAACCCCTATCTTTTTATAGGTATCCAAAATGGGGTTTTGTCTCAAAAACGGTTCACATTTCAGTTCATGTTCTATAAACGTTCAGCTGATGGTACATAAAGTTTCGGTCCGATGCCGGCGAAACATAAAATCTGAATAAGTAAATGATAGAGGATAGTGGATAGTTGATTGATTCACGCGAAGCTGGTACAAGCTATAAGGTATAGCGATTTAACTAAGAGACAGATTTTTATATATTTTCCACTCACTGTTCCTGTTCTGCTCTCTTCTGAGTGTGTTCGTTTACTGTGTTTCTGATATTTCTCTGACATATTAGTTTTTTTTTCCAAAATTACTATTTTAAATATGAAATATGGATGAAATGAACTTACCACCGTTCAACGTTATCAGTGGTACTGAAAACGTTTGTTAATACTAATAAATAAGTACTTGAAACTCAATTTAATGTACCACATTTCTACTTTGTGGCTGAATACTATTTTATAGAATTATAAAAGTAAAACAGATGTTATACAGGTCATAACTAATCAATCAATCTTTTGCCAGACATTGCAAGATATTTTTTTATCTATATCTTAGATGTAAGAACCTAAGAAAGTACAAATATTAAATTATTGACAGCATAGAAGGAGAGCGATGTAAATCGGCGTTGTATGTGGTATAACGATTTGAGTGATTTAATAATGGTTGTATTGAATGCGAAGTTCAGCTATACTCTTTGTCCGCTAATTGTCTGTACAGTCATGGATACCAAATCACATTCCCTAATTGTTTTTTGCAGGAGTTGTCTTTTTTTCTGTCAAAATTAAATTACCAACAGAAGGTTAGTCCGTTCACTTTTGAGTTCACAAAGTCAAGAATCGCTCATGTCCTATGTTTTAAACCAAGCGAGTCCCTATAGTATTGTTTATGTGACGGACGAGTTACGACGTTTACGATCTGCGGAATGGTGTATTTGCAATTTATAAGGTATTTCTTACAAGCAACTTTGTGTCTTATGCTTTTGTACTAAGGCACCATTTTTATTGTGTTTTTAACGGTTGGTAATTTTAGATTGATTGATAAATGTTGACGAATTCATTAGCATAAAAGTTTTAGTGTAGGAAATCTCAGATTTGATGTTGGACGGAGATAATGAATAGTAAAATTGACTACCGTAGATTTAGTAAGGAAGTAATCAATATACTTTTACTATTTAATGATTCAATGGTGAATAACTAAATATATAAAAAATATCATAATTAGGCACTACTAACATAGTATAACTGAAGGCATATAGGTTTGACAATTGGCTCGTATTTGTATTGACCGGTGACCTCTTACCATCAGTCAGGCTATATGCTAGATTGCTACCTTGGTAATAAAGAACACAAAAAGTAGATAACCTAAAAGATGCAAAAAATTAACCAAATTTTCTCTCCCACAACCAACATTTCATTATTTCTTCATAAAATTTACGCAAATGACCTATTCTACAAGAACATACGTAACAAAGTTTATTCTCCTCAAAAAACGTACACTTTCGAAGATAGCTCACTAAAGTACTCTTGGACGACCGTAAAACCTTTACAAAATTTTCATTACGCTAGTATCAACGGAATAATGATTGGACCTACGTTTAAATGACATTATTTTACTCCTGGAGAGCATAATCTTACTCCTTGAATGCATAAAGAAACATAAACGTCAGATATCATCTAATTGAAGTTAAAGGTATGGGGTAAGGATGTCCAGAGGTATCGATGTTTGGAATTTGAGTTGGTTTAAGATTTATCGTATAAAAAAAAGAAGAATTATGTGATGATACTGTACGATAAGATTAAAATATTTATGTACATGATTCGGTTGGTGGTTTACTAACATAACAAGTGAATTATCTGTGGGTAGATACGGCAGTGCCCCTGAAAAGTGAAGCAAAAAAAAAAGCAAGGCACGGCCGTACCATGCTTTTCTCGAAGCCATTCAGGACTACATTTCATTCAATTTGAAATTGCAGTTTAAAAACTACTTCAAGTCAAAGATCCTTAATTTTATCACTGACTTACTCACCAATCATCAAAATTCTAAGGTACTCCTAGGAGACACACAAGCTTCAAATTTTAAAGATGTACACGTGTCTGGAAACACAAGACAAATCTTTTGTTTTTGTCGATCCAAATGGATGTATAGTTTTCTAAAAACCATAGAAATGGTCAATGTACAGAAATTTACTTATTTTAGATTATTATGTCAGGCTATTTAAATAAAGTTCCGTATATCTTTTCATTTAGATAGCAAAAACAAGAAGTTTTGTAAAAATGATTCAGTCAAAAGCATTTTTAGCGAAAACCTAACTAAGTTTTATCTTAATATTGTTAATCGAAAGAGACATAAGTACATAATTAACTAGTTTTACAAAAGTCAGTTGTACATAATTCATCAAAAAAGTACTTTCAAAGCCATATGGAAATTTATAGCTAACTAGCAGCACCCCGCAGTTTCACCCGCGTAAGTCCCGATCCCGTGGGAATATCGGGATAAAAAGTAGCCTAACGTATCGGCTGTCCAAGTCTTCAGCTATCTCCATATTAAGTTTCATCGCAATCGGTTCAGTGGTTTTTGTGTGAAAGAGGAACAAACATCCATCCATCCATCCAAACTTTCACATTTATAATATTAGTGGGATTTGGTAAAACGCTAAGAAACTTTTTAAGTTTTAGGTGTTTTGTGTAAAAATGAGTGATGTGCTTTGTAAAACAATCGATTTTTTTTTTTTTTTCTTTCTAAAAATAAAAAAGTGCTAAAAAGTTTTAACAAGATAGACAATAATAATTGTACTAATTTGAACCAAACTTGTCAAAAAAGAAAACTGTCAGTCATAGGACTGCATGTCAGAATTGAAAACACATTTTTTAAAGATTAATTAAAAAGGAGCTGACAAAACTCAATGTTTATATTAGCGCCCTAGTGGATCAATACGATATAATACATATATATATATATATGTATTATTAGCGTGACGGTAACGAGTTCAATACTTTTTCCCCATAGCAAAAGTGCCTAAAGAAGTTTTCACTTCAAAAAGCGTTAGGTATCCTTTGGACACCCGGTTGGAACGAAGTTCATAAACACACATCTAATAGATTGAATAAATCGTACCAAAATAAACACTTATAGTAAGTATTGTAAAAAGCCGAAATTAAAATTACGCCATCTGTGAAATTTGCCTTAACTAATATATGGATAATTATTTTATATCAAACTACAGCAGTATCGCATAGAATTCACAGATGGCGTAAAAATATTTTTTAAAATATAAGAAACTCGGCTCTGTCTTACGAATTTTCGATCAGGTCACGTGTCCTGACGCGAGTTTTACATTTTTTACCCATCCCAAAACGCCACTAAAGAAGTTTTCACTTCAATAAATTCATTAAAACTATATTTACAGTAATTTGAATTGTACTGTATTAGTAGCTAATACTGTAGAGAGTTGTGCAAACAATTTTTTTTTGTATACCAAATGTAAATATCAATTGTTATATAGAAAGTCATGTTCGGGCTTTAAGTTATCATATTATTTATAATAGAAAGTATAACACATTATTTTATAGTTGAAATTCTATCGATATATTGATTTTTAAATATCGACACTTGTAAACGTTGTTCGAGACCATTAAAATGTAGGACGTTCAATGGCTCTTTTCAAGTGTAAAATATTTAAATTTACCTAGCAACAATTGAAGTCAAGAATGTATAACGGTACGACACAATTGAACCGCTCGAACCGGTTCTTCTAGATTAATTAAAACGTTCCCCCGGTCATTTTGTATTTGATTTTAATGAAGCACTTTTTTATGATTCATTATTTTGGAAAGGCGGTTGTGATCTGCCGTAAGTTAGGTAAGTACTGGAGCAATGGCATTTTTTTATTGGATTGGAGCAGCGGGTTACCTGATGGTAAGTGACTACCACCGCCCATGGGCACCTGCAACTCAATTGTCACAAGTGCGTTTCCAACCTTTAAGGTGGGAGTAAGGGAAGGGAAGGAAGAGGGGATAGGGGGAGAAGTGGCGGGATAGGAGAGAAGACTGGGATAAGGTGGGAGAGGGAAGGGTTTGGGCCTCCGGGAACGTCACTCACTCGGCGAAAAGCAATGCAAGCATTGCTTCACTGCCGGTTTTCTGTGAGGCCGTGGTATCACTCCTGTCAAGCCGGCTCATACGTGCCGTAACATGGCTCTTCCACTTATTGATACATAGGTTATTTTAACAAACCAAACAAAGATTTTGTAAACCTTTCCACAACAGAGGGGTGTAACACGTCAACGGAGTACACATTTAGACGTTATCAAAAGTTATAATGTCTATTACACTATATTTTGATAATGTTTTAAATCGATAAGTGTAATCCAAATGTAAACAAATAGTACCATTGGCAACCCTAATCAGTGAAACTACAATCTCACTCTTTAGGTTTGATGAAACCAATACATATTCAAATAATAAATAAATAAATAATGCTTACCAAATATGCAATTTAAAGATGAGCGTAGCATAACTTATGCTTTCATGCTTTCATACCAAGAAACTGACCTGAACAGTAAGTAATAAGCCCATCGTAAAGAAGCCAAATAAGCCGTTGGATTGTCATTGAACGAAAATTGCGAAGAAATTTTTAATTTGTGGGATGTCTGGAGTCTAAACTAAGCCAAGGCCTGTACTATAGATTTCCAGGCCCCCCATTACATAACATTGTGTAGAATGTCAACATGTCAGAAGCATATATGAGTTTGTGTGAATGACTGAATGGTAACAACTTTTATTGTATAATAATGACATATACGTGTGCGTGCGTGTGTGTGTGTGTGTGTGTGTGTGTGTGTGTGTGTGTGTGTGTGTGTGTGCGTATTTGTGTGTACTCGCGCTTGCGTCTGTGTGTGTGTGTTTTTTTTTATTTGTTTAATAGGTCTGTACTTAACAAGTAGATTTTACAATTTCCCACAAAACCGTGTAATCGGTTTGACTATGGGTAACGAGCCTCTATAAATCTATGTACTACTTATTACTATAATTATTATCTTTACTATTGTTACATATGTGTGTGTGTGTGTGTGTGTGTGTGTGCTTGTCTTGTTTGTTATAATTAGATAAATGTATATATTGTAAATAAATGTGTTATAGTAATAAAATACTTAAAGTGATTTACAAGACTTAATGTGAAAATGATAAAAGTGTATATTTATGTATATAGTCGAAAATGTTTTGATAATATTGGAGTAGGTATTATGTAAAATGTTTTATTATGACAAGAAAAAATGTCACATATTATAAAATACATATAAAATACTTCATACAAAAACCTGGTCACTGGTATGACGTGAATTGTTTGGAAATAGCGAAGGAGTCTTAGGAATTTCATATCGCAAACAAATTTCTGTCGTCGTAATGAATTCCTGAGAGCCAGAGATGGCTATTGGACCATCCATCCTAGCGATGTTTTAAATATTTCACATTTTTAGGAGGTGCGTGCATTCTTCTGAAGTTTTACGATAACTTTCGTAACATACTGTTATTTATTGTTTTAGATACTGGAAACAAAATTGCTTTTAAAGTTTGTAATCTTAAAATAATGTACATTTATATAATTGTTAAAATATAATATTGTAATAACATTTCACTTTTTGGAAAAATCGAACTGACTAAAATAACACGATGATCTGTCATATTCAGGTATAGTGTAGAAAGTATCTCCCACAACGCCCAAAGGAAAATTTTACAACGAGAAAATAATATTGTTTTTTATAAATTTTCACTTTATTGTTTCGTGTCTAAATACTATTGTTTTTTTTTTGTTGTCAACTTTTTAAATGTCGTAAATTATAAAAAATATATTTTTTAAGCTTATCATTAAAAATTCACAAAGTGTATATTTAATATATACGCTTAATTTAAGCGTGCGTCTATATAATTCTGAACATAAAACTTCGTAAATATATTTATAATAACATAAAAATACAACCAATAACAATATAACAAAACAAATATCTTATTTCCGTACCCAAGTTAAATATTAAATACAAAATTATGTTTCCAAGTGGTGCAAATATCAAGTCCATGTACCCACCCTCGTAGGAATCAATGAGACTGCCCTCCGCCGGATGTACGCCTATGGTGTAAATAAAGGCAGTTTCCTGTGACAAATATTAAAGCCTTTCAATATAATAGAGTATATTCGGAAGAAATAGAAAGGTCTGCTTTCATTTTGTAGACCCTCTATATCGTTTTGTTGTTGGTACGCCTACGTGTTATTTCATATTGTTTTAATGAATAAAAACATTTAGACTAGACTGGACAGTTCCTCTTACACGTGTTTTAGTTATAAAAAGAAAAAAACGGTTCAAAATGGAACCTCCCCGAAAAATGCTTTTTATACATCAAACAATGGATAACATATTCGTGCGATATTATCAGACTGTGTTCTTTTGACTGCAAGTCGATAAAGCGTTCTGTTGACTGTGTACGGCAATTATGTAAACAACTAGATATAATCGCACTTCAAGAAACCTGGCTGATGCAACATGACATTGACTTTTTGAATATTATTGACGACGACTTCGGCTACTGTAGTGTATCAGGAATTGATTCTTCGCGAGAAATATTTCGTGGTAGACCCTACGGCGGGGTAGCGATACTATGGAGAAGAAGTCGATTTCAAAAAGTGTCCGTTATTGACTCTGAGTGCTCGCGAGTTGCTGCTATTAAGATTGAACTGCCTCAACAGAGTATAATTGTGATGAGCGGATATATGCCAACTGATTGTCACGACAACCTTCCCGAGTTTGCGGATGTGTTAAGCACAATGAATTCTATTCTTGAGAATAACGACACTGAAATGGCTTATATGTTGGGCGACTACAATGCGCATCCAAACTCATTGTTCTATAACGAGTTAGATAATTTTAGTAAAGATCTTAAGTGGGTGTGTAGTGACTTCTGTTTTTTAAATAACAATAACGTGAGTAATTTCACCTACATTAGTGAGTCGCATGGCACTGTGAGATGGCTGGATCATTGTGTATGTACTACAGCCGCAGCGAACTCAGTAAGTAATGTTGAAATACTGTATGATGTTAAATGGTCTGATCACTTACCTTTATTAGTCAAGTGTCAAGTTAACACTGTAATACCTGTTTTGAGAAGTGTAAACCAAGAGTCTAATACATATCGTAATAAAGTTCTATGGGGAAAAAAGGGCAAAAATGAAATTTCGAAATATGTACAAAATTGTGAACATAAGGTACAACTTTGTTATAACAATTTTAAGCAGACACTTGTGTTATGCACTTTTAAAAGTGAAACATCTGACCTAATAGATAAAACCTATGATGAACTGGTGTCAGTTTTGTCTAATGCCTCGGCGTGCAGCTGCTTGAATGCAAAGCTTAAACCCAAACAAAAATCGATACCTGGTTGGAACGATGAAGTCAAGCTGCACGCGGATGCACGAATAAATTTCCTGGATGGCAAATGGAAAGCCACCAAATGGTGATCTTTATAATGAGATGTGTGTTTCTAGGCAGAAGTTTAAATATGCTCTGCAATACTGTCAAACAAACACAGAACAAATTAAATTTGATAAACTAGCAAATTTTGCACAGAAATAAGAATTTTGTTAAGTTTTGGCAATCTACAAACAATATGTCTTATAGTAGGAAATAAATATCGTAGGAACAGGATCATAAGTCTGTTGCTAACATTTTCAAAAATAATTTTAATGTGGAACCTTTGTTGGACCGAGGTGTCCCGGTTGAGGGCATCGATGACTCAGAGTGTTCAAATATTCAATTTGAACCTAACGACATATGGAAAGCCATAAAAAACATGAAATGTGGAAAAAACGCCTGGTCACGATGGTCTCAGCGTGGGGCACTTGGTACATGCAGGTCCCTTACTAAACGAACTTTTAGCCTCCCTGTTTAATTCATGTTTAAAATACAGCTACCTGCCCCGAAATATGTTGAAAACAGTTGTAACCCCAATAATTAAAAATAAAACAGGTAGCAGCACTAGCTCAGCTAATTATATAGACCTATTTCTATAGCCACTGTAATATCAAAACTTTTTGAGATACTGTTACTTCCCTACCTGACTAAAAATATTAAAATTGACGAAAAACAATTCGGATTTTCTCAAGGCCTATCAACTGACATGGCCATATACACTCTCAAACGATGTGCCTTTAGATACATTGACCGTAACACCTCTTTATATGCCTGTTTTCTTGACCTCAGTAGAGCATTTGACCGAGTAGATTACAGTAAGTTATGGACGAAAATGTTAAAAACGGACGTATCACACACGGTGATCAAAATCTTAAAATTTTGGTATGAACACCAGGTTAACGTAGTTCAATGGGGAAGTGGTACCTCAGACGCATACAAACTTCACTGTGGAGTCAGACAGGGTGGAATTACTTCAGCATTCCTATTTAATTTCTACATCAATGACCTTATTGTGGAGCTCAGTAGAACTGGTATCGGTGGTCATGTGGCTGATACTTGTGTTAACAACATCAATTACGCGGATGATATGGTCCTGCTGAGCCCCTCAATAAAAGGACTACAGGCACTGTTAAAGATGTGCGAATCTTACGTTAGAGAACATGGATTACTCTATAACACGAAAAAAAGTGAGCCGTTAGTCTTTAGAGCAGGAAAGGGCCCTGAGGTTGTTCCACCTGTCTACTTAGACAAAGTACCACTCAAGTTAGTAGACAAATTCATTTATCTGGGTCACCACGTCACCAGTGAAATGAGTGATGATCACGATATAGAAAGAGAACGACGGTCTCTGGCAAAAAAGGCAAACATGCTCAGTCGTAGATTTGGCAAGTGTACGGTATAGGTTCTTAGTAACTATTAAATAGTGTTTTCTTGAAACACTAATTAATAGTTACTGTCAATCTTTTTATACATGTAACCTATGACTTCAGTACACAAAGCGTTCCCTTAACACTTGTAAAGTACAGTATAATAACGCCTTCAGAAGTCTCATGCGTCTTCCTAAATTTTGCAGTGCCTCGGGTATGTTTACTGATGCCAGGGTCGATAATTTTTACGCTATCATGAGAAAACGAATTTGTTCATTTAGGGCACGACTAAGTATAAGTAATAATTTAATAATAAAACAATAATATGATAATGTATTTAATAAAATTGACATGATATGGAATGTTTACTTGACGATTGAAAAGAAAAAAATGTGACTATTTTGATTTCTAGAAATAGTGTTGTAAATTAACATTAGATTAAGTTATTGTTTACTAACAAAATATGGGTGAAGAGCCTGAAATAAACGACTATTATTATTATTATTTAGTCATGTCCAATCATTTATAATATCTAATCCCACTAATATCATAAATGTGAAAGTTTGGATGGATGGATGGATGGATAGATGGATGCATGGATGTTTGTTACTCTTTCACACAAAAATCGCAAAAAACCGGCTGTGAAGCAATGTTTGCATTTCTTTTCGTCGAGTGAGTGAGGTTACCGGAGGCCCTTCCCTCATTCAGATGCATTTGGTAAAAAGCCGTTTATATGACATTACAAACAGACACTTAAATTTTATTTATTTGTATAGACTAGCTGTGCCCCCCGTGGTTTCGCTCGCGTGTATACATTTATATTTTAGAACCCTAATTCTTTTTCCAAAATAAAACTAGCCTAAGTTACTCCTTATAACACCAGCTATCTGCCAGTGAAAGTCCCTTGGAAATCGATCGAGACAGAGAAACATTTTAAAAATTGATTTTTGTTTTGGGTACCCTGTAAATATTCAGATGCATTTGATAAAAAACCGTTATTATAACATTTCAATTTTATTTTATTGTATAGAAGTAAACATATTTTCTTTGGAGTTAATATCCTTACTTTTTTAAAAGAAAAACTTTATTTGAATTCAGTGGATATAGTCAGTCTATACATATTATAAGCCTCAATATTTTAATAAGTTAGATTTTTATTAGCTGGGACCATTACTTTTTTCTTCTTTATTTTTACCTCATATCAATACTAGCTATAAGGAATGATAGAAGGTTCAATAAATCCTAGTCGGCTTCATCTATTAGAACAAATTGAGGTTTGGAAGTGTTTCTAAAGATCTATTTTCATAAATAGATTTAGATTTCATAATTAAAATTAATTTTCCTTACCATTCATAGAAACCTAGTGGTCCTTCGAGCCGGAACACATGACCTTTCTATTAGCGTTTAAATATTTATTAGAAACGAAGCATTTAAAAAAACGTTTCAAAAAGAGTAAAAAATCTTAATTAGACTTACGCGGGACTCTTGATCACATTAATGTTAGCACAGGAATAGGAATGGTTGCTGCACAGCAAACACCACAATTTCTATGTAACTTTAAATATTTACTGTCGTGTGCCACTACTCAAATACGTTAGTCTACGCTTTGACTCTCGTTCCGTTTGTCAGTTTACTTGTGCTTAGTATGCTGTTTTCCGTTCAAATTATTTTTATTATTGACAAATTTTGCTAAAAACGCTTTTGATTATTAATGTCAGATTGATAAGTACCTAGATAAGAATACCTCTTCATGAGTCAAAACAGTCGTTAGCTCATTGTGCTGCTTTGTAAGAAGTAATCGCCGTTTCTTACGAAGCCCGAATAAAGACGAAGAGTTTGATTTATTTTGTTTTTTTTTACATTAGTAAAGATTTTGCCTAAACAAAAAAATAAATTATCATACTTTCGTCTCTTAATGTACAGAAACTAGACACTAGATCTTTGCACGCTATCTATCTTTTTTCTTTTAGTACTACAGGTTCTAAATATTGGTTTCAGTTTCAATATTGAACAAAGTTTTGATTTACGACATGTCAATATAACTGTCGCTGACATTTGCGAAAATCAAAGCATACAACCTCATAAATCTTTTAGTTGCCCGCCTATACCACAAAAACAATTACTTATCCACGACTGTGATGATTTGTGAACAGGGTGGCACCAAAAAAATGAAAATCTTCTCAGACTGAACCACAGGCGATACAAATTGTAACACCTGACAAAACTGCCTTGATTTATTAGCGAGCGCCAGAATCGGCAGCGGCGCGGATAAAACCACCGCATTTCATCGTCAACGAGCCCTGAAAACTCGCGCAATTCGGTAACAAAGCATTGTTGAAATCTATTAACATTAGCAAGTATTGTTTCGGTAATTGTGAAAAAAAAGTGGACAGGACTAGTAATCTCGTTACGTACAAAGAAGTCTATTTCTAATCCATTAATCCCAAATCGTAACCCGTTCAGGAAGAAAAAGTAAGACTGGATTTTAATGCATTTTAAACGACGTTTATATTGACATGCTAAGTGTAGATAAATAAAGAAAGAAAAGACAGAAAATATTTATTTTGTCAGCACACAAAGGTAACACAGATTTATAAACATGAGATGTACCTGTGTGTAAAACAAAATGGTCCTTAGCTCAGCATAAAGAAGAGACACCTTCGGGTAAATACCCAAAGCGGCGCTGATATTCTGCTAAGGCCTAAAGTAAAGTACACGGTCTAATTTCAAATTATGGAGGTATAAAAATATAACTACTAATTAAAACAACAACTACCTTACAATTAAACTTACAAGTATTCCTAAAATATGCTTACCACACCACAATCAAAATATTCACATTTTCTACAGTACCGCACGTGATCAAATAGCCAAACAAAATTTATGTTCCCTCCCAGCGGGGATTAAAATATTAAAACTGCTGAGGTGTTTTCGCAACAATTTTTATTTATGGCTCGAACAATTGCACGGCTTTTACATTAAAAAGCCAAAAACATGATTTGTTATGTACAAAATGTAGTGGAAATATCGCGATGCAAACGTGTCTGAATGCAGCAGTATTGTAAGTCAACTTGGCCCTTTTTTTGACAAGTAGATAGTTCTACGAGAAACTAGGAAAAACTAAGAAACTGATAATTTTAGTAACGGAGATCTAAGCGCACCTAATATATAAGCAAATTCACTTAGTTCTACTACTTTGAACCCAAGGGGTTTCAAGGAGTATTAAGTTCGGTATTAGCGGATAGGTTCTCAAGATTCTAACTAAGTGTTCGCTGTTTATTGAACAGTGATTTTAAAACTTTGGATATAGAATTTATCCCTAATATTTGCTACTTTCTTCATATATAAACATATTATGTACTTATACTAATACGCATAAGTTAGGAAAACAGAAATACGACCTGAGAGGGCTCATTTCAATCTAAACTTGATATTTGTTTTGCTGGATAGTTTTGTACATTTAATGGGAAAAGTTGTTGACCAACATAGACCTTGTTGGTTGCAGGTCTGAAATGTTATATATTAAAATATGAAATTTGTCTGATTTTTGTATTTCTGTTCATCACCGATGAAAAAGTAAACTTACGCAATCGAATTGATGACAACTGAAAAAATATTATTCGTTAAAATTTGTGCTATATTTTAAGTGCATCACAGGTGATGAACTCTAATGAACTATTATACTAATATACCACACAAATAATCATAGAATATTATTATAAAACCGCCCTTATAATTAGTATTATTTGAGGGTACAAGTCTTTAAGTATTTTAAGTGCTTAAACTCATCACGGTAATTTGAATTGTCACGCTAGTTGAGTACAAAAGTGTAACACGCAACATGGCTGTTTTGTTTAAATCAAGATAATGGCTGTATTTAATTTTAATTAAGTACTTAATTGAAATACATGCATAGTAAGTGGTTACATGAAATCATATTAGGTTTAATTTAGTCAATTATATCATTATATAGGATTTAATCTTAAAAATATAGATTACTTCTTAGATTATAAGCACGAGATAGTAGGGTATGTTATTTGAAATGAGATAAAAAAAGAGAACTTTAAATTTTAAAATAGGAACAGAAGTTAATCAGTTCTTTATTCAAACCGGTGGTCGCCTAGAGGTTGCCTAGAGTTCGAAATTCGAAATTCTACCGTAATTTATAAAATGATTGCCAACAATAAAGCTCCGTCAACGATAGTGGATGAAAAAATGTATAATTTTTTTTTTTTGGCAACATTAAAGTTTGTCAATAGCTAAACAAAATAAGTGAAAAGAAAATCGGTGTACGAAATAGGAGAAAAAGATATTGAATTATTTCCTGCCTAGATATTTATAAACTTTACTTTTCGAAATTCAATTTCTGACAGTTTAAATCGATACTAAGCTGTAGAACATAATCCTAAAATCGGCGCTTGTCACCCGTCAGCACGTCAACACGACGTGACGCGATACAACGACACGCCAGTATACTATTACGCGCCTATAACACAGTCATTGTATTTGTAGCACTGCTCAGATTGTTCATAGCTTTTGGTGAAAGTACCTAAACATTTTTTTTATGAAAATAATTTATGTTATCACACTGTATTTCATGCAACCTACATGCTAGCGTGCCTTTTTAGCGTATTTTGTTGCGTTTCGTTTGCGTTTTTTTACAGCTAAGTTGGCAATCAACCCCGTGATGATAAGCGGTTACTTGTGCTTATAAACACTAGCAATCCAGTGACGTCGCTATTGCAATGCCAAATAATAATATATCCACTCCTCTCTTTAAGGTCTGGTAACCCTATCAGTTAAAAAAACAAATCTAAGCTATGGTTGAGGTAATGGACCAAATAGGTGGTGCCTTTCAAGCAGAAATCTTAAAAAATGGTCCTACCATGGTTTTTAAAAGAAGTAGATACTCCTTAGTGATAAAGTGACGAGCAATATGTCACATCATATATATATAAATGCTTCAGAATTCTGGCGAATTTTGTTTTAGTTGGTCCAGGGCGAGGCAAATCAAATGTTTTACTCAAAATTACTTTAAAGAACTTAATATTACGTAAGCATACAAACACTAGAGTGGAAGCTGTCATCCCCTGCCTCCTCTCCCCTTGTACGCCCATGCGTATACCTGCATTTATATGTCTGTGTTCTGAAAATGATTTGTGACCTTGACTTTAATCATATTAAACAGGTAAAAGGAAGTGGTAAAAAGTTTCGATTTAAAGTGCTCCTCCAACCATTATTTCTGAACAAATTGGGTTATGTTTAAATGTAACGAATGTTTTTGAGTTTGAATTACCTGAATGCGGTTCGTGGCAACCGCTTTGTTTCGCTTGTCGCTCGTTGGCTGCGCTGTTAAGACCGGAGTTTCTGTCACCGGCGTGCACGGTTCGGCAATAAAACAAGCGACAAGGATTTTATTAAAGGCATTTTTATTTAACGTACAAAATAAGGTGGCATAGATATTTTTGATTGTTTGCTCATTGAGATAAACTTGATGATGGCTTCTTGAATTTAAAGCGTAACAAAGAGGAATATATATGAAATACGAGCGTGACTCTTCTGTTCATAAACAAATCGGTTGTGAAAAGCGTTCGTCTATACTATTCAGGCAATCCCAGTTAATTTTTTGTTGCAGTGGTCTGTGGGACTCTATATACATCACCTTTGAATTAATATCTGTCCGGCAGCGTCACTCATCCCACCTGGGATTTTTACTTTTCGGACTTAACGTACACAAATAACTCTGTAAAAATTGTTATCTCAGCACACCACATCGTAAACTGGTTATGGGGCTGAAAGCATCTACTTAACTCCATAATATGCTGCTAAAAGAGGTACGTGTCGAATGAACTGAAAGACGAAAGCTGTAATTAAAATTGATGTAAATTTTTATTATTATTATTATCAACTTCTCTGCACCCGTTATTGCTGTCGCTTGTGTCATGGCCACACGCTCACGGCGACCGCCTCTAGCGGTGTTGTGAATTAATTTTCAACTTTGACGCGAAATAAATCACGCGCTCCGCATCCTGATTAGTTGTGGTGTCGCCATTTTAAATCGATTCCACTTTTTTAATAACGTATTTTTTTCCGCTTAATTGAATTCTGTTTAATATAACTGAAAGTTGATGGTTTAATTGATTTATTGCCCGATGAGAGCTCTTTCTGAATTAATTTAATAAAATAAATTGAATACGAAGATGAAACTGATTATAATACGCAAATGATTCACGTGTATAAGTAATTAAAGTTTTCTTTCAATATTTGCCTACCAACATTTGTAATAGAAAATTGGTAAAAGTCTGCCCGTGATTTGACTAGCCTGTACTTTCATGTTCTTTAAATTAGAGGTCATGTTTAGAGCAGAGTCCGCCCATCAAGCACTTAACTTTAAAGCGTCCATTACACGCTCATGCAAGCGTCACTCAATTCCAAAAGTCATGACTGATTGTTGCATGATGTAAAAATAAACTAACCAGATTTTAGGGAATCATTCTTATGCAACCGTCATTCACTGCATCAGACGATGGATTATCCGTCAGTCCCAGTTTTGATTTGGTAAAACTAACAGGAAAACCGACCGTGTAATTGATACCTTAGCGTTCTAGATAGATGTTCGTAAGTCAGGTACGTTAAGGTTGTACTGCAGTACCGAAATCTGAATCTAGGTACTAATATGGTGAACAGTGTAGTACTGTCTATTTCTGTTATTTAGTTACTGTAGGATTTTACGTTACACGTTTTTAAATTGTGTTTATTATAATTATAATATATTATTACGGACCGAGTGCAGTCAAAGTAAATATTACTTTGTCTGCACTCGGTGGCACTGTGGTCTAGTACGTACAATCTTGCAATGGCAGGAAGTCATTTCTCGACACAAATGTTTCTTCTCTACGAGAGAGTTTCTCAGGAGAGATTTTGTCATCGTTTATAAATTTAAAAGCGACCATTTTCAACTTCAATTGCTATCTTAAGTAATTTTTTGTTTTACTTTTCCAATTTGTATTTGTATTGCATCCATATTATTCTAAAACCTTTTTGACACAGTGCCCGTGTCAAAAAGTCTCAGATATAAAGGAAACCGAGGTCATGTTCCAAGAAATAATACTTTCATACATTACCTTCGTCACAATTGATTAGAGTGAAAAGACTGAATTTGTTACATCCACATCTCCTTAAAGTAGGCCCTTTCCAAGAGGTATATTACACCTGCCTTTTTAACACGCTTTTATTAGCTTCACTTATAACTATTTTAAAAAATTTGGAATTAAATTTTAACCTACTAGGCACTTAGGTTAAAATTGACTTCCAAAATTTGTATCTATATTTATAAAAATGAATCCCTATTTCCCTTGGTTACGGCATCACGAGGGAACGACTGGACTGATTTCGCTAATTCTTTCTTTTTCGTTATTGTCAGGGTTTTAGTAAGGTTCTTATGGAAGAAAAAAATAAGAAAGTTGTTCGGAAAAATAGAAAATTTAAGAAAACTTAACGACGGACTATTATAAAAATAAAACTTTGTATGTATATGTAGTTTGAATGATAATAATATAATTTGACATCTTGGAGCCAATCTGATTATGGAGCTAGGAGGTGGATAGTAGATCGAGATCGAGTTTCGTTTCATATGATTAGTTTTGACAAGTCCAACAGATTGGGCTTGGTAACGATTGATTATCGTTGAAATGGATGATAATAGTTGTCCCGAGTCTGGGTGTTCTTTGTGTCCATTGTTTGAATGTTTGTGAAGATGTAGCGACACAGAAATTCCTAATGCGGGAGTTGTTTAAAAAAAACCCAGAAGGTGGATAGTAGAACTCTTTTTCACTTTTTTATTCAGTTCCCCAAGAAAGCGCTTTTTTTAATTTTTTTTTTTAATTTTGATATTTCTTGTGCGTTGCTAATACTATCTACCACCAACGCTGCTCACCTTTAAATGGTACAGAAAATTTTCCATGTAATTATAATAGTCGGGGCAGACAGCGGGCAGGACGGGACGGCGACGTGGCTGGAGCAGTTTGTAATGTACTAGTTAATATAGAAGATATTACACAGCCGCGTCGTGCTCGGCGCTCGGTGGCAGTACATTCCAATCGCTCACGCCACGTTGCCGTCTCTCGACCGTTTTCTGTCCCAACCTTAAGTGACTTGTGAAATTAAAACCTTGCTCCATTGAACATGTAAAGAAATCATCGCTTCACATTCATAATCCAGATACAATATACCCCCTTCTCCAAACCTAGACTCCTGCCTCCATACAATAACTCAACCAGTAACAAGAGCAGTTGAACCTAGATACGGAGAAAGTCCAGCCAGTCCAATAAAAGGTAACACAATAACGGGTAATATCGTGTGATATACCGCCGATAACTTTGCGATCTTTATGTGGATATCGGCATACAAAGGTAGTGCGTGGAAATGGGCTATTGGTAAGGTGAAAGAAATATGCTTTGAGGTCATATTTACCTTATAGTCCATAAGGTTTCATGATAACATCAAACAAGTTATCCTATAGGTTGAATTAGAAATAATAATACTAATCTAGGACATTATCACACAGCGCTGTCTAGACCCAAATTAACCATATACTATGGCTTTTAGAACACGAATAAAGATGCATTTTATAAAAATATTATGCATAAACACTTAGAATAATCCAAAGAGTCAATTTTGCATTCTGCGAGAATCCAACTCTCGGTTTAGTCATGATTCTAACAATAAAATATTAAAAGAAAAGTTAATAAAATCCTGAAGGCAAGCCATCATTTGCCTTTAAAGCATTTCTATAAGTTTAATATCTGAGGTCATTAAATCAACGCACTCAAAAATAGACAAATTTAATTTTATTATTATCCATTTTCGACATATTCCATTATCAATAAAATAAATGACAACCACTGTAAAAAATACTAAGTTTTCAGCTAATTACAACGAATTGTCACTATAGTTTAAGCCAATACAAAAACATAGTATAACCTATTCAGTAAAATAAACATTTAAGTATATCTCATAAATGTTACGTTTTTTACTAGGGTAATCTCCAAAAAATATGTAAATTTTCCAACACAGGTTGCATCGAAGCATAAAAGCATCTCCGTTACTTATGAAAACGGCAATGGTCTGTTTTCTTTTATGTGAAAAACTTTTTAGTTACGAATGTAAAATTGTTGAAAATTTTGAGTTTCGAAATTTAAAATGTTTATTTTATTACAAATGTTGGAGATTTTAATTTGGGGGTGTAATTTAATACATGTAAATAAACACCATTGTTTATATTAAACAACATCTGCGCTGGCTTCTTAATGCTGGTGAGGTGATGACGTAGGGGTTTCCACACGATAAAAAAAAACCTTTAACCTTGGAGTACAACCGTTCAATGATGATGCTCAATACTTGAATGTTTCATTAGATGTGGTACTTACCTTTGGGGTTTATTTTTATTTTATTTTAGAAACACAGGAACACAAAAAAATAATCGATTAAAATTTGTTCAGCGAAGACGTCGCAAAATAAATTGCAATTTTCTGTTCAGCGATTTTTAAAGTCTTTTTATCACGATCATAATCATACTTATCGAACTTCTTTGAAATCAGAAACAAATACCTAACTACAACTCATAACTTTGTAACGACGTTAAATTACAAAAATGAATTTTTATTTTTTTTCCTTAAGCTTTTAAAGCTTATTTTACAAATGAATGAATATTTATTCAGATAATAAGCATAAAGCTTAAATATTATTATTAAAAGCTGTCACTAAAAATATGTATGTACGCTTATGGTTTGAAATAGCAACAAATGTTCTTTCTTTCTTTCTTCTTTTTATTCTTCATACAATGAATTATGTTTTTTTAGACTTTGAGCTGAATAAAACAATCTACCCAGAACGCACTTCGTGTAAAAATGTAATACACTTAAAGCCGGTCCATTTTAATATGTGTCACGGCAGCGTTCGGCTTGCCGCGGCCCGCCTCGGCCTCAGCTCAGCTCGTACAATTGTTATTCAATGGCACTTCATGAAATATGTATTTATTGTGAACCCACGGGAGATCTCGGTAAATTCATACCTTATATTGGAATTACGTTGCGTTGAATACTTTGTTTTGGACTTACGCTCCTGCGTGTTATGGTAAGAAATACGTGGCACTTTAAACGCAAATAAATATACTCAAATTAAGTTTTTAATCTGTAACTAGTAGAAGTGATAATTAGACAATAGGCTAAATAGCTCAAAATTATCTTACCACAGATCCTGTTTAGTGTTGGTTAAGCACAATATCCATTTAGTTTCAAAAATACTTATTAGAATATTAAATACTAGTTTAGAGATAAAATAGAGTTTAATAGATATCCCTATGATCTAGAAATCGAGAACAAAGGTGCGGAAACCAAAAAAAATATAAATATTAAGTGGGCGCCCGATTTAGGCATAACCTTTAAATATAAATTTGAACAAACGAGAGACACGAAAATGTAAAAAGAGGGTAGCAAAACCCTTTTTAAATTTTTTTAAAAATAATTTTCAAATTTCGTATTTCTACGTAAGCCAAAAGAACTTGCCAAAAATTTTTGCACATCATTTTAGTACCTCCACTTCACGTACTGATCTAACTATGAAAAAAAAATTGTAAGTAAAGCCAAGTGCGTAAGATATATAAATCTCAAGACGTACCTGTTAATACTGCTGTAAGAAGCATTTAACACTTAAAGGTACAGAGATATGTATATTGATACATGAAGATATTACTTCTTACGAATTGTTAAGCAAATTTCGAGCACTTAGAGAAGGCGAATTTAAATACTGCAAATTTCGAGCACTTAGAGAAGGCGAATTTAAATACTTAAAGTTTGTATGTAGCAGAAGTTTCGTGGGAGAACCATGTTTTGGCACGTATGGCCGGCTCGAGCCTCACAGAAAATAAATTAACAGTGAAGTAATGCTTGTTTGTTTTTTGCCGAGTGAGTGAGGTTACCGGGGGCCCTAACCCTTCCCTCTCCCCCCTCTTCAAACTCTTCAACCCGCTTCTCCTTCTATCCCTACTCCGACCTTAAAGGCCGGCAACGTACTTGTGACTCTTGAGTTGCAGGTGCCCATAGGCGGCGATAGTCATTTACCATTAAGTGACCCGTTTGCTCCTTTGCTCCCTATACCATACGCCCCGGCTTTGCACGGATGCAAAACAATTACCGTTATATTTCAACAAATTAACACAAAACAATATTTAACTATACGTGTAAACCTTCCTCTTGAATCATTCTATCAATTGAAGAAATCCGTTTAAAATCCGTCGCATAGTTTAAAAGACCTAAGCGTACAGACGGTGGGAGGGACTTTGTTTCATACTATGTAGAGATTATAGTCAGTCAGTCATTTCAATGTAGTAAATATTTATATTAATAAATTTATACAGGCTCGTTATCCACAGTCAAACCTATAACCCGTGTAGGGTTTGTGGGAAATTGATGTAAATGATGTACTTATTGTATTATGGTTTTTAAATCTATTAAAAAAAGCGTGAGATGTCTTTGGAACACCAAAGTTCCTTTCGCTATATATAAATATATTTAATGAATTGAATAAATTGTATCAAAATTATCTTTTAAAAAAAGTATCACCGACTTCAATGTGCTTTTTAGTGGAAAGTAGATGTATTTTGCAATACTAATACTACTAACTCATTACGTGCGACTGTATGTATTGTTTATAATTGTTTATGATTTACCATACGCTTACCACTTACAATATATCATGGCGCAGCTATCTTAATTCTTGGGACGCCTTGCTGTGTCCTATGAGAGTGGTGTAATTGATGAGGGATAGCGAACGAGCATTAAAAAGCTAAAATCTTTGCCAAAATACTTCTTGTCAATGTTATGTCACTTAAGTTTTAACAAACAATAACATAGGTATCTTTTCATACTTACATGTAAACAACAAAAGACCTATTAATTTTACTACATTATAATAAAGTTTTCTTTTTCTTTTCAGGTAAGTCTCCTACTATTTTTTTAAGTAACTTCAAAATCAGTTCAACTGCTATCCGATATGTAAGTACAAACAAAATAAATCAAGATCATTAATTACAAATTTCCTTCCGCTAACGGTCATCGCTCACACCGTAGTGAAAGGCTCTTGCAAATGCTTATTTATGTTCGAGTCACAACGAACTTGTCCCGTTCTCAATTCGTTTCGCAGCATTAGTCGGTACCATTGTCCCACACAATACTCGCTGCATTCTACTCTTGAGATTTAAATAGGCTTGCAGTGATGGCTCCGCTAATGTGATCGAGTTGTTTACGTGCTGAGGCCATTCGATTCAAGGCTCTACTCGGATAATATAGACTATATTATGGTCTGCTATAGATTACTTTAATGTGAAATAAAGTCTGGGTTTGTTTGCGAATAACTAGTATGTTTTGAGTTTTAAGTCTTGAACTCTAATTCAGACCTCAAAGCGAAACTCATAAGCGAGAGTGAATGTGATTTGTCAGATATTCATTACAACTTCGAGCAAGTGACTTTTAGAAATGTTCGTAATAGTTTTCCAAAAACAACCAAAGTATTTAGAATAAAATTGTTTATGTGATCTGAACGAATGGATTGAAGGATTTTCACAACATTCTGAATTGTCATTCAAGTTTTGAAAATCTTTCCTATTTTTCTACGTTTCTGTTTTTGTTGTTTTTCTAAGTTTATTATTTTTTCGAAAGCCTGTGTACCATTCTTCAAAATAATAAAAAAAACAACATTTTCACAATAAATAAAGAAATAATTACAAATAACCTCCAAAGCGTAAACCTAGGCTGAGTGCGCCTACATAACCACGCAATAAATTAAATTATATACATCAACGTGCAATATGTTACTTGTCTTCGGCAAATTGCCACTAAGGCACCAATTACACCGAACACCAAGCGATGCACGCTCGACTAAACACAGAGTTATGTCGGGTAATTCGAGAAGTCTCCTTTCATCGAGTGCATTGCGCGGAACATCGGCTCGCTATAGAACCCCCTGCACTTCCATTAACCGTGAAAATTGTGGAACGTCACACTGTACTGTAATGTATACCAACAGAGCGTTGGTGAACTGGCATGAAGTTTATTGGACCTTGAGGTACCACAGCAATTAAACAAATATTTTATCCATTCTCTGAGAATAGATGCTCGTGGTAAGGTAAAAGTAAGTTACAGAAGCATACATAATTATTATTTTTTAATTCATAGCAAATATTCTATATTGATCAAAATTCCATCAGAATTATAAATCTGTTGCTATTCATTTAAGCAATATCCCACCCTTTTATTGCCTTACCTGCTTACCTAAATTTCCCTTTCAATATACTACAATTTTTTTCTATCTTTAATTCCCAAAGGGGCGTGATAAGGGCAATTGGAATGGATTCAACTACTCTATTGATAGTCGCTAAACCGTCGGTTCGTTTATTGTACCTCAACGGTCGAATTAACTAGTTCGTTCCTTTAACGATCATCGCCACTGGGCACTACTAAATATTTCCAGTTTTAGCCGCCAAACCTCAACACTGTAGGTATGGATGTCTTTAATACACAAGCGGATAGAGGCTCACAAGAGCAGAATTGGGAAGTAGCGTTGGCTTAGAAGACATTAATAATCAACAAACAATCCACGACAAAACAACCAAGACGTTCAATTTCGGGTAGAACCCGAATTTCACAGTAATTAGCTATTCTAAACTAATCATAAAAGTAAAAAAAAATGGAAAGTGTGACTTGATTCTTCAAAATTTTAATAAAATAATTCAAAAATGTACTAAACCCAATCATGATTTGGTTCGTTGGCAATGCAGATGAACATAATGTTTAGGCTAAATGGCAAATTCTTTCAATTATTTAAATTACGCTACGGTGTAAATTCGTTCCTCCATTAAGGGAAGAAGACACAATTCGCGGGGACGTTCGAACAAAGACAGCCTCAGGTGCCACCAATAGCCGATCTAATTAAACACTGGAAAAAAAACTAGAAGGATGGTTAATTTAATTAAAACCGTTTTCTTTGCGCACCACTGTGTTACTTAAGATTTACAATTTAAGGGTGTCGAGTTGTGGCTAATAAGATAATTTTAAAGTATTGCTATTTTAATTCAATAATTTTTTTTTTTTGTAAGTGTGGAAATAACACTAACTCTTGCAAAAATTTTGTTTGCTTAAATTTTAAGCTTTTTGTTAACTATTTTGACAATTATAGCTATCTCAAGTACGTACCTCTATATTCGAACTGTGTTTAACTCCGACTCAATTTAAAAATCTTCAATTTTTCTACATTTGCTACGTTTGTTCAAAACAAAATTTAAACAAATACAACATATTTGATTGATCTTTGAATAGACCAAACGTCGAAATATCCAAAAAAAAAACATCATAAATCGGGTTACTACATAAAAAGTTATAAAAATACCATGCCAATTGAGAGCCTCCACTTTTCGTTAGTTGAAGGAAGAAATAACCAAGTCATCAAAAAGGTCATGGGTATAGTAGAACAGTTCACTGAGTGTGATAATACCCATAAATAACTAAACCTAATAATTTATAACATAGAAATAGTCGCAACGTTAATACACGTATAAACCGCCTGTAATGACTTGTGGGTATTCATGAATATTGATGTCGTGATGTGTTTATGTACGAAATTGATGGGGAAACAATATTATAGAGGCCTCTGTATGTTGTAGAGGGTCAATAATTTTGTGTTTTCGTTACCATGTTACGTTACCGAGGGTAATTAAGTTTTGATTTGATGTATTTATGATATGTGGGTAGTAGGGCAGAAAAAAACTATAAATGTTTTGGTACACTCAACAATATAACCGAACCTTGCGATTGGTTTCTGTTAACTTTGTTTTACCATACAGATGCAATATAGATCAGATCATATTTAATTTAAAACAAGGTCTAATTATTATTGTTTTTGGCTCAATTTTAAGGAAAATCATTCTAAAAACTACAATTTTATATTTTAACAAAGACATATTAAATTCATTATTTAATAATGAAGACGCCCATAGATCTAACACAAATATCAGCAGTCTAGTAAATCTCTATCTGCAAAAGATACAATATTATTCTTATCTTTTTAAGCATAATGATTTTCCTGAAGCTCTATTTATCAATGCAACATTTTGTGGCCAAAACCGGTATAATATCATACAAATTTGTTGAATAATAAACTCAAGGGATTAAGTTTATATAGCTTTTGTTTACTTTGGTAATCCTTTTGCCGCACGGTAGTGGGGGCAGTGAGCCCTGAGGCTGGCTTGTGGTGCATGCGACGTTTAAAGAGCGGTGTTTTGTTAGGCAGCAGTAACGCTTTATATTTCCTTTTTGATTTTTTACGGACAGTAAATATAACATACGAATTTATAAAGTTTTCGGCACGATTTTAGTACGTATTATATTATATTTTTTTACGAGGGAGAGCCATGCTTCGGCCCGTATGGGCCGGCTCGACTCCGCTCGATACCACGGCCTCACAGAAAACCGGCAATGAAGCAATACTTGCATTGCATTTCGTCGCGTGAGTCAGGTTACCGGAGGCCCTAACCCTTCCCTCTCCCCTATTCCCGTCCTTCCTCTTTCGCATCTTCCCACTCTTCCCCCTCTTCTCCTACTCCCACTCCCACCTTAAAGGGCGGCAACGCACTTGTGCCTCTCTCGTTTGCCCCCTATACCATAAAAAAAAAAAATATATATATATAAGTGTAACAGCCACATTTTTATTTTTTATTGAGACTGCCGCGGTATTGACCTAAAGCCCTATCAATACAATTTTTAGAAAGCTCATTAACCCTTCTTCTCGTGTTTTAAGCGACATTAGAAACACAAACAAAAATCTCCGAGTCTTAGCCAGAGTCTGACTTCAATGGTATGTAATACCTATTACGTGACCGCTTTAATTCCCGTTCGTGTACATAATTACATTTCATTGAAAGCGAAAGTTGTAAAGTTGATTTTCATCAATTGGGTCTCAAAATTTGTTGGGGAATGAAGCTCACTAGAATTCTCAGCACCAGGTACACACTCGATGCAGAAGCTATTAGCGCAGGTAAAGTTTGTTAATTAACTATTTATCAATATTAGTGTATACTTACGTATAAAGTTATTGCTAAGTATCAGATTAGGTGTTCACTTGTAATTTACCTTTGTGTATACCTAGAATACAAATATTTGAACTTAAGTCAAAAATTAATAGATAGTTTAATAAAATATTACGTTTAAAAAATCCTCTAACATGTACCAAGCAGCAAAGAGCGTCCAGAAACGCGACCTTCTCTCTAATTAGAGACAGAATACGAAGACTCCCCTATGTAGCCGCCAGCGCTGCCTGAACGGCTTTTTAATTTGATCTACATTATGATGCACGCCACTAGTTTGGAGTCTTTCAATTTTTTTATTAAAGTATAAAAAAACTCCATTCGAATCTTAGTGTAAGTATGATGTTGATACTATTTATATTGAATAACATTAGGTTTATAGTTGTAATAATGATGTATTGCCTCGTTTGCCACGTGACATAAGTTCGTTATTGATTCGAGAACGGTTTGTCGGTGAGTTACAAAATTTTACTAATAAAAAAAACCTTTTTATTTAATATAGCTGTGCCCGCGACTTCGTCCGCGTAGAATAGTGTATTCATATAGAATCAACAGCCTAAAAAATAAGTTTCAAGCTTCTAGCTCTAAATATGACGATACTTCCATACAACTTTTCATCCCACACTTCAACCCCTTACACCCCTTTTTTCGCGTTAAAAAGTAGCCTATTACCTTTCTCAAGCTCTAGGCTATCTGTGTACCAAATTTCATTTAAATCGGTTCAGTAGTTTTATCGTGAAAGTGCGACAGACAGACAGAGTTACTTTTGCATTTATAATATTAGGAGTAAGAATATGTAAGCGGCGGAAGCGTAATGGCTAAGGCGTCAGACTTGCGATCGAGTGGTTGCGGGTTCGAACCCCACCCAGTGCACTACCGACGTGAACCCACTCCTAACATTAAGCATTGAGCTGGAGGGGTTAACAAGAACACTAGTAATGTGTGACCCACGTAGGTAACGTGTTTGTTTGGTTGCTGTATCCATTACAATTTTTGTTTAATAAAAGACTACTTACCAGTAGTCTTTTATTAAACAAAAATTGTAATGGATACAGCAACCAAACAAACTCGTCATCATTTTATCTAAACTTTTAATAAACCCGCCTTTTACTTATATAAACGTCCAGACTTAGTGTAAAATTTACTGAACAAATAGCAAAACTTGTGTATATAAATAATATTAAACATTCGTTTGTCACATATTATTTTATATTTCTACCTATATATAATATAAAATAGGTAAAATGATTCACAGTGTTATAAGTGTAGTGTGTGTGTCTATGTGTGTGTGTGGCATCATAGCTCCTAAACAAATGCCGACCGATTTCGACGTAGTATTTTTTGTTTAAAAGCCGAAGCTAATTGTTGAAGGGATTTTCTAGTCAGGGGTGTTTTTAATTTAACTTATCAAACCATAAGTATTAACCTCCTAAGACCATGATCGTTGCAATTCGATGAAAACATCGGGTTGACAAAAAGACATTGTATCTTGTAAATATTACCACGATTAAGTCCCGATTTCTGTTCAGTGCAAGTATGAAAATGTACTACTACTTACCTACATAAAATAATAATGATCTTAAAAGTAATAAAACAGAGTTGGGTTGAGTTAAAAAAAAAACATTATCAACTACAGTACGAATGTTTTGAACAACTGAATTCTCTGAATTCATTTTTACTCTCTACATACATCAATCCACCAACCACAGTTGAATCTCGGCCCTAATATTAGCGAACACACGAGACACTTCAAATCTGCTTTACACGCTCACTTGACCGTAACACTGTAACCCGTGACATTGCTGGACGTCAAAGACTGCAGTACAGTCATCACTATTGTGTTACACACACAAACGCAGATACTAATCAAGTCCAATCAAACTCAACTCCTATTATGTGATGTTCTGATTTTCAACTGAACACGGTACAATGGCGTTACACAAATTGGTTTTCGGTATTTGAAACCTATTAATCTGAATGTCATTTTTCAAAAACAGTTAAGTAATGTTACCTATATGCAAATATAAGCTATATATGTATTAGTAATATAATTTTAATATATGCCTTAAGGTCAGATATTTAAATTGTTACTAATTATTTTGTGTAATGTAAGGGGGACAGTTGGGTTAAACAGAACTTTTCAAATTTTAATAATACACTAGAACATAATTATTTTTAGTTCCTATGTTGTATTACTCTAATGTATAGAACTCTAAGTTTGAGAATAGAATTGTCATCCCTATTTTTGTGATGGAATGCTGGGCCGCCCCTCTATACATGTCGTCAAACAAGGACTGTTTTTCATTCAATTAAGAAATATTAACAATTATAGTTTTATCTTCTGATAGAAAAGGAGGAACGCTGAATTTGTATCACAACTTTAACAATGAGATTTTAGGTAACAGATTAAATATTGAAATAAAACTATTTTTAACGGATTCTATCGCGATTTATTTGGTGTTATTTTACTAATTACAACGACATTTCAGTTGCTTTTCAGCAGCCATGGTCACGGGTAGACTAAGATGGTGGTCGTCTCATGTATCGAAGTGCAAAGTTATCTCAAAGTACCCGAGGTTTGTTGATTGTTGGTGTTACTATTTACGCAGAATGAGCTCAAAGTGTCTTGAAGCCTTGCTGTGTTTTGTATTTTCTTGGGTTTGAGTAAGTAGATAACCGGATCCCAAGCTGGTGGTACGTTCCAACCATCTTCTCTATTAAAATTAGGGTATTTTTAATTTCAATAGCCTCACGGAGCATCCTTGGTAGGAATCGGTGTTCTTTCGCGAGTACCTGTGGTTTATCGAAACGCAGGTAATGGTTGGTCCCTTGTTGCACGTGTTCACACATAGCAGACTTCATCGAGTGTTGGTGTTTTATGTCAGCAATGTGTTCTTTGACGCGGGTGCCAATGCTTTTCTTGGTTTGACCAATGTACGAGAGCCCACAGTCACAGTCTATTTTATAGAACCCTGCATCTTGTAGAGGTACTTGGCACTTGACAGATAGTAAAAATTTACTTATCTTCGTTGGCGGCTTGTAGTATGTATTGATTGAAGCTCGCTCCAAGATGTAGCCAATCTTGTCAGTAACTCCTCGTACATACGGTAGAATGGCAGGCTGGCTCTCGACAGTGGCTGGCTTTTCTTGGGATCTGTGACGGAGGCGCGGTAGGGGGAGCTTGTTGTCTTGCAGTACGTGCTTGACATGTGCCAGCTCAGCGTCCAGGTGTTTCTTGTCACAGATCCCACGGGCTCTCTGAAACAAAGACATCCCCACGGTAGCTAGCTGTTTTGGATGGTGGTGAGATTCACCGTTTAAGTACCTATCAGTATGGGTCTTTTTTCTATACACAGTGTGGCTTAAAGTATTGTTAGGATTTCTGATCAAAAGTACATCTAAGAAGGCTAATGAATTATTTGCCTCTAATTCCATAGTAAATTTTATGTTGTTATTAATGGAATTAAGGTGTGGTGAATTCTAGGAATGCATTTACACTATCTGTTGGTAATATTGTAAAAGTATCATCTACATTCCGTTTATAAAATCTAGGTGTGATGGCGGCAGTCTGCAGAGCTCGAGCAGAGAGTCTGCAGAGATTAAACATATTCGCACAGCAAGTCAGCTAGCCCTTTAAGTGCATATACCTACGTCGCAGTCAAGGGAGCACTGTAATCCAAATTCAATATTTTGCCGATAAAGGCATTATAGGCCTGACGTAAATTGAACAAGGCTTTAGGCTTATAGTTAGGGCTGTAAGCAAAATGACATAAACACGACATGAACCAAAAGTCAGTATTTACCCAAAAATAATGTAATGAAAGAATCAGAAGCAGTAATCATAGTTCTTTGACAAACGCTTTAATGGCGTCACGCAGATTAAGCCAAATGAAAACAAAAGCAGTTCTAAGTAACTTATTTCCTAACAAAGGGCGATAAAGTGTTTTAATCGGCATATAGAATTGTTGTCTATTCCATACCCTCTCTCTGTCTCTCTCTCTTCGTGACTGATACGCGTGGCCTACAGTGCATATAATTATAATGTAATGAGTCAACGATTTCTTTCAAAAGCTCTTCGAATGACAAAATTTCGATCCTTTCTTAAAGAATGAGTTTAGCCCTAATGTCCCATAAAACTCAATTTTCATTACAAAAAATCCAATTTGGTATCACGAGATTTTCTTCAGCATCGCGCCGATGGACAGGATTAAAATTAGCTGGATTCATTATTCAGATTAAGTGTGGCGAAATGTTGGCAAATTGAATTTGAATCGCGCACGTCAAAGACTCGGGACCCCGTAATTGGTTTAGTGTTCGATTAGGTTATTGTAAATAGTGGGTCTACACGCAAGCATTTGGATAAGAAATAGTAGGTGACACCCCTAAATCTGGTTATGGTATAGAGTTTCAGAATGTGTTAAATTTATTGATGAGCTTTGTGTGAACGACGTTATTTAAATTTAGGTTTGGAAATTAGTTAATCATACTAAAATATACAAACCCTAATTATAAGCGTTCTTCAAGGCACACACTTGGACCTGTTTTATAATTATGTATGAGTATGCCTCGTCATATCAACAGTCTGATCATATCCTTATCATATTTAAGATTAAGCTTGTAAACCCAAGTCTGCTAAAGATTTTTCAGATAAGTATATATTAATTTCCATATTCAGCTCTGAAATGTAAGATCTCGCAAACGTGTGTATATATTCTTTTTACTAAACAACGGAATTCTCAAACATTGTTTTTGTAACAGCCGTAAAAGAGCCCACTCGTATCAGATACATGTACCCGTATTATTTGACTGGACAAATCGATAGAAGCAGAATGTACCGTCCGCTGACCTGTTCGGAGATAATAAAAAAGTTGAATGATACTATGCCCGCCCTATCGGAAAATAGAAGTGGATCTTTAGTTCTACGAGTCGCCAGTAACAATGTCGTCGTACAGTCGTGGACGGAAGCGATCTATTCGATATAAAAATTTATATTATTGCTCAACTTGCTTGTCGGATAGTGACTTCACATTTTAGTTAAAACGATACTTTACAGTTTTTTTTTGTACTTATAAAAAGAAACTTTCTATTTGTTCCTTGACTTTAAACTAATCAAAGTATTGTCATAATCTTGAGACCCATGTAAGGTCAATATCTGAAACTGGTACCATAAGAGCTGTAGTAGCTCTATTGACAATAGGGTAAATTCCTATTTCTAAAATAATGAAATTACTTATGTCATAAGACTGTGAAATACAAATGTTCAAAATCAAAATTTATTTGGTGATACTTGGTGATTTATTAGGTATGGTATATTCATGGGAGAGCCATGCTTCGGCACGTATGAGCCGGCTCGAATCAGGTGACCCGTCTGCTCGTTTGCCCCCTATTCCTTAAAATAAGACTTTAAAAAACGGTGAAGGAACGGTGGAAATAATAACGCCCTGCAGGAGAACAAAGCAAGTAGATACTACAGTTAACTTTCGTTAGTTTAGCATAACTGACGAAAGTTAACTGTAGTATCTACTATATTGCATAGTGAGTAATTAAGAATTTGTCTAGAAAATAGGCCCGTTCAACTAGTGACGCAAATAGAAATAAAAATAATATAAAATAAATAAAATATCTAACATCTTTCCCGGTTCAATCTATTCTTCTATGGATTGCCCTTCCTTTCGAAGTCAGGATGGCTACAAATCGTAACATTTTTAAAGTATAGGTAAAGGAGCTCCTATTTAAAGAAAGAACAGAATCAACTCGTTAATAGTTCATAATTTAATGTATATGTATTATATAGCTATGTATGTGTCTGTATATATGTATATATATGTGTCACGGAAAAAATTATATGTAGATATATATGTGTTTTTATTTATGTATATAGCAGTACTTGAATAAGTATAAGTAGGTATAATTATTGAGTATTGTATGTATGTAATAGATGATAAGCATTAACAACCTTTTAATTTAACGTCAACGGTTACCACCCGTTTAATTAAATAACTCCAGTTCATCCTAAGGTTGCCCGGAATAGATTGCTTTGAGCGATAAAGCCGCCCTTTGTAGACTATTGATAAGATACATCTCCAGTTACATATTCTTTGTAAAACCAGACAAATAAAGTGAAATCTATCTATCTATCTAAATTTTAGTATTCCTCCCACTTATTTTACAATTTTTAACATAATTTTTAAGTGTACCTACTTCTTCTTTCTCTGCATCACCCAAAGGTTGACTGGTAGAAAATACCTTAGGCATTAAGTCCGCCTATGTACTAATGTGCAATAAAATACATTTACATACACATGAAATTCAGCCTTTGTACTCAAATCTTATTTTAGCCTTAATTTCAGTTTGACGCCGTCACTAATACAGCTAATAGTAGTATTGCAGAAGTTTGAACATTGTCAGTTGTTACAGATTTTTCCTACTATCATCATGTATGGCGATTGAGATCCGTAGGACTTCCACGATTTCACATATTTTGTTTTATATAGTTAATGTTTTAGAACAAATGTAGTAAGCGATAGTACTTTCAAGGGTCCGCGATGCTTGAGCGGAGTAAATCCGAGTTCGGCCGAATTCCCACGAGTGTTCGTTCGAGTTTCGACAAACGGCCCGGATCCAGCGCCAATAAGGACCGATGTCCACTTACTACTGCATAAAAAATGCACAAATGAGATCCTTGTAGAAAGGACTCCTCAATTATTGCTGTATTGTTCTTTTGGATATATAATCAGTTAGGTATAATTTCTATTTTTTTTATTTTCTGATCTTAAATATTTGATACGGTTGGGTTACAAATTCTTTAATTTCACTACTGCGGTTAGGATAGTAAACACCTATCTTAAAAATATAGTAAAATAGTAAGCCTGTGTTATTTTTGTATTAAACGTTGTCATACTTGTTATTTTTAATCTGTCTGAAACAATGGAATGTAAGTGTATCAAAGAAATCTGCAGATGATGACATTATCACGTGGACTATGTGATATTCAAGTATAACATTTTTAATACAAGGGTTGAACTCTATTGCAAATTTTAGTACAGTTGGCAACGAAAAATGAAATCGTTTGATTTGCAAGGATGTTAAAATATTTATTTTAATGCTGATGTATACGCAGATTTGGCTAACAGTACTCAAGTTTAAAAGTTGACTTTAATGTAAATTATTCACTAATTCTTAAATACTCAAAATCACTCTTTAAAATTTATATATCGTACAATCGAAGTTCTAAATAACCTTTTATATATTTACCGCGGTTGCACTGAGCGACCGGCTTTACCCCGCGCTTGGAGGATTATGTATTTTATCCTGAATCTCTTACCGATGTCTGCGTGTAATTGTGGATTACAAACGCTCATGTTTCCATTTGTCCTGCATTGTAAGGAGTTTTTACTAAAGTAGCTTTATCTCTTTCGTAATCTTTGTTATTTCCTATAATCTTTATCGAAGAAGTTTTTCAGACTGTCGCCATTGATGTGAGAATTAGGTGTATTAAATTGATGTATTGACCTTACTTTTAGTAAAATTGTCGGAGTATAGAAAAAAGTTTTTAGGTGAGAGTTATCTATGTCATTTAGTGCAACTTCAATCGAAACACTCAGTATTAAAATTTCCGTAGCGTGTTTGACAATTGCCCCCAAATTCTACCACTACAAGTTTCTTATTTCTCTTTTTACTCGGTTATAAATATGACGCACGTATGGGCCGGCTCAACCGGAGTGATACTACGGCTTCATAGAAAACCAGCGTAAAGGAATGCTTTCGATATATTCCGCCGAGTAAGTAAGGTTACTGGAGGCTCTAAACCCCCCTCTTGCCGTTCCCCTACTGTCAATTTAAAAACCGGAAACGCTCTTATGACTTCTGAGTTGCAAGTATCAATGGGCAGCGGTAGTTACTTACCATCAGGTGACCCGTCTGCTCTTTTGCCACCTATCCCAAAAAAAAATAATACCGAAACTTTTTGAATATTTTTTCCTCACCCACTTTTTGAAATACATACCTAATTGGAGTCATAAAAATTAAAAAAAAAAGTAAATGTTCTTAAACCAAATTGTGTTTAAAAAACTAGATTTAGTACAATAATTGCTCCTAAACGTGCTCATTACCAAAGCATCGAACTAATTTTGGACACAAATTACGTTCATGTAATGCTTAAATGATATAAATCCACCGAGCAAATATTTAAAGAGACCAGCAAATGTGTGCCGTGCCGAAGTTACTTAGACACCGCAGAGCTTGTAAGCAACTTACTCCACTATAAAGGGAATTATTAACTCGCGTGTCTGCTAGTTGGAAAACAGCTCAGCTTTAACCCTTTAGGTGTATAGGGAGGTTGAAAGTTGAAATTTTAATTGGTAAACAGGAAACTTTGAAGCTTACTGTGTATTGGAGAATGAATGGATAGGTTGTGAATTTGACTTGGAATTCAGAATGGAATGTAAAGTTAATGAACATGATCATACAATGTGTTAGTAATTTTCATACGTTTGGCTTGATATGAACAGTAAAACTTGAAAGTACAGCGACAGTAGAGACGGAGGACTATAACACGCAACTTATTTAAAAATAAATAAAACCTCAAACCTAATGTTGAAAAAAAATTAAGTGGGATTGACTCTTAATAAAAAGACACTAAGCTACCTAAAGTCATGTAAAATTATGGATAAAAGATAAATCAATTTCAAACTTAGTAAATAAATATATTTTAAGATTATAGATAGTGTTAAAGTGTTAAACTTTATCTTTAACTTTAAAAATTCTAACTGTAGAAATCTAGTCAACATTTTTGGGACTTTTTTTATGATATGAAGGGCAAACCTGCAGACGGATCGCCTGATGGTAAGTCACTACTGCCGCCTATGAACACTTGCAACTCAGTAGCCACAAGCGCGTTGCCGGCCTTTGGCAGTACGCTCTTTTTTTGAAAGTAAACGAAAGGCGATTTTATTAATTAGTAGCCATAAAGTCAGATCGTTTGGCTGTGAATTCTAACATTGAAAACAAAAGGATATAAAAGATATATATTTTTCTTCAATACAAAAAAGTTAATGTATTATTTGATATCATTAGTTATAAGTGAAATTTATTAGTTCCTTCTGGGTGTGTACTCCTGTAGCACTGTAGGAAAATACGCAGCAAGTCAACTATGAACTGTTGCTATTATAGTTTTACAAATTTCTGCCACTTACTGTATTTCTAATACATGAATATTGGCCTGATTTTTTTTATTTTATATCATGTAACAATAAAAAAAAATTAGATTTTCTTGAAACTATTACTTGTATACAGGGTGTAACAGAAAGGTGTGGTCAAACTTTACGAGCGTTATATGTAGCCGAAAAATAGTCGATTTAGCTTGAAAAACATATTTTTGCTCAAAAAATACTTTTCCTGGTTTAGGTGCACATTAATTAACAAGATTTCATGAATTTTCATGGAAATTTCCACGATTTTGATATTTTTTTTCTATACAGACTTTTTCAGAAAATCCGGATATTCCATCATCATTCCTGGTATGAAATACTCAAAGTTTCAGTCATGCCCTCTCTATTACGAAATATTAGCTTAATAAGCTTCAGGAATTTTAAAATGTGACTTCACCTTTCTGGAATATCCTGTATATTATGTATGTAGATGATCATTATAAAGTAAGACAAGATCCAAACAAGGTGCAGAAGGAAAAGTGAAGGAATATGAAATTAAAAATGACCAGTAAGTAATCTAAGAAGTGAGTGTTGTCTTTCATGCTTGGATCTGAAAATAACATATAAATTACCTTGAATCATTGATTACATTATATACATAAGTGAAGTATTTCTACTTCACATTTCACTTACTGTCTATCTAGTTATATTGCCACGGGTGGATCGTAGGGGGCGAGAGGTGGACCGCCCCAGCTCGCACGCGACATTGGTCAAAGTCGAATAATGCCACGACTGGAACTTTTTGATAGGTCCACCGGTAAATGCAGTCAGACATTCGGACAGATTATACTACCTCTCATTCGAGAGGGCACAACTGAATAGTCAAAGGGCTCCTTTGATACAGCTCGGCTTTGTCGTCTAAATATATAAATCTAATTACATCTATGACGTAATTATATTAATGTGGGAAATGGGTCGCGTTTCAGTTATGTGGAAGAAATTTTTGGGTGAATACGTGTGTGTCATAATTGGATTACCTTCTCATGACTGATTGGATAAAATTATAAATATCATTTACACAATAAGTAATATTGTCAACGTTTTCCAAAGATTTATAATATAATACACGATTCAACATAATTATACCATTTTCTAATGTAAATAAACATTTCATTTGTAAACAGTCTTACGATATAACAAGACAAAAGGACATTAAAAACAAGAAACGTATAAGAATTATAAATAAAGCCGAACGCTGTATTAAAAGTTCGTGTGCTCTAACAAACCTGCAACCCTCAAAGTGGGTTTCAGCGGAAATGAATAGAAGCGTATTGTCAAGCACGACACTCGACTATCACTGACAAAGCTTTATTTGCTGTTTTTCACAAATAGTTCGAGAAGCTCCTCAAGGGAGAACGGAACGCAACGAACAAGGGTAGGTGATGTCTTAGTGTAAAACAGGTTATATGAAGTTGTAGGATACTTGAAGAAAGTTTGGCGCTAATGTGAATGGATCAAGTTGAAAGACATTTCGTATAAGATAGGAATTTCATTGATGAGATGTAGCGATTGTCCTTGTGAAGGAACGTGAAATTTACATATAGGTACGTAACTAACGGTTATTATAAATAAGTGAATCTTATATACACTCTTGAGTGTGACGTCTCTATCTCTTTCCTGTAATCGTTTCATTTATAAAATATAATATATTTTGTATTTTGTTTAGAAAAATACTAAAGTTAGCTGCTTGTGTTAGGAGTGAGTTCTAAGTGGGGTTCAAACCCGCAACCACCGGATTGCAAAGCCGACGCTTTAGCCATGACACCAAGCTTTATCACATTCAACATACAAATTTACAATTTCCAAATATTGATTAGAATAATTCAGTAAATGAAATGAAACTCCTCTTCTTAATTAATTTCTAATTCTAATGCATTAAAAATAACTAAAAATTTTTCCGTTACTTGCTTGTGAAATTGAAAAGACGAGCTTTGCGGAAAGTGCCGAACAACTTGGGACTTTGAAGGTTCGCCTTGTGTAAATAAGAGCGGAAGCCTTAGGAGGCCCGAGGAGGTACGAGGAGGACGAAGGGGGAGAGCAGTCACGAGCAGGAGGCCCGGCGAATAAAGCCTTCAAAAACTATTTAAAGAGGCTTCAGAGGCAATTGGCACGGGACTCCTGTGACGGCACAAGGTACCTATAACATCACGTTGAAAAGTTTTTAGAAGAAAGTTCTAGAAACGAACATAATATATGTATAGTATATATATGAATGTATTGCCAATATTTGTAGTGTATGCATCTGGTGAAAATGTTCCGTGAAGAGCAATATGTGAGAGTGGACTATTTTGCAAAGTTCGACTACAACCATTTTTGGCAATTTAGTTGTGAATGTACCCGGGAATACTTTGGACTTGTTTAGCTTTGCCTTCATCGTAATTTTAGTTTACAGAAATTATTATATCTTAGTCATTTGAATAAATGATGAATTATTGTACATCTTTCTAACTGTATTACATGTACTAAACTAGACTAAATTTAGAAATACCTGTCTACAGAATATCTTCCGAAATGATATGGCGTTGAAGTTTTAAGACTCCCAAAATGGTATCTAGATCTAAATTAGACAGTCATTGTTAGCGGTTAAATTTTTTTGCCCTTTCAATATTTTATTTTACAATTTAAGTAACAGTCGAGTTTTATTTATATTCAGGTAACGACTCACTTATTCCGTAGGCATTATGTGCTTTTTTTTTGCTTTAAGAAGACAACTCCCGCATTACGGATTACTCCTGTGTCGCGGGGGACTTTACAAACATACAAACAACGTACACAGGGAACATCCAGACTCCGATGGGAATCGAACGCACGACCTATAGCATAGCAGTCAGGGTCACTAACCACTAGACCAACAGGCCAGTCTATCTTAACCTTACTAAAACCAATAATGATTACATTATTACATACAAAACTTGCACCAAGAAGTTTCTCGAGCAAAGTACAGACTTCAATTATCTTAACTATCAACCAAGAGGGTTAATCGTCATATTGAAAATAATAACTCCATCAACGATAGATGCAATATTCAGCGCTGAGCGTAAACCAGCGGAACTTCCTGTTTGTAGCGGAGTGCGGAAATTCAATTATCCGACGATAAAAGTGCGGGGCGGACGGTAGTGATGCCAAGTTCCCGGGGCGCGGACGTCCCGGCTTTTAGAAATAATAAAATATATTGAATCAAATATTTTTCCGTATGCAGCCGTTTACAGAATTTCTTGTAGAAATAAATACATAAATATGATTATATTTATAAACAAACAACACTTTGTAAAATAATGGTTAGTTAGGAAATAGTTTTAGATATTCAAATAGTTATCTGAATTACTGGATTTTTAGAACTATCCTATATCACTAATATTTGAAGACACGGGTGAACCAAATTAGTAGTAATTAATGTCACGTCTTTGTCCACAAAACTAAATAAGATATGTTATGCCTATTAAATACGTGATCGCGTTAATTCACGTCAATATATTAAATACAGACAAGTTTTTTTTCTACGTAACATTCAATCCTATATAATTTTTTTCTAGAAAAAAAAGCGGTTCTCGAACTCGTTCTTAGCGGAGTGGACAACAGCGAATGGTGAAGTCTCTCAGGAACTTGAGTTTTTACCCTCATGACTGATTTTTGGTTGTTTGGGAAAAACATTCCTGCAAACTCTATTTCCAATTATTTATTTTATTTGAGGTTGTCTTACTTCTAATTTGTTAGATTTTATGTAGTTGAAATTACAATCAACTTCTATTTATACAAGGTTATAAGTAATATCTTGACCCTAGTTCGATATTCTATATATATTATGCATTATGCAACAATAGTATTACATAAACTAAAAAGTTAATATTCTCCCTTCCTGAAATACCCTGAATTCACTCTGGTAGCAGAAAACAATACTTCCAAAGAAATAAACGAAGCCTAAAACATTTTATAGCCCACGTCATATTAGTGGATGTGTAATACGCCTGCCATATAAAATTGTATGTCTCGATAAAAGTCGATATGAAAACTTTCATAAGCGAAGCAATACGCTGTTTACTGAACATTGCTGGAATAAATAGCGACGTTCCATAAGAAGCAGTAAATAATAAGGCGATGGATAACGCTTATAAAAATTTAAGGTTCGATAGCGGGGTGATAATGGAGGTTTTATTGCGCGTTACGTCGGATTACTCTCGATGTGTTCTAAATGGAAATTCAGAGTCATTATGCTTATGAGTTTGCATGTACGAATGAATATATCAAATGGTGGTTTACATATTGATATTCCAACTTTTTAAATATTTTGTAAGTTACACAATGCCATTCGTTGTTAAAAGTGTCAGATAAAAAAATACACACAACCTATGTGCAGTACATAGTCATCACCTAATGACTGTTACTGAATCCAATATTACTTTGAGTATATAACGCCGTACTAGTGTAGCGACTGTTTATGGGCATCCGTAATCAATCACTTATCCTTAGCCAGTCCATGTGTTACTGTAAAAACTTAGTTGTATAAAAAAAAACTATTATTATTAACATTTACCTTTCAAGGTTGGTTGAGAAAGAGTTCTAGTGTTTGTTTGTTGATGTTATTCACTATTTTGCAGGGTTGTCTTTGTGAAGTTCTACTAGATTCAAAACAATGCCATTTACCACAGATCACAAAATACTGTTAGTTTCCAAATAACCGTAATCGCATCGAAAACTACTACTACTTACTGTTGACACATATTTATTCTTGTTTTAATATACCTAATCGGATGACTTAATTTGCTAGTTACAGAAAATGTTATACAATCTATGAAAATTATTATGAATAGCCAAGCAATCTAATAAACTTAGACCTTATTACCAAATTTGAGTAAACAAGTAAATCTATTTAACGTCCTTCGAACTTCCATCTTATACCAAACATATTTATATCTGTGCTTAACAATGCAGAAATCTGGTATATCCCCAAAAATGTTTCCACACCCTTTGTAATTGAATATAAAAGCTGCCGGTGGTGGCTAAAACGAACTTTGACACTTGGCAAGTTTGTTTTTATTTTGGTCGTCCGACACGTAGGGTCGATAAATTTCATGGTGCTTATGTGGACGTCAGAGGCATTACTCTTGGGCCCTCGAGGCTCCTCTACCAAATTGGCCGGTCACGCCTCCTAGGTGGTGCTTATTCTCGCCACTCTCAATGGTTTTACTTTTTTATCGCTTGACAAATGTTGGTCGTGGTCATTGTTTATTGTTTGTTTTGTGTTGTTTTATTATATTTTTCTAAGTTTTGATTAGACTAAAGTTTAGTATAACAATATTTTTCAAGTTTTACTTTCAAGGAATCTTTTGTAAAAATAATTCAATAGACATGATTATCATGATTGAAAATATCATTATTTCACTTGAGTTTGGTTAGCCTTTTTAACACTTTAACGTATGTCCCAATTTTGTTGGCTCTCAAGATTGATGCGTCTATGTTTATAAGGTTCAAAATTAGATAGCTATTATTTTATTTATGCTAGCTAATACCATAGTAATAACGATAGTTATAATTTTAAGTTAATATCATAGACAAGTATTTTTTATACTTTTCTTTGCTGTATCGTGTGAAAATTGATATAACATAATATAACTTGTCTTATGGAAGAACATGGAAGTTAGATATTTGTGCGTTAAAGGATCACAAAAAAAGGTACGTAAATAAAGTTTAGGTCTTTGCTATTTTATGATATTTGTATACTTGATATCCTTTCATATTCATAACGTATAGTATAAAAATACAACTTTAGGAGTTATATTTGACTACCGCTATAGAAATGTACATGTGTAATGTATAGTGTGTGTATTTGAATTGTGTTTGTCTCACCTCTCAGCTTTCAGTGGTTTAGATATAATTTTCAGGTACGAGTTCATCACCCAACAACCTTTTGATTCCTGATACTATTTGTTAAGTACGTCTTCTGAATCGTTAGAGCCCAGAATGTCGACTATGACGCCCGTCTGAGAGGCAACTTCGAGAAGCCAATTTCGTAAAACATTGCATTTATGCGGAATAAAGTTTTAATAGAAATTTAAAACAGTTATTCAACTTATTCGGTTTCGCTCATACTGTGCAATAGCAAATATGGTCCTAAAACACAAACATGTATTATTGTATGGCAAAATTTGAAATGATTATAGCAAAAGTCTGAAATGAACTGCCTCCGTCTATTTTTCTGGACAATTATAATCCTGGAATTTTCAATAGTAAAGTAGTAAATATGTTTTTCTTGGATAGACATAATATATACCATCTTCGTCTTCATGTCAGTTTCCATCAGGTGAGTTGGAAGACGAACCCTTAATGATTTTAACACAATTCCACTTCTCCTTTCCAAATATTAGGCCTACAGATAACATGTGGAACAGCGAGTTAGAATTCTGTTCAACTTAATTTACTTAAGTTTGACACACACATTACTTGAATCGATGAACTATATAGAAGCAAATTAACTTAAAAAAATACAATACTCATATATGACGCTTATTTTAATTCATGCAACCAATATTAGGACTTTTGTGCATTGGCACAAAGTATTTGAAGCGGGTTTAAAAGGCACAGAACGTGGGCAACGTAAGCCTGCTCATTGTAGACATACGTATGGAGATAGAACCATTTATTTTTGTATTATATATAGACCCATGTAAATAGTTTGTAGAACTTAATACTACAGAATAATTGTACGTTACTGTGGAATTGAAGTTGAAAATTAATGGAAAATGACAAGAGATTTTCTCGCAATTTGTAATCCATACATAGTGTCTTTAAAATGAACAAATAAATCACTTCATATTATAAAACAAAGTCCCCCACAGCATCTGTTTGTTTGCGAAAAACTAAAAAAGTACTGAATGGATGTTCATGCGGTTTTCACTAATATACAGAGTGATTCATGAGGAAGGTTTAAGTATATAATTAGTTAAGATTTTTTGTAAATTGATTGAAATATGTTGATGATTGATGAAGATGTCTCTGCTACCCGTACGAAGTGTTGCTAGTAATATCTAAAGCAATATAATTAAATACTTTGTAGTATAATTGATTTAACCCAAAAAAAACTTATTTGATGTCAGTTATTGTGCATAACGCGTTTACACATCATATTATGGAGTCTCATAAGCACATGCCAATAGTGCTACTTGGAGTCTCATAAGCACATGACAATAGTGCTACTTTACGTTTTTTTAAAGCGTATAGACATACAGACAACTAAACGTAAACACAAACTCCAAGCAATATTAGAAGCAAATCATAAATGTAAACATACATTAAAGTATGCTAATTCTTATTAGTTCATGGCGTTCTGTTTATACTCATTTATCCTTCAACATTTAATTACAAACGCCTTCAAAGATTAGACTGACAGCCTCGGTGCAGAACTCATTGACGTAAGGATGACGCGAGCTCATGCATTACGAATACGTCATTCCTGTGAACAATTTTACGACAAACTTTTATTGAGTTCAGGGGAACGCCAGGTATGTTATCGCATCCATTTTATGTACATATATGTATCTAGCTAATATATGTTTATCTGTGTAGCAAATTCAAGGTTTAGTAAACTTTTAGTAAATTATGTACTAGGAGTGTCTCAAAGACATGGTAACGCATATAATAATAATATTTCAGAATGTATTAAACAGTGCTATCTAGACTCAAACTCTTCATTGTTTGCACTATACTACCTAAAACAGGGATAAACCTATATATTTACCACAGACAGAAGCAAGAGATTCATGCCTACAAATATTTTCAACATAATATGTACACACACATAGCTTTAAATTTTGGGCTTCGGAGAAATATCTTTTTATCTTACAGTATACTTTTTTCGGCTCAGATTTAATAAAGAAGCCTTGAAACCGTTAAAATTTTATAAATTCACAAAAACATTGATTCCTTGGACAATTCCAATCAAAAGGTTAAAAACTGCCTTAATTTCTGTTCGTCGACGACTAGAATTAATTCGTAAAATTCATAAAAAATAGATTGAAAACCTTAGAGAAAACTAAAAAAAGGCCTGAAATGAAAGAGTGGCAAAGCAAGGGCAAAAGAATTCAAAATTAAAGGAGTCAGTGTGGCTTGAACATAGTTTGTGAATAACGAGTGTTTTCTGGTTACCGCATCGTAAGGGCTTTCTTGCGTCACTTTTTACTTATTCTTGTTGAAGCTTGGTTTATAAATTGTCTAAGCACACTGAAACCAGTGTAATGATTTATTTGGTAAACTTTACTGTACAGACTTCAGACTTCTACTCTGTTATTTACATTAAATACCAGAGTATTTACACAACATAAAAAATTGGTTTTAACTTGTTTAGTAAAACTTTTTAGTACAATTATTTAAAAACCTTATTCAAAAAACACAATAATAATATAAATGCCGTATCTAAAACATAGAACTATCAGAGACAAAGGAGACCCCAATTCAGAACTACTATTCAAGAATCACACAACTCCATGCATGTTAACATCAAACTCATAAAATTCAATGATATTGCTGCACTCTAATGTCCACACAATTATTTTTCAAATCAAAATCCTTCTAATAAACGGTATTTATAAAAACAAATCAAACCTTAAAAAGTATTTCAGAAGTCTATTTATATTGGCTTATTAGTGTTTCACGAATTCAGTGGATCGCTAAGTTAGTTGCGGGTCAAATTATGAATCTCAATATTACGAAGGGGGAGGCCCCGAGCCCGGGGCACGGCGCCCAATCGAATATTTATGAGAGAAATTCACAGCTGATAAAACTTGAGTACGACCACGCTTGCTGCCGTAATAGGCGGATGCTTTATTTGTTGTAGCTCTATATTTTTAAGCTTGTTTTATTAGTTTTAAAAAGTATTTAATAGACCTTTTCAACCATACGATGCAAAAACTATCCACTACCAGTACAACTTGCATATCAAATAACTAAGTATTGTGAAATGAGAAAACTGACATGTTCTGGTAAGAACAAGGTTTTTAAATTTACAATAAAAATATCCTTGAAATTAATAGTTAGTTACACGCATGCAAATTAATGAACTGTTTTCGTGTCCTTTCCTTGCCCCGGTCAATGCAAATGTCAATAGAAAATCAGATATTTATTTTAGTTTGTCCTAGCTGCTTCTTCTTCTTCTTCACCCATTTCCGCTTATGAAACTATTCTATATACATTGACGTACATATCATCTTAATCTCTCAACTCTTCTTCCACCTATTACACATGATCACTTTGCAAATTGCCAATAATGGTCAGCATTGGCCCTTTTAGGTCTTCTGTGGCATTTCTACCCACATTCACTCGATAAACCCTTTTCGTTAATCGCCTCTTACTCATCCTTTCCACTCGATGGGAACGGTAACAGGTAAAGTTATTCCTTATTTATGCTTCAAAGTTCGAATGTCTTTATATACACGAATGATGTACTTCTTGGTCCTGTACTTAGAATAGAAGTAAACTTTACTGTACACCAATTATATATAAATTATACGGCAATTACAGAAACAATATGTACAACGGGCGGCTTTATCGCTAAAAGTAATTTCTTACAGACAACCTTTCGACGGACAAAGATGACAATTACAATGATGGACAAAAACTATGGATAAATAAAATAAATAGTGGATGCTTCTGATGTGAAATAGTTGCAGTAAATACTTTTTTTTAAAGGAATCCTACTGTAATAATCATATTGTAATTTAAAAAACTGTCAGTATTTGGGCAAATCTAATAGATAATCGGACAGTCTGCACTGTAAAAGATTTGTCTTGAAATTTGGTAATGCGACTTCGTACTCTTAGCTCCAGAGATTCCGATGATCGATGTGTGTCATTGAGGAACACAAAACGTTCCTTTAAATAGGTTGGGATACAGGGATTAAATAAAATACTTATAAAGTATGCAAAGAATATGAGTATTATCTCAAAGTCAAATTGTAAATGCCACTTGAGCAAGTTTCGAAATTCGGTTATATGAACATATTTGCATAAGCCAAATATAAATCTAATACAAAAGTTTTGAAGGTGCTCAAGTTCATCAAGTTGCTCCTTGGGGATATCGAGATAACTGATATCAGCGTAGACTTGCGGAATCCCAGCTTCTACCTTTACTGGAGTAAAGGAAGAAGCAGTGATTCCGGAAGTGCAATTTTAGTAACCGTTAGTAGTTAATTGTGAAGTTTTCCCGCTGATGTGAACACTGTTCAACTAACTTCACGTAATTGGGGCCCTAGGATAAAGTATTATCAATCAAAATTCCAAAAATCTTAATGCAAGTACTGATTGATAGTGCAATACCATTAAACATAATGTCACTGCCCACCACAATAATTTTAGTGTTAGATGGATTAACTACTAGCTCATACTGGCTGCTCCATTTCCACTATCAAATACCAAATCCGTGTTTATAATACCAAAAGCTTCAGAAAATTTGCGTATAGATTTGAAGATCATAAAACTGATAGGATAAGAGTAATGTTTTAGAGATAGAATTTCTCAAAAATTTGAAAAGCAACGGAGGTAAAACTCCACTCTGTGGTACAACAGCAAATGTATTGAACCAAGAAGAAAAGAATCCTTCAAAGCGCATACGCTGTGTATGATCAAACAGGTAACTTTAAAACCATGATAGAGTGATATTTTACTAGTGCTAAAGTTTAGTAAGAAGAGTACTGTAAAATTTCTATGCATAAAATCAATAAACGCGCTTACATGGAAGCCTGATTAGATATAGAAGAAGGCATGAAGTTAATTGGGTTTGTACAAGGCAGTCAAGTACTTTTAAAACAAAGGATAATAAAAATGGGACGATACTCGGAGAAGGATGAATGATTGGGTTTTTGGCCACAGGTATAATCTGTGCCACTTTTTAAGCTTCTGGAAATATATTGCCAAAAAGTTGTAAATAGTTTCAAACGTGACATAAGGTACGTAGTATTTCGTCGAGAGTAGGTTGAATCATGTTGGATCTTACATATAATTAAGACTTCTTAAAATCACAAGCACATAGTTGATTAGGAAAGAACGGGGGGTAGTTATAAGCTGGAAATGATGTAAGAATTGTAAAGTATTAGCTTTATAAGTCTCAATGTATTTAGACGAAGAAGAGAAATGTTTATTTCATTAAACATTGTTAATTTTTTTAGGAAACATATTTTATTTGTGATTCTTTAGCTTCCAGCGGTCTGAGAATTTTCCAGACTTCTGCTGAGTTTCCATTCTCGACTGACTTGTGAATTGCGTCGCTTAGAGATTTCGAATAGCTATGTATTTAATTTTATCCCGGTTGCACGTTGGTGGGCGTAATTTGAACCTGTTTTTAGCTATCGATTTTTTATATTTAATTATTTAAGGTTTAATTTCAGCTGTAAGCCAATGTGATGGTAAATGCCTGATTTTATTTGCAAGGTATGGCGCATATATGTCGTAAAGAATAGTCAGTTTATTGTTGAATATGTTAAGTTTTTCATTAACACACTACGTAGTTAACAGATGACTCCAATCAGTTTTGCTGGCATCTTGACAAGTTTAATTAAGGTCCATGTAGCTAAACTTGCACTGTACAAGGATTTTGGGCTTAGATTTAGGAGGAAGTAGTTTGTATCAGAGAAATATCAAGTCATGTTATGAAACTTTATCTGCTGAGCACTGATCACGCTTAGCGACTAAATGAGTGGAGGAAACAAGTATAAGATCAAGAAGAAATGGAGTAGAGTTGTGAATGTTATGAGTAGCATTTAAAAGCAGGATAGACATATTACATGAATCAACAATACAACACTCAAAAGAGTAAATTAAGTTAATGTGAGGAGAAGGAGAGTAATACATACATAGTAAGAATTTAGTTTGAAAAAATAATATTTCTAAAAACAGATGCTCAGCATTTGGTGCAGGTGGCTGTGGTGACAAATTTATAATGTGGTAGGAATTGGTTACATACGTAACAACCACCTAGCCATTCGCTCGATTGTTAAATGTAAGTTAGGAAAAGAGTAAGACGTTGAAGAGAGGCATGGTTTAAGTTTAAGGTTTTAGTTCGTCTCATATCATCGAATGAATTCAAATATTTCTGGAAAGAGTAAAATATTTAATATACCTAATATTAATATCAGATACGAAAAAAATATGTAAAACTCACCATCGTTATAATAATATTTTTGTATTTCTATTGCAAACGTCATTCATATCATTAATTTTGATACTTTCTTCTCTTGTCTTTCCTTTCTTATACCTAACTCATTTTGATGATTTTAGAACTGTCAGTTTTTCATCATCAGAATATTAGTGTTAAAGGTAAAATTTATATGCTCAATTAATCATTGATCAATCAATTAATGATCAATTGTTGAGAAATTTAAGTTAATGTTAAAGATATTCTTATTAAAAACTGCACGTCAAAACCATTTGTTCATGAAAACTCATTCATAGACTAGACTGCGGAGATGTTTGCTTAAAGCAACATGACTAGTAAAAGTTTAGTGCAGTTCAGTTTGCTAGCTTGTTTTGCTTACATTTAGTGTCATGACTTTATAAAACTGTTGAGATTTAATACGTAATAAAACGTGGTAGATCTCATTTGGGTTTTATTAAAAGTTTTTTGTTTACTTTAAACAAAATTCTGGCGGCAGATAATTAAGCGTGTGTCAAAGGGAGTTTACAAATGTATAATTAAGGGACATAAAGTACGCCCAGACTTAGAATAACTTTCTTATATTACCATTGCTGATTGTCCCGTAACGGGATGTTTTTATTTTTGGGATTCACATTTTTATTTGATTCATTTATTAAATTGGATTAAATTTGGTATTATTAATTGATTTTTTTAAGACCCTCTTATCAAAGGTAATTTGGCAAAAAAAGGCACAAAAGAACTTGCCTTTCCAAAGAAAAAAACACGAAGGTTAATGACATTTGATCGCCTCTTCCTTTTAAAGATGCTTTCTTATGGATTTTTGACCATTTACATTCATGTTATGGAAAATATAAAAAAAAAATTGAAATGTTGCATAATAACATCCAAAAAAAATACGGCCAGTATTTTCTTTAGATATCATTATACAACAATCAAGTAGCAAAACTTTGCAGTTTTAAATAATGTATTAATCAAACTACGAGTACGTGACCTACGTCTGATGTTACAATATCTTGACTAAGATCAGACAAGTCGTATGCATGATTTGCTAACGTGGAATATTAAAAATAATATACCTACTTTTAGTAAAAGACGTACAGATATTTAAATAGCATATCCTAACCTTATCCTCAAAGTAACTCGACGAAACCCAACTCGCGTCCACCAAATAGGTCCGTAAGGTTTCAGTGGTTTGGAGCCTTTGCCATAGCAATAATCATTTATCGGCGGTACCTTACCTACGTGACGCGGTTCCGTATAGCTTTAGAACGTTAGAATCGAGAGTCAAGACCTCTTTCAAAGCTTGCCATTTACTGCCAAAACCGTTTAGTGTTTCAATACCGGTCTTTGTTTATGACATTTTTGGGAAAGTTTGACCCATTTTGTAAGTGAATAGGTTTTCCTTATGATCTAAAATTGTGCACGGTATTTGGGTTTTTTGTTGTTTATTTCTTTTTCTTCTTTTACTTAAAGTTATGTTTGAAAACGTTTTTAACATAGTATTTTGACCATTATAATTTTTTTTATTAATAAACCCAAAGTTTTTCAACCCTTTCAACTATAGAAAAAGAGTTCAAACTTAACCTAAAAACTTCGAAAAAATTGCAAACTTATTTAAAAATAGGTAAAGGCAGTTAAAGGTAGGTAAAGGTTACAAGTTGGTGTTGCAAGGTTCAGGTTCAAAATTTTTCGTAGGTAATCCTTCATTAAATACGTACGATATGAGTATGTGGAAATTTTTTAAACTGTTTAATACATACTAGAGACCAGCTTGTGGTTGAATTTCGAATAATTCATTAAGTTTTAACTGTTTTGTTTTACATCAATGAACAGTATAACGTGACCTGTCAAAATTGTATAAACCTTTTGTACCATGACAGGTCAAGATTTATACACTGAACTCCTTTAGATTCTTGTAGTACTTTTCACATAATTGTTAAACTAATAACGTATATTGATTAAAAATTATAGCTTTCTGCACTTCTACTACAAACGTTAAGTATTCTAAATTTGACATATTCTAAATGCGCGTGTTCAAAAATGCAAGTACTTGGTATATTAAATATATTAGTATAAGTGTAAGTATATATTACATCGCATCATTGACCTTTAGGATGCGACACTCTAGACAGTGTACACGTACAATAATATATTTGTAAAAGTGTATTAACTCAATGAATGCCGTCTTTTTCATAGAAGTTGGTACATACACACTGCCTTTTTTATTATAGCTCTTCGGTATGAACTCATCTCACTTGATAGTGAGCTAGATTGAGGCCCAAAGATTGAATAGTTACAGATATCACGTTTGTAGATAGCACGTGCCTGCAATCGGTCGAGATCACCAAGTAACCTATTTATAAAATCTATACACCTATAGTAAGCATGCACCGGTGTATAAATACCACTGGTGTCACTCTTGCTTTGCCAATGGAGAGTTTGGTGAGTGGGGTCACAAGAGAACCCACTCACCAGTAAAAAAACCGGCCTAGTGCGAGCCGGACTCGCGCACCGAGGGTTCCGTAAAATATTTTTATTATATGATGGAACTAAAAATATACGGTTTTCGCAATTTTTCCTTTATCTGTGCTATAAGATGTTGCTTCGTACCATACTTCAAGATTCTGAGTTCACGGGAAGTACCCTGTAGGTTTTAATTCCCTTGCGAGTGTCGAAAATTTGCGGAAATTTGCGGTATAAATGGCTGTATCTTTTGATTGCGTTGGCTTAGAAGTTTGATTTTTTCACAGCTTTAAAGGACAGTAGACTTGAGTATTTGATATAAATTCCAGCTTGATACCTAGACGCGTTCTTAAGAAAAAGCGTCTTGACAGACAGACAGACCCACGGACGGACGGACAACAATATATCCTATAAGGGTTCCGTTTATTCCTTTCGAGGTACGGAACCCTAAAAAGAACAGCAATAAATCTGTTTTTTTTTCAGAAAATACAGTTGATCAAGAGAAAAAAACATAACAACAAGTATAAATTAATAAGCTAAAAACCTGACTGCGTTAAAAATACTGGCTAATAAACAAATAGTTGTATATTTTTCTGTTATCATATTTTAAAACGCTTCATTTTAACCACTCGATAGGTTTAGGAGTAAAAACAATTAAAACATATTTTGGCACCAAAAACTCACCATTTTGTTTAATTAAAATTTTTAAATACCCAGTTTTATTTGCGTAATAAAAATGACTCTAGCAACTTATCATTCATCAAAATCGGTTCAGCCGTTTATTAGGTACGAGTTACGAGGGATCGTAACGACGGACATAAATCAAGCCCAACTTATAATCTCCCTTTTGGGCTTCACCAGCAAAGAGGCAAATTAGTCATGAGTTAACGAGTCATAAATAACATTCACCTTACTGATCTAACTGATTCTTTACAACTAAACACAAAGCATACAAAACCCAAAAACAATTTCCCTAACCCGAATATAATGAAAGCCTCAACATTGAAATTTCGTAATCACGCACACCCAGTAATCACTTCAAAAATATAATACAAAAACAACACTTCAACATGTAAATAGAAACAAATAGGAAATTACAAGTGGAGTGTTCCTTATTAGCGCGGTTTCATGTCCGGGGCGCGTCGGGCGATGGAAGGGGGCTGAATGAGTGAACGAAGAGGGGGAGGTGTATCTAATCGTGTTAGTACGTACGCGTGTTTACACCGTCGCACATCCAACGGTTGACTTGCATTCTCAGTTCAAATGTGAAGGTGTTGGAAGACAATTACTCACTCATTCCTTCGTTCACTTGTAATGTTCATTATAGCGATCGTGTCTTGTTAGCAAATTAGGTCGTTTGGATAAATAGGTCGCGCATTAAGGATTTTCCATATCGTGTACATTAATAAATACGGTTGTATTGATTTTATTTGCTCAATAAATAAATATCTGAGGCATTAGAAATTAGGTTTGTATAAAACCCTACTTGAATTTCTTGTTGTATTCTTGATAATTGTTCATAAAAATTGTAATCTAAAGCCTAAAGATTTTAATTTCGACATTGTTATATGTTGTTTCTAGTCTTAAATATTTTAATTTCGTCCAGAATTCAAAATAAGACATCTACAATAAACATGATATCTGTAATTTAAAGACTATGTATTCAATTCAATTTACATTAAAAAATTAACTATTGATATAGTAACAACAATTTCAATTCTAGAATTCGAGTAGCAAATCACCAATCAATATAACATTAACATAAGTAATTTATATACATTACTGGCATCTGATAGCAGACAATGTTCCTTGAGTGCCAAGTACTTTATGTACACAGCAATGTAAAGCTTAAAAGTTTCCGCTTCCTGTTGAAACTTTGCGGACAGGAAATTCGATCAGGCTGTGATTAAAGTGAAAGAGATTTTGTTGGTACACTCTTTTTAAGAGAGTTTTATACCTTGGCAACATATGTATAATAATTCTAATATTGTCCCGTAATATAGCGCCTATATTTACATCTGGTACTCTGATACATAGGCTACACTAAAAGTATCGGGATTGGAATATTTCCACTATTCCTATCATATTAATTTTTTTTTAATTGAAAACTCCTTGGTTTTAAAAATCGAATACCATTTACTTATTTAAAAAAAAGATTCTCGGTCTTCTCACAAGGTCTTCCCAAACTTGTTTAGCCGTTGAAAAAATGGAATTGACTCGAGAAAATTCAAGGGCGATGATTTATTATGACTTTCGAAGCGGTTTAACACAAAACCAGTGTGTTGATCGGATTCTTTCTGCATTTGGTGATGAAGCCCCATCCAAAACCACAATTTATCGCTGGTTTGCTGAATTTCAACGTGAACGTGTCAAGCTCAGTGATGATCCCCGTCAAGGTCGTCCAAAAACTGAAGTCACCCAAGAAAACGTTGATGCTGTGCGTAAGCTGATTGAGGAAGATCGACATGTGACATACCGCGAAATTCAGGCAAATTTAGACATTGGCATGAGTCAAATACAAATAATCTTGCAAGAACAATTAGGTGTAAAAAAGTTGTTTTCCCGATGGATACCGCATTTGCTCTGTGAAGAGCAAAAAGCGGCTCGCGTTACTGAGTGCGTCAGAACTCTCGAAAGATTTCACGCAGGATCCTCAAATGCTGTATACAACATTGTATCAGGTGACGAATCCTGGATATACGCGTACGAACCCGAAACAAAAAAACAGTCACGAGTTTGGGTGTTCGAAAATGAGTTAAAGCCAACTAAAATTGTTCGTTCACGGAGTGCTGCAAAAAAAATGGTGGCCACGTTTGTCTCCAAAACCGGCCATGTTGCAATTATTCCTCTTGAGGGACAAAGAACGGTTAATGCAGAATGGTATGCTAGCATTTGTTTGCCATAGGTCGTTTCCGAACTCCGTAAAGAGAACTGCAACCGCCGCATCATCCTCCATCACGACAATGCGAGTTCTCACACCAAACACCAACAAAAGAGTTTTTAGAGCAAGAAAACATAGAGATATTAGACCATCCGCCGTACAGTCCCGACCTAAGCCCTAATGATTTGTATACTTTCCCTAAAATAAAGAATAAATTGCGTGGTCAGAGATTTTCATCACCTGAAGAAGCTGTGGACGCCTACAAAACGGCCATTTTGGAGACCCCAACTTCCGAATGGAATGGTTGCTTCAATGATTGGTTCCATCGTATGGAAAAATGTGTCAAATTTCGCGGAGAATAACGTTGTATTGTAATGTTGTGTCACTTCCTTGATTCCCGAAATTTTCAATGTGGCCCACGTACTATCATTTATCACTATTGACTTTTTCTGTTAGGAAATTTAAACAAGGCCGATAAACACAATAGACTACTATTACGCACCAAAGATATAATTGGCAAAAAATTTTGTACCTAAACCTTGTGAATGTGTGCCTAATTATGTATTTTTAATAAATTATAAAGTTTCTAAAATATTTGTCTATATATGACAAAACCCGTAATCCGTTTGTTATCAAATTTTATGCTACTTGATGAACTTTTAAAGATATAATAGTTTAGGAGCGCTTTTGAATCGCTTGTAAAAGTTTATATATTTGGACTGGCATTGAAAACTTTCGGATTTTGTTGTGATATCGTGGATCACATATTTGCATTCTTTTAAAACCCTTTAATTAAACTTAACTTACTAATCTTAAGAAGGAAAGAAACACTAACAACATGAAAAACCAGTTTCGGACCTCCAATCTGCACCAGAAGTCCGACATTGAACTAATACTACTACTATTTGCTATTGGTACAATCTTACTTCTATAGAAAATAACGTTGAACTCCATTTCAAGTCACCAAAAGATCAAAATAAAACTAGTGTCAAAGCCATCAACATTCCACGTTTTAGAACGAGCAACAATTACGTTCGTTTCACGTTGAACTGCGTCTTCAACAAAAGAAATTGCTTCATTCTTTCTAAATTTCAACTCTCCAAGTTGTTCGGGGGAGTCTAACGGGCGGGAGTTATTTATCTTTGCTGGTAGTATAATAGAATTTAATTAAGTTAGGTGCGACATGCTTTACGCGGCAGGAATTTTGCGAACTCGAGCCAACTCGATACACGGGCCGACGTACTTGTCGTGTGTGAAACACTGAGGCGTTTATATCTATAAGTAATGATTGTATGTATATTGCCCTGCTTTTCGCAATTGTTTATTTTCGTACTTTTGTCTGTTCGAGATAATTTTGAATGCGTAGAACCAAATTTAATATTAGTTAATTAACGAATATGTATGAAATTATACATACTTGGTTCCTGAGCTTGTTATTTTCTTCTTACTTCTACTTAATATTGATTTTAGAAAATCATTTTTTTTTAGTCCAAACTATAATATAAAATATACGATACCTGGTTTAATTTATTTTATTTTCAATTGGTATGTTCGAAGATCTATGATTGAGTGTGTGTGTGTAATGTAAGTGAATCTAATATAACGTACGTATTGACTATTCCCAGTGATGAGGTCGACTTATCTACTAGTGCATTTTTAATTGACAGTATAATTACATGTTACAAAACAAACGGTAAACTTGTACCACAGTATTTGTACACCGTCACCCATCCTATATATCTATTATCTCTTTTGGTGCTGACTATTAGTTATTTTGATTATTTTTTCTTTTCCCATTGGCTAAAAATTGGTATTGACCTCCTCTGTTTTACTCTCATTACTATCTCTGAGATATCTATAAATAAATAAACTATACTGGTTTTACTCAACACGTGAGTTTGTGCTCGCAATGAGATCTTTCTCTAACATTGTCCTGTTCCCAAGGGATCAACCTAATTTTGCATAGTTTCTGCATTAATAGAATTTATAGGTTATATTAGTGTATTGTATCCATTTATTTGGCTCTCAGCTAACACCTTAGGGAGGCTAAAGTTGGAATTATATCCAAAACTATTTGAGATATAGGATAATCCACTTGTATTAGTACCTCTGTTATAATTGTTTACGGAAATGTTGGAAACGTAGGTACGGTTAATTTACATTCATACATTCATTTATTCATTATGCAATTATTATTTTTTATATGCTGTGACTGTGAAATATTCCACAGTGCTATCCCAAACTGAGCACATCTCGTACTATGGTTACATGATACATTTTTTCTGCAAATACGTTCATTACAATATATGGTAGGTAACACCCAAACCAATGTGCATGCCTACGAATACTTGTAGTGTGCAGGAATCGAAACCGCGACGCTCAGCAGTCAGGGTCACTAACTGCTAGACCAACAGTATTACATATTATAGGACCCATACAGATTACATTTTTTCTTAGTAACGCTTTGTTATAGAAACCAACACGTAGAAGGTTTCTGTGTTGGTTTCTTACAGGTAATTTTATAGTTTTTGTCACTTTAGTGAAAAAATGTGTATTGCCTTTTACAAATATGGCTATTTCTAGAGTATGCAATGACAGAAAAGTTATTATTTTTAGGCACTTAAACATTGATTTGCAACTGTATTGCACGTCACTCTAATACACCGTTTCTGTGTTTCGAATATCTGTTCTCTTGAACTACAACTGATGCAACCAGACCGTGATAAGCTATTACGATAGTTTGAATGTCAATTTCTTTGGACAAATTTTAAAGGAAATATGCAGATTTAGTCTCTATGTATTCTGCTTGAGGGTGCCAATTTACTTGACTGTCAATATACATGTTTAAAAATATGGCACAGTGACCAGTACCTTCTTCTGGATGAAAGATACCATACCTTTTTCTGCACCCCTGACCCATACACGTCAGTAAGTAGTTAGTTAAGGAATGAAAGCTCAACAAACAAAGTAATAAACAAACATACACAAATTCGCATTTATAGAATTAAGAATGGATTATTGAAATGCATTTCCTAACCAGGAACAGCCAGAGCGTTACGTCAGCGTATAATTATGTTATACAGTCTGCCAGACAGCATGCTTGCGTTAACTGCATGCAATTATTTCGCATTAGTAGAAAAATACCTGTCTTCTGTTTTTAGGACGAAGACAGCAAATTGTGAGTTGCAATAGATATTCATTATGAAATAAATAATATCTATGAATTATAATTGCGAAATTAGTGTTGACCAGGAATTCTCATTAGAGAAGAAATGTCAACTTTCTCTATGGCTAATAAAATTTACACATGGCTGTCTAATCCCAAACTAATCAAAGTCTATACTATGATAACCAGACTACTGACAAACATCCATAGATATTACTAAATTCATACTCGTGTATATGAAAAACAAATAACTCCCAGGCACAGAACAAATGTTCCTGTTGCAATTATTCGTTTTGGTGGGAATCGAACCCACGACCTTTGGTTCAGCAGGCAGAAACAACAGATTAACAAACCCATCGAGCAAGTTCTGTATTTATTTACATTTCGTTGACGTTTCTGGTTATTAGAACCGTGACAAATTCACTAGATAAATATGAGAGAATAACTACGTGCATATATCGACACTTAAAAGGTATGTATACCTTTGAAGCGCCTAACGTTTCAACCAGCTTAGGCTGGTCACAGTCTGCCTGCACAGCAATGCCCACCAGAAAGGACAATTTACGACATTGCGTGGCACAGTACGATCTCAAAATCTAGCTAAATTGGTTTAAGCAATGTGTATCTAATAAAAATAGTACAACGAAATCCAATTTTAGTTTTAGATAAATTTTATTTTATATTACAAGCTTAGTGCAGCAAACTCCGAAAAATTACAAAGAAAATCGTCTCCACCTTCATTACAGACTCATCTAGATCGAAACTTTCTGAACGGAACCTCATTGCTGCACCTATACCTTCCATGCAATTGTCCATTTGCCCTCACAAATAAAAGAAAACCTCTTTCAAACTCACAAGATTTTATCTGTCCAAGCCTCGATATTACTGTCTGCAAGTCAGTGTTAAATGTTTGTGACGGGAGGGATATAAAAGGCATAAAGGATACTGGCTGCCTGCTCACAATATCCGTTGCTGCAACTAAACTATTCTCTTAAACATTTTGTTCTTAGATTGGATAGGAGCACGTGATCTTAAAAATTTGTACTCGGTTCCAGTCACTTTACTACTTTAGTGTTATTTAACATTCTACTATATTATATTTTACGTTTTGCCACTAATGCTGTTTTAGTTGTTAACTATAATTCATTATCAATTTCGAGGTTTTTGTTTCGCAATTTTTTGGAATAGTCAAATGTTATACTTGAAGAAGCTTTCACAAGTTCTAAATCAAAATTCCGTACTTGTAAATATATTTTCAATTTTATATTTTTCCATAATGATATAATATGGCATTTCAAAAAAATTACGGAAAACAAAAAGGGTGTCGAACCTTGGGTGTAGAGCTATCCAATATTGAAGAGAAAAAGTCCGATAAAGTACGTAAAGGTAATCCAATCCGTTTGGGCGGCATTCGAACTCAGATAGAGTGGATTAAGAACAGTTGTTAGTTCAGAACCCCTTACAGCCCTCACAAGCTCTCTGATTGAATCAAATAAATCCATAATCTTATCTCCAACGTTACTAAAGTCAGAAATATGAAATTTTACAGATCTCAACAAAAATCGAGATCAAAAATGTTTTTATCGTTGGAGTATTTGAATTTGTGGCGGGCTTACCGCCCTTGGACGAATATTCTTTAAGATATCCTGTGAATTCTTTCGTGATCGCAACCTAAGCATACTGACCTGAAACCCAAACGTGTTTATGTAAAAATGTTTCTGTGGAGAGAAAATTTTGTGAGCTGTTTAGACTTACGTGTAATTCGTTTTACTTATTGATAACTAGCAATTTGCCCCGGCTTTGCACGGGTAGCAGAGACATCTTCAACAATCATCAACATATTTCAATCAATTTATACAAAACCTTAACAAATTATACAGTTAAACCTTCCTCCTGTATCGCTCTATCTATTGGTGAAAACCGCATGAAAATCCGTTCAGTAGTTTTTAATTTAATTGCGAACAGACAGACAGCTAGATAGACAGACGCGGCGGGGGACTTTGTTTTATAACATAAAATAAAATAAATAATAGTGATAGTGACAGTGATGTAGTGATAATAGTAAGTGACAGATAGGCCTTGATTTAATGTACTTAATTCCCGTAAATGTGTTGTAAAAGAGCTAACAGAGCATTCACAACTAAACATATACTCAAGTTCTCAATGTCTTCGACACCTTTGGTTTTTGGTGGTTTTTAAAGCCACAGATATAAATATACCAGCTTATGCACGTGGCTTCGTTCACGTTAAACTTATTTTTCTACCATCGATAACAATACTTTTTTTAGATGAAAGGGAAAAGGTGTTTAAGTGTAACAAATTCCCATTTATAATATTACAGTTAGAATGATATCTATATGGCTGTGATAACGTTTCACTGCCATATAGATAATGATAATAATGACTACGGGAGACCTAAAAGCATCTGACAAATAAAGTTAGAGGGAAATGGAAAGAATCAGGTGAATTTTGAATTTCACAAAAGCATGACGTCCAGTAATATGGTATGTCATGCTCGCCTAGAAGACCTGCCGATGGTGGCGTATGTATCAGGTCGTTCGGCTCCCTTGAATATTGTTGATCTTTATGATGCCTGGCGGGTGCATCATGCTTGTGAACGGATGCCGTTGGTCGGGGCTGGTCATCTCTGGACTGCTATTACTTAAACATGTATAGTAGTAATTAGCGCGTCTATTTATATTTTAGAATAATATTTTACATTGTCGTCACATTTCATTTACGCTTATAAGCAATGGAACCAAAAATTTGTAAAAAACATTTTAAAAAAGAGTGTCCTTGGAGTTTCTTGCCTGTTCTTCTCCATAGAATCTATGTGTACAATTCAAAAATACCTATTATTGGTTTGATTGAAATAAATGGTTTTGATGGATTTGATTTGTAAAACACATTTCACATATGATTTGCACACAAATAAAATCTAGAAAATTTACTGTATTCTAGATTCTCTATTAGTAATAAGATATATGAAGGTCTAAAGCTACGTGAGGTACAAGGTAAAAATAAAAAGACACCATAACTCGGAACCTTAATATCATATTAAAACATACATTTTATTCCTTGCAGTATGATACAAGGTCACGCGTCTCTTAACTCGAGCTTGATTCGGAAGTATACTCCGGTCGAGCTCGAAATCCGGAAGTATACTGTCAGTACAAGCAAACCTGTCATACAAACTGCTTTGCACAAATATATTAAAGCGAGTAGCTTTTTTCGTGCAGCCATATTATCCCATAGGGCTGGCTGTATTAAACGTAAGACGTAGTAGTCGATATCAAACTTTTTTAGATTTGTTTACTGTCACTTTAATAAACGATCTCAGTTGTGATGACGCTTATCATTAGATAAGGCCTAGGCTCATTTGCCATTATAAAAAAAAACAGTCAGTCGTAGGACTGCACGTCAGAAGTGAAAACATACCTTCATGTATTTGCATATACATACACACACACACACATCTGTATGTATATAATTAGGTTAAAATAAAACGTAGCTAATAACATATCTAAATGTATACATAGGTACACTGGAAGTTCTGCGCTCCTGGTCGCTCATAAATGTTTGAATTTCGAATGTAATTTTTTTTTAAATATAAGAAACTCGGCTCCGTCTTACGCATTTTCGCTCAGGTCACGTGTCCTGACGCGAGTTTAACATTTTTCACCCATCCCAAAAGTGCACAACACCGCTAAAGAAGTTTTCACTTCAAAAACTTTTATTTCTAATAACCAAATACCGTAATTTCTATAGTTTCAGAATCATTTACCTATTAGTTACTAAAAATTCAAAAACATAATATGTCATAGTAGCTTTGATTTAACAAATATATAATAAATCCTTACCTGTAAGCTTAACTTTAAAATTATAGTTCTGTTGATATCGGCACAAAATTATATTGAAAACATTGAACAACAATTTTACGTATTTTTGTTCTAAATGTTATATGTTACACGCAAGCAGGGTCACGTCAGATGGTTTTGGCAGCTCCAAATGAGTAATAGTAAACAGAAGATCCATTCGAAAAGCTTTGTTTTGTATTGTATTGAAAATTTGTTATTGAATAAAGGTGCTACAGTAACAGAAAAGTATTTCTCTATACAATGACAGGTTGATGGATTGACCCTGATTAAGTTATTTATAAGAAAGTTCGGAACAAAAGGGAGGCTAAAATAAATATGGCAGAAATTTGCATTCGCCAACTTGTAGCAGGTAATTGTGCGAATGTTAAAGGAGCAGCGTTTGTCTTACAAGTTTTGGGAATTTGTGAAAAGTTGGATGTTAGAGCGTCTGCGTAATACCCTGGGAACGAGATATTTTTTCCGTGTTACACGAGAAAGTTTTTGAAGGAAGATTTTGTTCCTATGCTTTACAAGGAGAGTTCGATAGATTTTTTTGTAATATTGTTAGCAGCGCAGGCATTATGATTTATAAAGACTTTTGTTTGTTGACTTGTAAGATATTAAATAGCATTTTTATTTATATTGATTATTTTTTTTACAGGTAAGTAGCTAACGAACATCAACGACGGTAAGAGCAAGACTACTTGGATCTTGAAATGTATGATATCCAAAATCCAGAATTCTTCTATCATCTAAAGCATAAGGGCAAAAAAATCAATTTGCTGATTTTAGTAATCTGATTCTATTTTAATGTTGAAACAAAAACCTTCTTAAAAATAAATAATAAAGCCGTGACACGCATTCGAAATGGACCATTGCAAGGATTCCTTTTTAAGCAGACAAAGAAGCCTGCTTTTGCAATTGATGGTCTTAGCTGTTCACTAACGGGATTGTTGAAACAAAACATTCTCCAGATGTTCAAAATATTCTGCACCACTTGGTATTAATTCACTCTGTTGAATCTATATTGTTATTGTTTTCTGCCTTGATTGTTTATCTATAGGATTAATTCTTTCTCAGTATTGCTCTTGCTCTTCTATATTCCTTTACGATTTTCTTTAGTAGTCTCCAAGAGATTTGTTTCAATATTTTATGTAAATATTCTTGTGATCTTTACATTCATCTAACAATTTGATCAAAATATTAATTTCTATTCAAATTCTTGTCATGTTAAAGATGTGACGTAAATTACCACTTTATTCAGAATCAACTTTACACAAATTTCATTAACTCCATCTAAATATATACATCTTTAATGATTACTCTGTTTTCAATAATGAAATATAGTAATCCCTCTTTTGATATGAAAATTATCAAAGCGTCGTCATTCATAGTGGTTCCAATTTAACAGCATAAGACTTATCACGTTTCAAACGGTCTCTTTAGGGATGGTAGAAATGATCGCCTTGAAATTTCTATCAAAATGTTGCTGTAATTATACCGGTAATTACCTCCTGATTATAAGTTTTGATGTCAACTCAGGTGCAAAACGAATTAAGGTTCGTAATAAGATGGGAAATTGCTTTCACATCTATTCCAAGTTCGTTCATGTGATACCTCTCCCGGGGATCACTATGAGTTTTGTGTACGCAAAAGTTATAATGACTAATATTTTTATCAAAGGGAAGTTTTATGATATCGAGATCGCAATTTCGTCAACTAGTATATCGACCAGGTGACGATTATAAGTTTGATTTGTTTTGTAATGAGATGACTATTTTTTTTAAGGCTGTTGTTTAATGTCGCTAGATAAATAAACACGTATATGTAGAGCGTTTTCATATTTGTTTGAAGTTAGCTCTATTTTTGGAAAACTTTATCCACTATCTACCCGATCTGAAAAACTTAAACTCCGCGCTAGCAACGCTCGCAAAATTAACAGTGCTTTAGGTTAACAATAAATTGTAATAAATACAGCGAAATGTTATTTTATCTGCCAGATGTAGTATAGAAAAAACACATGTTTACTCATTTTATATAAGTTTCTAGTATATTTTTCGAAAAGTTACTGGCCTTAATTATCTGCTCCAACTTTGTAAATATAATACATACAAAATACTTTGTAACAAATACACATCGGCTGTACTGTGGCACCCAAGCTGGATTTGGATCATTGGAGCTCCTACTGAACGCTCCACGTGTTGTTTAGACCACTACACTAATTCTAAGAGGAAGCCACTGGGGTCTATAATACAGTGTCACTAGCAAAGAGTTCAAGAAACGCACTAATGTGAACACAATCCTTGTTTTAAAAAAAAAATTGTTATTATTAAAAATAGAGCAGTATTACACTCCAGTTTCTAAACCTTTAAATATGTAGCGTTGACCTTATTCCAAGCTCTGATAAGCTACGATAAACGTTTACTATCAGAATGACCATATATATACATCTCTACATTCAATGTGTACGAATGGCGCAATGAGTAAAGTGGTCGCCTCGCTTAAAGTGTTGTGGGTCGATTTCTAAAAGGGCCAAAAAATTGTGTGTTCCTCAAATAGTTATCTCGAGTCTAGGTGTCCGTTGTTTAAATATTTGTAGTCCATTCGTAATGCGGGAGTTGTCTTTTATTAGCAAATAAATAAATAGGTATAATTTTAACAGAAATTTCAGTAGTTAATCCACTTCATAAGATGAGATCTTACAGTTAATATACTAATACATGAAGAGAATCCTTTGTATCATTTTCAAGCAAATTTCGCGAACCAATCAATGTGAAATTTATATCTATGTGTATGTATAGGTATATACATAATATATGTTCTCCTGTAATATTTTCTACTTTATTTTTACTTTTCTACTTAAATCTAGTGCACCTATTCACTCATTTCTGTACCATCCTAAGGTAGACTGGTAGAAAATGCCTACGGCATTAAGTCCGCCATTGTACATTTTTTTTTGTACGTAGAGTGTCAAATTCAGAATGCTTAAAGTTTATATGTATAAGAAGTGCAGAAACCATACATTTTTAAACAATATGTGTTAAAAATTTAAACATTATGTGACGTGATAGTGGACCTTTGACAACCATTTGGAAACGGGTGGTTATAGATCGACACAGGCAGATATGATATTATGTTAATTTTTTTTATAATTTTACATTTGACAAAGCAAACTATTGTTGCGGTGATTCTGTGTGTGTTGACCTATAATCTTAATTTATAATAACTATTTTTTAAATTGACGTTTTCGAACAATTGGTGATGTCGAATAATTTGATTTTGACCGTATGAAAGTCGGTACGAAAAGACTATCCGAATCGAAACGTCGGGCAATTCAGAGGTATGTAATAAGTACCTATTTTGTGATCACGTTATTTCCCGTATATATATATAATTATATCATAGAACGTGTAAGTTTAAAAGTTACTGTTAGTGAATTATAAGCGAAATTCGACTACCAGGCGGTCACTAATAATCATTATTAGACATTGAATTAGAATACGGGTAATCAGAGCAATATTAATGACAATGAATGAGGTAAACTTTACCATAATTGTAAACATCACAGTAGGTACTAGGCGTTCTTTCCTTTTGACAAAACAAATATTCAATGGAGTCTTATGATCAACTATTATTCACTGCAATATACATATAATACATAATTATTAAATCTTAATATAAAAACTTTTGTGAGTGGTGTTCATATATTTATTAAGGATATACGGTTTGCCGAGTCGGATGCCGCACTGGTTTCGGACTCGGCGGGCGACCTTTATCAAGGGGGGAAACGACCTTACGCTTCGGAGACGCTGCACGCTGCAGCATTGATTACAGCCCGTCAATACGTTACATCTTAACAACTATCTTATAGTGAAATAGATACTGCAAATCTTCAATTAAATAACACAAAACGATAAATTCTATTATTATTAGCTCAACAATTCCTCTCATCGAATCTTGTCCGGACATGCACACGGGACGGGCAGGTCCATACGTCTTCCCCAATTCGATAGTGACAGGTACAGGTGTCAAGCGTGTACGGAACCAGCCGTGCGGAACAGGACATACGATTTGTATATTCCCGGTCCAATGTACTGAGAATGTTCCCAGTTTTATTTTTATTGTTATCGGGAAAGTTTTATTGTTGGTCGTTGCTATGCGATTGATTTGTTGTGTTGGATTTCAGATGTTTGTAATATTTAGAACGTGTATCTTATAAGTATATCTAAGTTTGTACTAAGGCTTAATTGCCTACTCTATTAGTAATGCCTAACAAAAAAAAATCCAGAAGAATAAAAAATATATTTACAAAAATCCTTCATTTTTATAGAATTCTTCTGTATTATCTAGATGATTACTTCTTTGGAAGAGGTTTTATAGACTAAAAAAATCGTTAATACAAATATAGAGACCGAGTTAATATATTTTAATAATATTTTTAAAAATATTAACTGAATTAAGAACTATCTTGTTATATCACATTGACGCAATCAGACAGAAAAGTTTTATTAAAAATCTGTTTTTGTAAAAAATAAATTCAGAGTTAATATTCATAACAAATTTGAAAAAAAACACTCAGTCATAGGACTACACGTCAGAAGTGAAAACATAACTTCACAATGTATTTCCATATACATTATACACACACACACACACGCACATCTGTATATATATATAATTAGGTTAAAAATAAAAAGTAGGTAGTAACGTATCTAAATATAAACATAGGGTACACTGGAAGTTCTGCGCTCCTGGCCGCTCATAAATGTATGAATTTTCGAATGTTATATTTTTTTAAATATAAGAAGCTCAGCTCCGTCTTACGAATTTTCGATCAGGGTCACGTGTCCTGACGCGAGTTTAACATTTTTTACCCATCCCAAAAAGTGCACAACGCCGCCAAAGAAGTTTTCACTTAAAAAAATGCTAAATAGTAATTATATAACGAGGATGGCAGAGCGAAATAAGAAAAATAACGTTTTTTTACTTTATTTTTTCAAAAAAATACACGTGAATCTGACACTCCCCGGTCAAGCCGGAACAAACAAGGCGGAACGGAGGCGACAACGTGACAAACAAAATATACCACCCGCGTACACAAAATGGTAGCAGCTCGTACAAAAAGCTTCTGGGTTAACAACATTATTAGAGGAAATTTTAATTAAGCTACCTAAATTGCGTTTTAATGTAAACATAATTTCCTATGCTATTAATTTTAATTAAAATTGTTCATATGCGAATATTGCTATTTTGTAGTAGGTCAATGTTGTAGATATTAATGATCACTAGCTCTAGATTCTTTAAACTCATTTAGTCAAAATACGTACATCAATTTCTGATACAAGATTTCAGTTTCATTCAGATTAATATCAAGAATTTTTTAAATATATTTCTTTCTTTGCTCAGTAGCCTTTAATTTAATAATATGTATAATAATTATTTATTAAATCGACGATTTCGAATAATTGATGGTCAATTTTATGAAATAAAGATATTGAATTTGAATTTGAATTTGATATGCTGATTAGAAAGCACTGATATTACAAATTAGAAAAAAAATCATGCCAGTCCAGTGGGTAACTCAATAACCCTGTCGATGCGGCTTTTTGCCACGCACACCGATTGTCGCGCCGGCGGCGGGTGTTCGGCTACAGCCTATTTCCAATTTGCGCCTATCAATCAGTACCAATCTCGCTGAGTGGATTACGGGTAAATGAAATTTGCATAGAAACCCGCTGCGCACTGCGTTTGTATCCTGATATTTACTGGCTGTTACTGTTTGATTGTACTCGCTTGTATATTAAAATTAAGCCTCATTGGTTGAGCGAAATGGTCTGCTGTAACCGCGCAGAATTGTGTTTCGAAAATACTTAGCTTTATGTATTCTTGCAAAGTCTTCTGAATTATTTTTATTTTATATACATCTGCTAAAAAGGGAAACTTACATACTATCATTCAATACACTATGATGTCACCACCTAAATTTTTAGTCCCACATAATAGGAAACGAGACTGCTACTGTGAATTTCCTACAGTAAAACCCGGTGCCACCACCCGGGATCACACCCAAATCTCACAATGTTATACATTTTTACATAACCACTATCATATGAAACAAGACTAATGAGGCAATCAATTAAAGTCAGAATTATTTTATTTGAATGTGTGTACGTAAAATTCAGGAAAGGTCCGAAAAACACTCTTAGCGGCAATTAAAACTCTCAGCTTTAAAAAAAAAACAAGAATACCTAACTTTTCTAGTATTGGAAATATCCAATACTAGAAAAGTTTTTTTCTAGTATTGGAGATTTCTTCAAAAGCTATTCAATCGAATAGCCTTGATAATAATTTCAACAATAAACAGATAGAATTGATTTAGTCAGAACCCGTAAAATTTTCAAATTGTTAAAAATATTTTACGAATTAATATTATAAGTATAAAATATAATTTATTATCAATATAAATTATAAAAAGGTAGGATACAGCAGATGAGCCACCTGATTGGAGAAGTATCTATCAACTATAGAGTATCCTCTCTTTCTCGTGGACGTCAGTCAGTTCGCATTTGTATATGACTCATCATCAAGTTGGTTTGATCTTGATAATGGCATTCCACAAGGTGGTTAACGAGGGACTTGCGCAGGTGAAACCGCGGGGCGCAGCTAGTTACATATATATATATTAATGCACCACAGTATATATCAAGTGTATAATATCTTTATATTAGTAGATCACAGACAGCCCTCAATTATATTTGACAATATCCGAACAAAGGTTGTCTGGAAGAAATCGCCGTGTGTGATAAGACCGCCGATTGTAATACCTAAATATTTGTAACTTGTCTGCACTATTTACTACTTTAAGGTGTACAATAAAGATAAATAAATAAAAAAAAATAATGGACACCTTGTGCCTATTTTCCAACGATTTATAAACAGGTATTCAATATTCTTCCATGTAACCGAATGATTCAACGAAACAATAATGTAATTGTCGAACCCACGTGATTGATGATGATGATGTATGTATAGCAGGTCCTATTCACCATTTTGGTGATCCTCTCCATTTGAAGGAGAGTGACCCTGCTCATCTGGAGAGGACCAAACCAGCTCATGTCTCTGACTTAATCAAACATTATCTAGCTAATCATGCTAAATTTTGACTCCTAAAATTTACTTAAATGTTTTTCCTTAGTGCGTCATTTATGCTTACATAAAGTACACAATTAAAACCAAAGAAATTTAAAAACATATAATTTTAAGATTCAATCAAGTTTCAACAGAACTTTGTAAAGTTATACAAAATACTGAGATAATATTTAGCCAAGATTTAATATAATTTAGAGACTTCAATTCAATTTTCTGGGTAGAATAAGCAAAAACAGTTCTGTTTGCGATATCAAAGATTTATTTGTACAGGTAAACATTACGGTGTACATTGCTGAGTTTAATGGAGGCTGGTAAAGTTTTGTGTGTTCTGAGAAGTGTTTAGTAGCTTAAAAATACAGTAGCCTCAATTTAGCATATTTTTATATTTTTAAAATAGTTTTGAGTGACAATGACAAGTACTTCCCAGTTCTTCATTGGATGGATATATACTAGATTTTGGTAATTTAATACCGTGACGTATTCCATCGCGGTATGAAATTACGGGGTTCTGGTGCTCTCTGCTAAATAACGGATGAGACTCTGCTAAATACGCAACGGCTAAGGCATCGGACTTGTGATCAAGAGGGTGCGGGTTCGAACGTCACCCAGTGCACTACCGGCGTGAACCTACTCCTAAGACAAGCACTTACCTTAGCTGGAGGGGTTAACAAGAATTCTAGTAATGTGTAACCAACTTTGCTAGTATTCTTTAAAAAAATAATCACATATTTGGCCAAATGATTAATTGAAAGAGCCCACAAATCAATAATATTATTGCGTTGTTTTCTACAAAAAAAAAAGAGCATACGCGCCTGCATTCTAAAATTCAAGTTCAATTTATAATGGTCGCACTAAGTCTAAGATGTCCAGTTCTATTGAGAGAAGTTAAAATGACCACGATTGGTTCAAATCGATCAAAACGGCGATAAGTAAACAAATATATGTCGTACCTTTTAAATTATAAACATTAAGTTGTAAGTAATAGAAATAAGTGAAAAGAGTGCCGAACTGGTCAACAACTGAAACATAATAAATAATAAAGCGGCGGTAGCGTAATGGCTAAGGCGACGGACTTGCGATCAAGTGGTTGCGGGTTCAAACCCCACCCAGTGCACTACCGTCGTGAACCCACTCCTAACACAAGCGTTAAGCTTAGCTGGAGGGGTTAACGAGATTACTAGTAATATGTGACCCACGTTACTAGTAATCTCAAAAAAAAAAAAATTTGGCCTAATTCTTACTAATATGATGAAGACGAAAGTTTGTGGAGATGAATGCATGGATGGAGGTTTGTTACCCTTTCATGCAAAAACGGCTGAACGGTTCTGTATGAAATTTGGCACAGAGATAGAGTATAAACATATAATTCCGTAAAAATGCCTGTACGGAGGTTCCTGTGAGAGAGATTTCACCAAAATTTCCAGGCTAACGAAGCCGCGGGCAATAGCTGGTATTATGTATGCGAAACTGAGTTTGTTTGTTTGTTAGGCCTTCACGCCTTAACTACTCAACCGATCATCATGAAATTGCCTACACGTAGTCAGGGATATAGAAAATTACATAGGGTACCTTTTATCCGGAAAAATAGTGTTCTCGAGGGATAGAGCTTTGATTTATTCGAGCTGCGTGGGAAAGATAGTTTTAAAATATAACGGTTATTAAATGCTGTTATTTAATACTATTTAAAAGTATTTTTAACTGACTTCAGAAAAGGAGGAGGTTCTATGTTCCACTGTATATATATATATATAATTTTTTTATGTATGCTCACCGATTACTCAAAGACGCCTGGACCGATTTGTGAAATTCTTCTTTTGTTTGAAAGGGTATACTTTCCAGGCGGTCCCATGGTCATCAGGTCAGGATCTGATGATGGGATCCTAGAGAAATCAAGGAAACTCTTCAAATTTTATAGACACTTTATGGATACTTTTTAAAAGATAATTATTTATTACAAACTATAATAAAACCTACCCCACATTCAAAATAGACTATTACAAGTGTAAGGTAAGGAGCAATTAAGATATTTCAGCATAACCTACAGCTTCTGCCATATTCGTCAGTCGGGCAATAAATAATTAAACTTCAAGAATACAAGTCTCATTTTACTTTTAATTCCCACCCTTCGCTGGGCTCGAAGCGCCCAAATACTCAATTATGTTTTTAATTGAGCGGCGCCGTGCATTTGACACGAATGTCCGACGGGTTTCGCTTTACCAAGTAATCGCTGTTTTAATTGTAAAAATATTTTTATTTTGATCAAGATGCTTTTAAAATTGAATTGCTAAAGGAGTAAATTACTATTTTAGGTATATTTTCACCGTCAATTTTAGATAAACATCTTAAAAAAACAATTCAAAATATATATTACGCTTAAAATAATTAAACCTCATAAAACCTCCCATAAAAGCAATTACATCAAATAAACATATCTAAATAGGTAATAATATTATTTTCGTCAACTGCACACAATACTACGCATACATAGAAAACCCAACCACAAACTTAGCACGCTAAGTTACATTTTTGTTTGTGTGTTTTCGTGCTATTCGTGCTCATACGTCGAAGGGTTGGTATTAAGCCTTCAACACGAATTTGTTATTAGTTATATAACACCGTTTTTTATAGCTTTAATTGAAGTTGACACATTTTCATGTTTCTGTAGTACCCTTTATTTTACTTTCCTAGTGTTACATTAAAATATATGAGTTAAGTCGTCTAACATGACATTTACATGTTTGGGGTTTTGTATTTACTTCTCTTTACATTTCAGTGCAGTTTTGTAGGGTTTATGATTAAATCTTTGTGTCGTGTAAGCTAATTGGTATTGTTGTTTTTAAATGTTTTTAATTTGTTTTTGCTGGTCTAACTTCTCGTGTTTTACTACCGTAATTATTTTTCTCATTGAACTTAATTCTTTTCGTCATGTACTAGACACACCATAAAACAAGAAGTCAATATATACGACCACAATCTTGAACCCGCGATAAACACAAGTTACTATGGGCAACGGACGCTTATTAGAAATTTCCGAGACAAGTAGCTATTCGATTAGTTAAATGCTTGAAGTTCAAAGGTTTTCGTAGATAGCAGTACTGTAGTACAGCCGGTGAATTTCGACGTACAGTATACAGTTATACACAGTCGCTTATATCTCGGTATAAATCAAAAGCGATAAAAGAATACTTTGTTTTAGTTCTGTTAAAAATATATGTCTGTCTCTTTTCTTTTTATTTTCGTATAGTAGTTTCATTTAATCGTGAAGAGGGTATTCGCCAACTTTTATCTCCGTCTTTCCTTCTCTTTAAGAGTAACAGTAATATACCTCATGAAGTTCTTTTCGTCGAAGTCATCGAAGTGTAAATTTGTATAAAAAATATAAAGTAACCATAAATCGAATTTGAATTAAGAGAAATGTACTAATTATGACTAGATTTTTTTCTATGGTATTAAATTTCATTAAAAAAAAATATTTTATTTTTGTTGTAAAGCGGGCAAACGCACGTAAGAAGTTATACTTCTTAGGCGTAATAATAGAAAAAAGGTATTTAATACATTGAACGTTTTATTATAACGCATTATCTAGTTAAATAAAGTTTATTTAAATTTCGTTAACTAACCTCAAATTCTACAAACGTACTCGAAGTAATATGTAAAAACCATTTTTATCACTTATAATTACAGGAAATTAACTTTAAATCAATAAATTGTTAATAAATATCAGTCAACACGATTTATTATTTGAAAAAATATAAATTTATGTATATTTTTATGTATTTTATTTGGACTGATACAAAACATGTGTTGTAGGTTCAGATACACTTGAATAAATATCGGTAACTTTTTTTGAAAAACTAACTGTGTGCGCGCGCATCGTAAAAAATTACTCTCATCATTTTTCCCTAAAGCGCCAAAAGAAGTAGAACTTCTTTTCCCTAACGCGCCAAAAGAAGTATAACTTCAAAAAAGAATAATAGAATTGGTATATTAAAAACAGATTTCCGATCTAAAAATAAAAAACGCCAAGAATTAAAGAAATGCCCTTGTCTTGTACCGATTATACATTTACTTAGTATATTAAATATTAAGAAATGATTATTACAATAAAAGCACGCTGTCTCTTATTACTTGCATACATTTCCAAGACGATTGTGGAACTGCATAGCGCATCTTGAGGTCAATGGGTGCATCGACTTTAGAGCAGTCGCCAGAACATCTCCCGAGCTTTGTTTTCGACTATAACCGTTACGATTAACGGCAGAGCTTGGATTAGACGGATATTTTTAAAAGGAAACTCTGAGCAATATGACTTTATTACACGAACAGACAGTATCGTATTTCGTGAAATCATGATCAGAAGAAAACTTAATTGTCAAATATTCTTGTCCTCGTAACGTTTTTATCCACCCGTGACCACGACCAGTGCAATTCGATTGAAACCTCGGGTAACCAATGAATGTATTGTATGTTATAAATATTATTGCGATTAAGTCCCTATATAATAAAAACATTTTATTACAAGTGTAAATAAAACGTTTTGATTTAATCTTATTCAATTATATATGTTTTTTTTTTTTTTCATTATGAATATTAATTCATTACATTAATTAATTTATCGCATTACTTAAATATTATGTTAATTTTCTTATTAGGGTTTTTAAATAAAAAAAATAAACAATATTGATTAGTATTTGCACTACAACGCGTATGGATTATCGAAAAATTGTGTAAATTATTAATAGCATTATGCAACAAAAATGTGTTTTATAAGTCTTATTTTTAGATTACGTTAGATAGAGATAAATGATGATGATGATGATGAATGGTTAATTCATCTTGATTAATTCAGCAATAGGAAGTCCACTGGTGGACATACGCCTCCCTCAATGACTTCCAAGAAGACCGGTTGGAAGCGGCGTGCATCAAATTGCTACACTAACCGTTACAGGAGTGCATATAATTATGTTAAATATAACTTCTCTTTGACTGGCTTGTTGGTCTAGTGGTTACTGACCCTGACTGCTAAGCCAGAGGTCATGGGCTCGATTCCCACTAAGGACAAATAATTGTGTAATGAGCACGATAATTTGTTCTGTTGACTGACTGTCTGACACACACTCACTCACTCTCCCCACTCTACCAACTCTACCAACTCTCCCCACTCTCCCCACTCTCCCCACTCTCCCCACTCTCCCCACTCTCCCCACTATGCCCCACTATGCCCACTCTCCCCATTCTCCCAACTCTCCCCACTCTTCCGTCTCTCCAAACTCTCCCTCTTTCGATCTAGTCATAAAAATATATTTTTTAAATATATTACACTCGGACTCATTTTCCATACATTTTCGATCAGGGTCCACGTGACCCTGAATTTTGACGCGAGTTTAACATTTTTTACCCATCTCGAAAAGTGCCCAACCCGCTAAAGAAGTTTTCACTTCAAAAATAACATTTAATAGTTAATGAACTCGGATCTGTGTATTTCTCTAAGATATTCCTGTTTTTTTTTATATTATAACTCAAATTACTGAAAAACGGAAAAAATATCGTATAGTGCATGATGCTATTATTATTGACACCACATACGAAGACAGTGAAGGTATCACTAATTAGTTTTGGATAGTAAAACATTGTACAGGACAAAATAATGTTAAATGATTCCATATAATAACAGCTGAGTAAAACAAAACAATGTAATTGAACCCGTCTGAACCATTTCCCAAGACACACGCCTCCAGGTAATAATTTTATCACAAAACCAATTCACAAAAGCAAATTGTATCGGAGACGTAAACAAAAAACAGTAAAATTTACACCTACGGTTTCGCCCAGTGAAAACTTTGTACGAGATTTATCGTTCCAGCGTAGTGTGGGACGAATCTAAATCACACACAATTTAACTCGACAAAAGTAACTTTAGTGTTAACATTCGCTTACGTTATATCGCTAAGCCCCGGGTTAATTGAACAGGGTGGAAAATTATACAAACTTTCACGCTAACATTAATGCCGACCGACGTTTTGTAAGACAAAGCGTCCCGTACTCGTGGTGAGTCAATATTAATAGAGGATCCGTCAATTATATCAATGTTTATTGATGCTTAAAATCGCGGTCGCTACAGATAAGGATTGTTGTACAACAGATTAACATAGCTGTTTGGACAGATAGTGTTCAAGGAAAGTTGGGAAAACAATATTGACATGGTGGATTCTCCTAGTTGGTCCCTCAGTGACCTTGTTACAAGGTTCTATCACGGATCACCTATTTTCACACGGATGTGCTAAGGAGAATAACAGTATACATAAAGCAACGGTATTGTAACAAAACCATTATTAGGATCCGAATAAATTTAAATTTTTTGAAGTTAATCTTCTTTTGGCGCGTTAAGGAAAATAATGAGAGAAAATTTTTTCGATGCGCGCGCACACTGTCACATTAAACCGACACCCTGAAGTTTGCTAGTTAACATTTTAGTTTTTCTACCATTACCAACTTCACGATATTTGTTCAAGTGTTTCTGAACCTGCAACACGTGTTTAGTATTAGTCCGAATAAAATATATATAAATATACATAAATATGTATGTATGTTTTCAAATAATATATCGTGATGGCTGATATTTATTAATAATTTATTGATTTAAAGATAATTTACTGTGATTATAGGTGATAAAAATGGTTTATACATATTACTTTGAGTACGTTTGTAGAATTTGAGGTTAGTTGACGGTATGTATTATTAATTATGATATTTAAATAAACTTTATTTAACTAGATAAAAGTATAACTTCTTACGTGCGTACATAAGTACACACACACTTTTTTTTGTTCATGTCTGCGCGTAAATATTATAAGAAAACTTTATGGGATCGTGGACCAAAAAGGGATAACAAACAACGTGCCTACTCTGTTAGATGACAATTGTTAGGTTGTTACTGTTGAAAAACCACAATAAATTACTGTACAACAAATTCGCTAGTAATATCTATACTGAATACCTTTAAGAACAAACAGAAGTTTTAAATTATATTAAAAAATAAAGTAAACAACATAAGGTTTAGTAAAATGTTGTTCGTTCAGGATATTACATTTTATGATATTAAAATAGAATCCGTTCAGAGGGAATCCTGATATATAATAAAATACGGGCGCTTACAGAGACTCCTTTTTATACTATGTAAGAATCTAATACTCCACATCGGTGACACTTGCAGTCATATTCACATTGTGTCAGCAAAAGAAATAACAAAACTACCGGACGGTCGGAATAACGGAATATTGTGGTAGCAAAAGTAAAATACTAGTTTCATAGGCAGCCACGAAAATTCATTTCACAGCACAAATTTGGAAACGTAAAAATCATTTGGATTAATAAACTTTGATGTCATGGAGGCGTAAATTGTGAGCATGAAAGTACTCATAGATTAGAAGATATTGGTCCAAAATCCAATGTTTGTACGCATATAGTATTGTTTACGTTTACCTTGGGTACGTTGAAATGTAAACATTTAATATCGGCTGCAAGCGAGAGGATCGCTATCGACGCAATACATAGGCCTCTGTCAATATGTTTGAAGTAACGTGTCGTTTTACCATATAAATTTATTTATAACTAGCAGTTTCCGCGTGGCTTCGCTCGCGTGTACTTATTTATATATTTTGCGCGGAACCCTAATTCCTTCTTTTTAACCGACTTCAAAAAAGGAGGAGGTTCTCATTCGACTGTATATCTTTTTTTTATGTTTGTTAACTCAGAACTTTCGACTGTGTGGACCGATTTTGATAATTCTTTTTTATTTGAAAGCTGGTGCTTCCCGTATGGTCCCATTTCAATTTGGTTTTGTTTTCACAATAGCATCCATGAAAAAATTATAAAAGTCTTTTATAGAATCTTTTTTTTAAGTTGTTTTTTTTTTTAAAGAATTATTCCAAAATAAAAGTAGCCTAAGTACAAGGAGTACTTATATATAACACCAGCTATATGCCAGTGAAAGGCCCGTGGAAATTGGTGAACCCGTTCCAGAGATTAGACGGAACAAACAATCAGACAGACAGACAGACAGAAAAAATATTTTCAAACTTATCTTTAGCCATTTATTATTTTGACATTACAAACAGACACTTAAATATTATTAATTCGTATGTATTGGACTAACTGGAAACAGCGCGTGCAGCGCGGCAGCGGCCCAAGAACATTTGATGTCACTGTGTTGAATGGTAGTTGGGAATTGAAGTCTAGTATTACTATATTATATTTTATACATTCTTACTAATTTTGTATTTTTTTTTTTTTTATTTTGGATAAAATCCAAAGATCCTAGAAAAAATCAAGTGACTAGACTGGTAATCAAGATCATATATGCTATCATACACTCACGCCTGTATACCTGAAGGGGTAAGCTGACACGTATCAAACACCCCCAATTTGCCAACTATATGGCCCCATTCACATAAGGGGGGTAGGCCTACCACCGTCACCTGGGTAGGTACTTGGAGCAATAAAGATGGGAATATATTAAGAAGGAAAGTATATAAGAAGGGAAGGAAAGTGATGTTGCTTATACGGATGGAAGTGGGCGGGTTAGCTATTTCTCGAGCAATTCACGATCGCATATCTGTATTTCAAACTGACTATTGACGGGAGGTCCAACACCTCTTATACCCGGTTCCTATAATCAAGAAACGTTTCGTTTTGTTTAAGGACGGTAAAATTTATTCAAAAAACGATTCGTTTTGCTTACAGACGGTAATATTTTCGTTGAAAATTCAACGAAATTTTACTGTCCGTAAGCAAAAGGAATCTTTTCTAGAATATAGGAACCGGGCATTATACCTTCTAATATTACTTTATTATTAATATTGTTCCGAGACGAATCTTGATTTTCAATAAGTAGATCTTTAGGAAAATGTTAATAGAGATTTTCAATTGCAATATTTTAGGTATCTTCCGTAGCTTTACGACATACTTTTTGCGTGGGAGAGCTATGCTTCGGCACGTATGGGCCGGCTCGATCGGAGTGATACCATGGCCTCACAGAAAACCGGTAGTGAAGCAATGCTTACATTGCTTTTCGCCGACTAAGTGAGGTTACTGAAAACCCTTCCCACTCCCTCTCTCCCATCCTCGCCCCCTATTCCCCTACTTCCACCTTAAAGGCCGGCACTTGTGACTCTTGAGTTGCAGGTGGTAGTCATTTGCCATCAGGTGACCCGTCTTCACAATATTAATAGTTTTAACAAGGTGGTATTTGAACTCGCCATCACTTGATAAGGTCCGACATCTTAACTATTCCGCTAGCCCCGCTGCAGAAACTGTATTTATTTCTTTCACAGTCCAACTGTTAAAGTCATATTACTCATCGTAAAGAACTCTTCAAACATCGTCGAAACTGAAATCTAAGTAGGTACTCAAGTTTATATAAAGTTTTAGTTTTTTTTTTAACCTTCTAGGTCCCAGACGTAATAAATCATGAAATAATACAGCTAACAGATAACTACAAAGTCAAACACTTTCACCTGGACACCGCCGGTTGTTTCTGGGGACGTGATGAAAATTCTTATAGACTAGATGATTAATGATCGCCGTCGAGGAATGCCCCTTTGAAATACCCAGGCTTTTTTACACACTAATATTGTGAGATGTTATCTACTTGATGAAGTAAGCATTAGTGGAATGTCTTTGGCTATGTAAATACCCTCGCTAGTAATAGAGCTTGGATCATCCAGCATAAGCCAGTTTTCCTATAGGCTACCTTATCATATAGGCATAAGCTGGGTAGCTTATGCCTATATGATATATATGATTTCCTTTCAATATACTATATGAAAGTAGCAAACCGGCAAGCACGGTTGTTGCAAGTATACACAATTTAAACGACGTCAAATCAATGTATACGGAAGTATATGAATTCAGAATTTCATTTGATACATATGAATCTGGTTCGAGTCAAGTGAATACGCGACGTGCTTTGATGTATCTATCAAAGCAAATTATATTCCCGCTACTTCGTTTTGCATACATTATGCATAATTAACTAATACAAATGTATGTGGCTTTGAGGTTTTATAGACTTGAATTATTTTACGTGTTCGACTGTTCGAGTGCAATTCCAAGACTCGGCCATTTAAAATATTTTGAAACTAGCTGTGCTGCATGAAAACCTGGAGTTATTAGAGTAGAATTCGAAACACGCCCATATCACTCTCAAACACCAATATAGCATATTCTTTTGAGTGCAAAACTTGGGCAAACGTTTGCGTTGGGATTGGAGCGTTTCAGGCGGTTCTCAAATCCGTTCGTTTCATGCGAGATCACGCGCCGTTGCGTATCGCTCGCGGGTGTGATGTCGGACTAGGGGTGGCGATTGCCACTGTCGACTCTGTTAGCTTGCTATGTGCGTCAGCTCTGTCGGATTTGTGGTGTGTTTTAGAACAAACGGACTTAGTGTGGCGGTCTGAATTCTACTCGTTAGCTTTAGCGTTTAGTCTTCATTCCATAATCTTAACAGTGTATTATGTACAACATTAGTACAATATATGTGTTAGATAAGTAGACCTAGAATCATCATCATTAGCGTGATCTGAACGTTATAAAAACATAATAAAAACCATATTATATTTCAAACATACAAAATTTACGAATCCTTTTTTTACAAACAACTAGTGATATGTGACAACCCTACGTTAGACGAACAATATGGGGCACACACTTTTAACGTTAACGGTTTTTTGTTAGATGTTCGATTTTGATACTCTCTGTTTTTAGGACGAGGTAGGACGGGATTAAAAATGATCCTGTTAGTGAGTGCACAAAAAATTGAAAGAGTTTTTGTATACTGGCACAAAAATGTTTAAACTATTACTCATATAAATTTTAAATTGATCACAGTAAACGTGAAAAAGTTGAAATACGCAGAGCTATGATAAACTGAAATTTAATGTTCCAGAATGTGCAATGAGTTTTAAACTTACTTTGGTTACTTAAAAAGAACAGAAAATTTGAATTTAGAAGTTCGAAAAAGAACTCAGAATAGGATTAGGTAGACTGCACCACTACCTACATAATATAGAACTGTTAGCTAAGGTAGCCGTTCCCCACAACACTCCACGTTCCATTCAAACCCGGACGTACGTTTGTCACTGTACTTTACACGTTCTAAATTCAAACCAAAAACTTTTAACTCAATTTCCGCTCCACCAAAGTTTGATTAAACATAACTACACAGTTTTATAGTCTTCCACGTCATGATTTTGTACATAGACTTTTACAACCATTTTTATTTTAGTGTTACGGCCCAAAATATTATCCGCGCAATGACGAGTTTCACATTGAAATCCCATATCAAGTGACCCCTATAATGGGGCCGCTTACGATGTCGTAAAAAGGTGATCGGATCTTTTTCTTCAATATTTTCGGCTTACAGCCTTACTGAGTGTAATAAAGTTGGAGAAATTAATTATAAATTTGGATTTATTTTGTTAGGGTCCACGAGTTTATTAAGCGTTTGAAGGATGAGAAGTTTGTTGGGTTGATGACGTGAAGGATGTTTATAGTCTAACTAAAAGGTTGTATTCACAGTCGTAACTTGTTACGTGTATACAATACAGAAAGACTTCGTTTTGTTTACAAGGTAAACATGTAAATCTCAATTTATGTGTGCAAGTATTTAGCAGTATTTATTCTTTTAGAAAACAGTGTTATTAAAATCAAATAATCGTATTTTATTTCAAAATCGGATCGGTGTTGAAATCCATAAAAAATTTAAAGCGACGAGCGCAATGCTCCAACAATATCTTGAGAAAACGGTCTCATTACACGTTTAGTGTTTGTCGAAACATTTCAATCTGACAAGTTTGTTTTAGCCAGAAGTATGCTTTGTTGTGGCCATTGCTTTGGCAAAGAGAGTATAAATACCCCTTAAATAAATTGTACCGTTAATGGACTTTTAATTTGAGTTTAAAGATGTTATAAAATGATTTGATTAAAGGGGTCCAAGTACCAAAGGCAGCAGCTCGTGCCTACCCACGACTTCTGGCTCAGCAGTAAGGACCACTAACCACTAGATTTATAAAACAATTATAAAAGTGCCATTTTTATTTATGGTGTTTAAAGGTCATTGTGAGGTTGGCCCTACGCTCCTTGCTTTCAACGAGGTGAAAAGGAACGTACATAAACAAATTATGCCTACGGCAAAAAATCACCCTTCCTACACTGCAGACATCTAGTGTCCCTATCTCTCGTACATGTGGAATCGTAGCTGGACCCTGCTGGGCCTATATTGTCGAAATCCCTCTGAATGCAAAATAATGAATCCAGAGTGTTTCGAATATGGCCTGCCTAAAGCTTTGTAAAACGATTATGAAATTAGGCTAAGTAATAATCTATTACCTGGAAAAGAACATAGGCTTTATAATATAAATTCTTCTAATGCAAGGTTCAATCAACTGTTTATCAATCTTAGATGCAGTTGGCGCTGAACAAATGATTTTTATGATGATTTAAACTACTCTGTAATGAAAAGGTGAAGGAATTTCTTCGTACTGAACGCATAATTTACAAATTACCCATATATTTTATTTTATTGAATAGCATGTATTGGATTACTATCAACATCGATTCCATCGGCCAAGTGCCTTTGTTGAACAAAATTATTAAGATTATTCTTAATCAATGGTGCACGGTCCTATGATAGTAAATCTAATATATAAAATTCTCGTGTCGCGGTGTTTGTAGTTAAACTCCTCCGAAACGGATTGACCAATTCTCATAAAATTTTGTGTGCATATTGGGTAGGTCTGAGAATCGAAAAACATATATTTTTCATCCCCCTAAATGTTAAGGGTAGTCCATCCCTGATTTTTTTTTTTAATGTTTAGATTTTTTTTTTATGATACAGCATTAGAAAATACCCCGAATTTTCAACCCTCTACGATCAACCCCTATTTTTTAATCGCGATTTTTTAAATTATTCTGTTCCATCCATAGATCCGCAATAGGGTTGCAAGATGGCAATCGAATACAATAATTGTAGGTACGATAAATTTTCATGTAAAATTATAAAAAAAGGCATTGCAACGCATGTCGGGTACATCTAGTTACATATAATATCACTAATAGAAAAGATTAATACAAATAGAAATATCGTACCACAATTAATTTAACAAACAACTACATCCCTTGATAATAGAATTAATATATTTATCATTCACAGATCATTATAGATTGAATATGTCAATGTTCTACAAAATAACTGAAATATAAAAATTATTTATGTAATAGTCCCGCAATAAAAGGCTGCGATACTGATTGTTATCGCGTTCTTCGTGTTCATAATCTGAGCGCCATAGTCCGCCCGTTCTTATATTAACCCAATATTTTGGCTAAAGGGTTCCATCTCGCATGTTAGATAATAAATAACGCGTATCGACCAGAACTTATAGAGACAGTAGGATCAATACTTGGTTAGTTTTAATGAAATTCCCAGTTAGATATATAAATAAGTAAAGAATTTGTCCATGTATCTATTTTTGGCAAACCAAAGAGAAAATTAGAATAAAAATATAAAAGTCGGTAGATGTCAATAAATATCAAGTATTCCCTTGGCGAAGATAGAGCTTTGAGAGCTCCTTTTTGGGACGGGTCGCCAAGGTCTGCAATGAACCGCCTGCTTCTATTTTTCCAATCAATTATAATCCTGTAACGTTTAAGAGTAGAGTCAATTGGTTTCTCTTGTAAGACAAACGCCTATTCCATTTATCAATAAAAAAGGTTGATTTTAAGGTTCCCTCACAAATACTTAACTAGCAGCGCCCCACCGTTTCACCAGCGTAAGTCCCGATCCCGTGGGAATATCGAGATAAAAAGTAGCCTATGCGTTAATCCAGGTCTCCACCTATGTACATACTAAGTTTCATCGCAATCGGTTCACTGGTTTTTTGCGTAAAAGAGTAACAAACATCCATCCATCCATCCATCCATCCATTCAAATTTTCACCTTTATAATATTAGTGGGATAATTATATTTTATTTTTATTAAGAAACCCGAACGACTACCTTTTTCAAACATCTTTTGTTGGTTCTAAAATCGTATTTTGAAACTCTTTCTCGGTATTGTTGTTACTTATTCGCTAAAACAATAAAAACCAAAATCAATATGCTACACACTTAAAAACAACAAAGTATGCCGGGGTCAGTACTCCAACAAATAAAACAATAACATTGTAAAGATTTATCTGTGAAATTTCTCACGGGGCCGAGCAGTGTTGTAATTTGATTATAAATTCATTAACCCACCCGCGGCGGGCCGTGGGGAATAATTTAGTGCAATTCACACGGCCCAACACCTCTAGCTAACGGTCTTTTTAACCGACTTTTATATAGATGTTGAACGGTTGAATGAAGAACCTATTATTATGACTTATAGAGTTGAAGAAGGCGAACAGTTCACCAAATGTGAATTTTGAAAGGTGTGATATGAAGTGGTATAGTCAACTTAATTTTTACTTTGATATTTTCGTGACAAAAGTCTATAGTGGCCATTATTTCTCTTTTTTTTCGTTCAAAAATGACTAGTAGTATCGTGGGTTGCAAGATCCGTTTGATTAACCTGAGATAAGTGCATTAGAACAGACAAACTCTTCAGTTTAATAATATTCATCTAGACAAGCAATCGTTCGTGTAACCCGAATAAAACTTTATGAGTAACTTAATCATTCTAATAGTTCATTAAAGAGAGATAAATATATTTGTAAATAAAAGTAAAATTAACAAACTATTTTGTTCTTTAAAGTTCTTTAAACCGACTTCAAAATCCTCTAACAAAGGGCACTAAAAATGAAAAATAATTGATTACAAACTTATTTGAAAAGACAATAGATGAACACTTTTAATACAATAGATAACATTATAACAGCACTAGGTACCTACGGGCCTGTTTGAAGCCGATGCCAAGCACGAACCGGAATAAGTTAATACTTAAGGATATAAACAGCTCAATTAAGAACAGAATATAATTCTGATGAAATATCTGAATATATGGTTAATTATTAAAGACCAACAGTTAAACGACGTAATAAAGCAATCAAAATTCGGTATCATTTGAGACGTGGACCAACGACCAAAAAAGGAGGAAGGTCTCAATTTGGTTATGGGTTTATTATCCACAATGGACAACCTATGATTAAGAAATCTACAAGGTTATAACGTAGTGTAAATGGAAGGAAAACCTATTACTGATCTTTCATACATTAATTTACATATGTACACAGACCTCGTCAACAGGAACCAGTGAATTAATAAACTAGATGCAGCAAAATTAAAATAAACACTGAAATAATTAAAATTGTATGGGATTTTGTTTGTTTCATATCTATAGTCAAACAACCACGGACTTAAACTACGTACGTAGTTTTCGCTATGCTCATGCAAGCGTCAATCAATTCCAAAAGTCATGATTGACGAATAAGTGTTAGTGATTGATGAAATAATATCGACATTAGATACAAAAAATATAGGTGTTCACTCAAAATCATATGGATATTCATAAAAGAAGTGTTTCAATTTTGATTGTAATTATTTAAACAAAGAGATCATAAACATACTTTGGCTTAAATATACTTTTTTTCAGCTCTCTCCGGTAGTATTATGATCGAATGGTATTTATTTTCGTTTTAACATCCTCCAATGAATGAAGCATTTAATTAGTGGTCTTCTTTAAATTGGTAACAATTTAGCTAAAATTTTATTTCTAATAAATCAAATTAATAACATTAAAAGAACATGTGACACTTTTAACTTAAAAACAAACACATTACGGTCACGTTAAAGTATTAAACTTATTAGCCAGTAATACAGTATATATATATATACATATACATATATATTGTATATATATGTAGTGTATATATTTATATATATATAGTATATAATAGCGAGAAAATAGTTGAAGGACAGAAATAAGCTACTGGTGAAAGCTAATTACTTTCAAGAGGCTTTTAAACATTTTTAATGACCTTAAAAAGTAATAAATTTTACATAGACCGATAAATCCCCTTAGATGTGAGCTATTACTAATATTTTAGTTTCACGTAGGGCTGACTCTAGTAAAATCCCTACTAAGAATGTTTTTACACAAAAATTTAATAATATTTTTTTCTACCTAGAAAACAAACCTAGGGGCTCATAATCAACCAACTTAAGCCACAATCCCTACGACGCAGTATACGTCCTTCCAGTAAATTTAAGTATCTACGTCCGCCCAGTATCGACACTCACCACTCGCCGCAGCGCAATCATCAAATATTTGCATTCCACTGAAAAAGTAATATGATTATTAATTTACTGTCGATTCATCGGTCGCCGGTTCGATTCCGTTCAATAAACGCGACGCAGATATTCAGTGTATGCAAAACTTGTGAATTTAGTTTGTGAATTCAAATGGAAAGTGTTTTGTATAAAATAGAATTTGAATGTACGCAGCGTAATCCTGGTAGACTTTAGGATTGCAAATACCATACTTTTGAAGTCTAACAGGTTAACATTGACAATTTGACAGTATTTTTTTATTTGATAAAATATATATGTATGTCGAACTTTAGTGTACTTTCACCTTGTAGTATGTTTTAAAAATTGTCGCCTGCGTTATTGCCGAACTGATACGACCTTCAAACCTTAAAGAAAGAGCGTACTGCCACCTCCAAGGCTCGCAACGTACTTGTGACTCTTTGAATTGCAGGTGCCCATGGGTGGCGGTAGTCACTTACCATCAGGTGACCCGTCTGATCATTTGCCTCCTATACCATAAAAAAGTAAACCTGTTACAAAAGACGGCAGAATTTTGCATTAAAATGTTTACAGGTTAGTCATAGACATTATACATGTTGACGTAATAAAAGTATATACGATTAATCGTATTTTTTACTGTATTATTCAGTTGCTTAGTTTACCTGATCTTTGTGTACGAAAATTTATCAGAAAATAGATATGCCAGTTTGTTTTAAAACTTAAAAATGTGATTTGAAAATTGATACCAAATGAAATTGATATAAAATTTGCTTTCTACTTTACAGTTCCTGAAATTAACTTTTTGTCAGCTGTAAATCAAACACTGTGACACTTTAGGTATTTATGTAAAAGTGGCAAATTATTCGGCTTCCACGGGTTTTTAAATTGAGTCATAGTTTTTGTGATGTTTGTTTATGAATTTCATGAATTTGCGATCACATTCCGGTTAGTTTTAGGCGCTCGTTAGCGTGTTAGCTCCGCTCGCTCGGATACGAGCCAGACGGAAAAAAGAGCCGTACTATCTTCTAGATTGTATACCTATATGTACGCAGGACGCTCCACCCCTTGATAAACTGGTCCGAAACTAGTAGGGCACCTCCGAAACACCCACATGATTAAAACCGTATATCTTTTAAAACTGGGCATGTATAATATAATACAGGAAAGCCAGTATCTAGATGTCGACTCCTATCCGACTGGATCAAAGCATCTACTCGAAGATTGGTTAAGTAATTTAACTTCCTAGTTCATTCGTTTGTGTAGTCAGCAACTGAGCTAACCGTACTCATACATATGTACAATCCCTCACAGATACGGAGACATCCGATAGTATACTCTTGTCTCTTAGTTTGATTACCGTAAGACCTGCGCGTTCAAACTTTCTAAACATTTGGTGTAATAGAGAGACCATGACTTGGTTGAGTTTGAATAAATCTCGTTGCCCACTTCATTTGTTTTTATTTGTTTAATTACATTTCAAATAAGTTCTATGCCTGATCTTTGGAATAACTTAATATTAACACTTTGGCGTCCATTGTGGCGTGGCTATACTAAATGTCAATGTTAATAGGACGTTGCGAAGTTGATTCCCGCTCAGTGCAAATATTTGTGTGGGCTGTATATTCAAATCGCCTCTCGGCAAAAAAAGTGTCATGGTACAAAAACAGCTATTTGGAAAAAACACGACTTTTATGCCTGTGAATTGTACAAAACACGATATTTTTACAGCTGATCAAATGCAACATTTGCTATTCAATGCTATAAAAATGTTAAAACGTACCTAACATGTGATACGACACTTTTTTGTGTTATGACACTTTTTTGCTGGGAGGCGATTTATTATATACAGGTATGAATATGGCTATTTGCATTGGTCTAAGTGTTTATATTTATAATATGTACATATGTATTTATAAAAAAATATCTACATATGTATATCCATGTTCCCATAGTGCTATTGTTATAGAACAAATACTTGTTTATACTTAATCACTATATAATATTATTATTATTAAAAAAGGTGTATAAACAATTAATTTATTTATTTAACAGATATACAGCTCTTTCTTTCTAATAACCAATTATAACACATCGCTAAAATTGAATTGATTGACTAACTGACGTTCCGGACGACGTTCGAAGATGGCTAGTGCATAAAATTATTTTTAAATTTGTTTCATTAAAAAAAATGCAATCAAATATAGGTACTAACAATATTATCCTACAACTTTTAAAACGCATAGTCCTCCTATCTCTAGGCAAACATTTGAACAAGTTACTGCAAGTGCACTTCGGGCGCGGTCCCCTGGAATCAACTGCTACGGACTATTATATGATGGTTAGCCTCAGATTCCTGAGTACAATTCAATTATTAGCTTAGGATGTCTAAGTGCTGCTGAATTTCTGCAGCCATCTTCCAAGTATTGATTATTTCCTAACCAAAAATTATTATAACTTTTGTCTACTTACCTTAGATTATGAAATCACACACCTCAGCTTTTTCATCTTTCAACACTTTGCCTTATCGGTTTTGGAATTTACAATTAAACTACAAAATCCCTACAATTTTTTTTGCACCCTTTTCTAAGTGGCCAAGGCCTGGAATAAACTGCCTGCGTCTATTTTTCGAGACAATCATAATCTTGGAACGTTCAAAGTGAATAGATTTCACTTGGATAGGGGTGTACCATCTTCGTCTTCATCATCACTTCCCATCAGGTGAGTTGGAAGACAAACGCCTATTCCATTACACAATAAAAATAAAATCTAAAGTTACACTATTTTCTGTAATGCAGCACAACATTATTAGCCAGTGCGAAACTAAACAATACCGAACAAGTCTCTAGTAAACACCTGTTTGAAAAAATGCAAATTCAATACAAAATCACCAAACATAAAATCTAGTATTCATATTACTACGTTGAACATTCATAGAAATTCAATGAACAAAAAAACAAACGCGCTACAAATAGCTATCATAACAATAAATGCAAACTTAAAAACAAACACTGAACCTGTAAGTACATATCGATAACAAAAAATATTTACATCTAAACCATTCCATGATAATGGCAGTTGGAATTCAGCCAACATCGAAGAATACGTGTATCATAATAGATGCCCTGTGCCATGCCCACTAAAAATTATACGAACAATTATCAATAATTTGATTTGATTAAATAAGCTTTCATAATTTGATATTAAATTCTATAATTATATTTAAAGTGTTTCATTATGTAGGGAATATTGGTACTGTAGAGCTTAACGATAATATTGACGATTATATGTAAATGGAGGCGTTCGGAAATAATGTGATTGGAAATTGGAGCAGTAATGGCCGACGTATCGCAAGCGACATGAACAAAGTTCAACACGAGAAAAGTTTTGTAGGTATTTCTACAATGAAATAGACAACTACTTTAAAACTACACATCGTATTTTTTGGTTTAAGTTACAAATACTGATTCGGTTAAATGCCGTCACGTAATGTTTGGAATAGATTTTTTTACTTTTAACGCCAAGATATCTTCGGGTTTACTGGTTATAGTATGTAAACATTCGTAACACAAACAGTAGAAAAATGACAAACACGCTAGTAAAATTTTATTTCTATCTATAAAAAATATGATACATAAACTTGAAGCTTCCTTGTTTGTTTTGCCTTGACCTGGTTTAAATCTATTTGGTTTAATTTCGCATAACTTATAACATGTTATTTTAAATATGTTATCATTACTCAAAAGAAAAAAGCACTTTTATTCCCAACGTACAATGAAAAGAGACAGCATTTTATTCCTGAAGCAACTACCCAAATTCTTTATGCATTCACTATTCAGATATCTTCAAAATTCGTCCCCAAAACTTCTTCAATACCCGCAGTATGACTAATTTCATTGGAAAAATTGAATACATAAAACGGAAAATGCTCTCGAAATTCTTCTGTATCTATTCAAATCAGGAGATATTCAGCAATACAGGGATATAAATAACATTGTTCGGTAGGATGTGATATACCGTTTATGAGCAACTTAAGTGCGCTATTGTCGTTTTCGTCTCACCCGCCTCAGTTTATTGCACAGACTATAAAAATGCATCGAACGGTGCAACGGTTTTGTGTTACTGTGGTTTATACTCTTCATAATATGACGGACCGTTGCCAATTTCATAGATAACAATGGTGATAACTTGAACATTATTGTTTTATACGACTTCATTTGTTTGAGTCGTCTAACTAAAGTATAACAATCTTAACTACATATTTAAACACTCCATGTTGTCTTCTCATTAGTTATGACTCAATAATTCTAACAAAATAATATCAAAATGATAATGAATGATTCAAACATTTTTTACTTAACGTATTTGATATGTACACACAATATGGCATGCTTCATCATTTTAGGGCCATACCGTTTATGGACCTAAAATGATTCCAACAGATTAATGTTTTAAGGTTCATGTTTGAAATGACATACATCTAACAAATGAAACCAAGCCGGATCCAAAAAAAACAATACAAAAATAATATTCAATTTATCAGAATCATGAACGAATAAATTCATATCGAAAATTCAGGATCAACAGACAAATAGATCATTGCAGCGATCACGTACGTAAATACCTTTCAATCAACGTATCAAGCGCACGAGCGAGAAGATCGCACAAGCAAAATTTAATTCAGTGAACATGCACGCGAAATTCGAACGGCACATAAATACCAATGTGACGGAATAAACTTAGGTTTTCCAGCAACCGACTTTTGGAACACAGTGTCCGTACTATGAAATAGCACAAAGACACCGTGTTGGAGAACATAACATTAAATTCTAAGTTGTTTTAGAAGGAAAACACGCTAAGATGGGAGTGTTGCTGGCCGCTCGTCACTACCAAGTAAGAAAAGTGAGTCTGGCACACTCGTCCGCATACAAATAGTTTACAAATGGCATGATGTCGGTATAGTGTCGCCGCTCGGTTGCCAGGCTGCGTCTTGTCGAGTACGAGTTAGAGATGTACATTGTACATGAAGACAAATGAGATTGAAGATTATGCCCTTAAGACAGAGGTAATTCTGATGGAATAAGAATTATTTAACAAATTTATTCGTGTAATATTAACTATCATTAGATCTTGATGCATTTTTTATTTGTAATTTTTTTTTGTTTGGTATTATTTTTGTTGAAACACGCTTGTTTTGGTAAACGTAACTATTACAAACAGTAGTCATCTTATCCATCAACTGTAACAAGAACGCAAAATCGATCATGGTGAAACGGTGCACTGTAAAATTGACTACACAGAAATACATTCGATTATTAAAAACGGCAACAGAGAATAAAAAAAAATTACGTCAATACTGGAAGATAGTCTGGAGAATATGTAGTCGATAGAGCAAATGTGATGGTTGTGACTCTGCACAGTTACGTTTTTGGTAGGAATCGATCGGGAACAACAAGGGGTAGCGCAGTGATTCTTATGATAGGAATTTTCGTGAAAATTCAAAAACTGCAAAACTTTAATCGTCCATTACTCTGGTCCTGTTGAGGATAATTACGCTCAACAACGCTCAAAATCTTCCTTATGATGCTGCCTACCGGCCTATCATTTGGCTTATTTCCATTAAAAAACCAGTCAAATTTTGAAATTTTGCAACTAAGGCATTAAATAAAAATAAAATAAAAAGGTGTTTAAAAAATTGTTTTTTGGAGTTGTGGGTTATTCCTGAGTCGTGGAGAAAAAAATATAGTATATACGACTTCAACTGACGTTATATAATAATAATACATAACTTTTAACATATATAACTGCTTTCCATTTGACATCTGAAGCAGTGAATTACAATTGCAAAATAATTAGTTTCACTTGCAAAAATATCTAATAAATTACTGACAAAAACCGAAAGTTGCCAAAACAACTGAACATATTATTTTATGTAATGTTGTCAATATTATAGATAATTAAATAACTTCATTTTCTCTTCTCTGTCAGCTTAAATAAAACATTAAATTTCACTAGGTGTTAAAAATCTTTGTACAAAACCTACTTTTAGTACTAAACTTTCTACGGTTGTAATGACGATGATGGTAACAATATTGAAAGAACTATGTGACTATTTTCAATCAACAGTCACAGAGCGTCGAATTATTGCATCTACATTGCGTCTTAATAGAGCAAGCAGATCATGGTCCTGCTCTATTAAGACGCAATGTAGATGCAATAATTGATTTTACATATCATGTTACATAAGAACAGCAACGGTCACAACAAAACACACAAAATCATTTTTGCCAAGTTCAAAAGCTACATAAGAGCAAATAGAAGTAAAGCAATAAAAATAAAAAAGGTTTTAATCCTGTTTAGCTGAGTCTACGAGGCGTCTGCGAACGCAAAAGTCAGGTGTGATGTAAAAGAAAACTCATTACTTCTTATTCACCGTTGACGTTGGATAGTGTTAGTATTGAGGTTGTCGATGTCGATAAAAATATCTTCATGTAATGTTTGGAGTTTGTTCACCCTTCGAGTGATAACAAATTGATAATGAAGATAGTAGATCAAGATAAGTGTAATTATTAATATGTAAAATGTAGTAATGTTTAAAGATAGTGTGAACAATGCTAAAAACTGAATTCTCTACATATATGCAAAGTATGCCATCGAGTATATTGTTCGTATTTATTTCCACGAATGCCATTAGTATTTCCTCCACTATAAAGTTTAAATTATAACACTTTCTCTCTATAATTTTAACCCTTAACTATCTTTGTGTACTATTTTACAAAGTAAAATGGCAGTATTAGAAATATTGACTTAATAATTTTATGGTAATTATATTAATTTTAAAACATCTCTTCAATGTGAACATCTGTGCCCAGATTCAATTGAAATTAATATTGCTACTTTTTACTTTTACTTTACTTCAGTGCTCTTAGAAGCGCGATTCTATTAGAAATTTCTCAGTTGGAAATCTTGAACTGTCTGAACAAGCATTAGCATTGTATATGATTCTTAATTTTGCTAACACTCTCCAATCCAACCGTATTAGCATTATCCCTTACCTTTCATTGCCTGCCCTTCTTACCTTTCAACGTTCAGCTTTGACGGGCCTGTAGGTTTATACCACTAGAGTGGTTAGTGATCCTCAGCGGAATTGCACCCAAGACAAATAATTGTGTGATGAGCACGATCATTTGTTCTTTTGTGCTTCTATGTCTGTGTGTATTTTAGCTATAATATATATATGTATTTAGTAATATATAAGTATGTTTATCAGCAGTCTGGTTCAGTTGGCAGTCGTTGGGATCAGATGGCCGTATGTGAGGTGTCTCAAGTTATAATAATTATTATTATGATATACTCCCAAATTCCCATTTTTATTGCCAAAGTGCCCGGTAAATAGGCTTGCCCCCTTTTATGTGAGGGAGCAAATTATAGTTGGCAAAATGTGGACGTTTAATATGCTTACCCCTTCAGGGATACAGGATACAGATGCGTATTATTTTTAATTTAACAGTTCGAAACGGTAAATGTCTATCGACATCTTGGCAGCTCTCGGTAAGGGGTTGCAGCAATAAATTTTAAAAGTAACACATCAGTATGCCAGTGCCGTTTCGCCGTCTACACATTGAATGGGACAAAGCAAGATGTATTGTAGCTACATATGAGCAGCATTACTACGATGGCGAGCTTCCGACATAAATCGATGGTTAATGGCTATTTCGGTTGCAAAGATAGCATCGAATATGTGCCTTTGTCAAAATTTAAAAGTAGAAGAACTATTTAAATAATGTGAAAGTCAGGGAATTTCATAAAACTGAATAGGGCATTTTTATTACATAAAATAATATTGTTGTGTATTTTAACAGACTTTTGTTTTATAAAAATCACTTCCTCTAAATAATAAATACAATAAAAATTCAAATGACATTTTTTTTGCACATAGTACATACGACATCAATATTTAAAAAAATGGGTGTGTTGACTTTAAATTTACAGATACAGTCAGAAATAACTCTTATATTTTAACTCATCAATGATTTCACAGTCATCAGAAATCCCATCAATCACCAAAAGTATAAAATTAACGGTACTAAAATAAAAATGTTAGAGGAAAATTAACTTCAACAAATTAAAAAGAAAAATGTAAATGTTGATTTTGCTCTCCATAAAAGGAATCCTAAATTAAAGCACCGTACTTATACCAATCGTTAAATATTAATATTTTTACATTTAGAACGTATTTAGAAGCTATAAAATTTAAGATCCCCCCTTGACAGACAACTAACCCGGGAAGCTATCAAGCTGGTCCATAGACGGGTGCTTAAAATCTAAAATAACTTCCTAATACAATACCATAAAAAAAATACGAAAATAATATACTATCTTAATAATTAACTCAGACCGAAATAATTGTCTATATGATTTTTGTCTATGTTACTTGAAATTTTGTAATAAATATAGCATAGGGATGACATTTCCTTTGGTTTTTTTAGATAACACATAATAAGTTATTCATCCCTATTCTGTCTTACACCCTTGACAGATTCCATCTTTCGTTCACTTTGAGCGTGGAAACTTTTGAAGTATAAGAAAATATACCCAAATTAGATTTATACGCGAGCCTAATATGCGATGAAGTGTTCAGGTGATTTGGGAATGCGGCCTACTGATTCAATTTACTTACCACCCTTGAGAAATGTATACCGGACACTGAGCTAAAATTTCTAGATGCCCTTTAAAAGGTTAAAGCTGTAGGATATTTGTTACTTTTAAGAGGCTACGTCTTAACATTAGAATGGGAACATGTTTGATAAGAAACACGTGTTCTTGAAATTGTCTTAGCTTTCATCTAAAGTTCTCCTTCACCTACTCCATCTTACCTCTTGCAAAACATGTTTTTATCATTAAACTTAAGTATCTCAGTCAACATGTTACTTATGCAATTACCGTCATTCGACTTTAGTCCTGTAGCTTGCTAAACCTACTCCTACATATTGTATATAGTACATGTACACAACAATAGTATATATACACAAAAAACCGCAGTTACATTGTTACAATGTTGTATCACAATTTTCAACATTGTCGTGATTGTAAACCCGGTACATCTAGATAAATTCATTGGTAGAATCTCGGAGCACCCACCCCACACCCCCGGACATTTTACCCTCTATTACTTCTATAATATAACATATAACATCACTTTATGATACTCAACAGTACTTTTTTTATTATTCATGATAATACGCCGTACATTAGCTTGTTTTTATACTCCATTTTGTCGTTCATTTTTTCTCTGCCTCTTTGTCAATGTGCTTCATTATTTATTTGTTGCATTCGTAATATTTTTGAGTTGATGGACGTGTATGTATTTATTATGTCGACCTTTGTCAAACTGGCAGTCCAATAATGGCTTTCTGATAAGAATAGAGTAACCTGGTCATAAGAAGTGTTCTATGGGAAATTGGGAAGAAATTTGGAAACAATTACTTTGTGTCAAAATGTTTGAATTATAAATATTTGTTCTGTGTCCGGCAGTATGTTATATACGTTAATTGTGTGGTGAATTTATTAATAAAAGGTCATTACAAATGTATTTTTAAGGTTCAACTCCATATCTATTTTCGAATTCATTATAAAATAATACGTTACGTGGAATTAATATGACTAAAATACAGTAGTAAGATTAAGCTGTATTTAAAAATATACCTTTGGTTTTGAGTGGAAATAGCTATTGTTTAATAAAATAGGAATTAGAAAAACCCCGTGCAAACAGTCACATTCAGTTGCTAAACAAAAATAATAAGAAATGCTTTGAAATAAAAGAATACCGTCATCAAAACACACTAAACATTATAACCGCCTATTCCTTACAAAGTAGAACCGAGTTTAGTCCTTTATAATACTATACATACGACATCGTGGTTTTTAGTTCCCAGTGGCAGTGAAATAAAAATGCACAAGTTTATGATCCCTACTTTGATATTCAAGAAGGAGGAAGGGCCTATAAAACCACTGTATCATTTTAACCTGTACAGATCTATTGTAACGCCCTCTTTTCTCTACAACAAATGTAAACACATGTTTTGTTTCGATCATAAATATGAAACTACACAACAGTTGCATTTAGTATTTACTGTATATTTTGGTTGTGATCGCCTGGTGGTCGAATTTCAACCGTTATTCATTAAGTTTTAATTTTGTTGGTTTATTACATTGGCTGGTATAACTTTAACTGTCATATACTCTTTCGTATAGACTCACATACCATCACAGGTCAACACACATACTGGACGCGTGTAGCTTAATGTGATATTGTGACACATATTGTTTAAAAATTTTAGCTTTCTGTACTTCTTCTATCAAGTAACAAATTTTTTTATTAGAAATGTGTTTGAAGAATTCTCTTCACGTTATATAGATTATTCTACTGTTTTTTTTTTTATTCCAACCAAGTCGGCAATGTACATCTTCACGATGCTAAAAGATTACTGGCCCCTAAAGACATTGATTCATTTTCCTTTTGCAAGGGAATCTTGTACAAACCTACCCCTCAATATAAGACTATACTTTTCTTCTACTACGTCTATGTCAATCAAGCATAGGGCCCGCCTGATGGTAAACGGTTAACGTAGCCTATGGACGCTTACAATTCTGGGGCTTGGATATGCGCGTTCCCAACCTATACACTCTTTTCTTGAAGAACCCCATCCTGCAGTAGCTCGGAAAAACTTCGGCAATGAGCTACCTCATTCCGCAGCCGAAGCTTTCGCGGGAGAAAAGTCCTTGGGAACCGTACCGTGTGCATTTTATTTAGGTTCTAAGGTGTGAAGATGAAGGCTCAGCAAGCGGCGAGCGGTTCGGTGGTAGAATACTAGTATATATAGCATAGTACTGTCTTACTGCAGTTTTGGGTAGAGTAAAGGTACATTCCTAGTTGATTGAGACCAGAAATAATGTAGTTTTAAATTTTCTTATACCTTTCTTTATGACTAAAATTATTTGTAAATTTTGTTGAATACAGGGTGTATTTGAAACTGGAACACTTACTTTAACCACTGAAAGAACACGACTCTATCATGCAGTTACAATAAGAATTTTTGAAAAAAATCTGTTCGTTTACAAGTTATGACCTTTTGAATTTCCAGTTATTTTTAACTCAGTTTCTCATAAAAGCAGGTGGAATGTGTAAAGTAAAAGATTTTAAATCTTACATACTTTTTTTTAAATATTCACTTGGTTTTTGAGAAAATCCATGAAAACTAGCCTTAAAAAAATTCTAAGTTACTTTTTATGGATTTCCTTAGTAACGGAATGAAAAATTCGTAAATAAAAAATACGTACGGTTTAAAATTTTTAACTTTACACGTTCCACCTACTTTTATGAAAAACGGAGGAAAAAATACCTGGATATTCAAACGGTAATAACTCGTCGTTTCTTTTTCAAAAATTCTTATTATAACTGCATGCTAGAGTCACGCTCTTTCAGTGATTTAAGTAAGTATTCCCTTTTCTAAATACACCCTGTATTCAACAAAATTTACAAATAATTTTAGTCATAAAGAAAGGTATTAGAAAATTTAAAACTACATTATTTTGTTTCAAAAGACGAAACCACCGCGATATAAGTTATTATTATGTATTTTCTTTAGACAGTTTAAATGTATGTAAAACCTTTCATCGCGGCTTCTCAAACTGAAGCTTGTGACCCGATTCAAGCTTGTCTTCTGACCCTTGCTTGACATTATACAAATCCTCCTTACATCCACTCTCCGTATTTATTTGCGTATCTTGACCTACAATTTTATACGGTATCTTAGGATATCTTAGTGTATGTACATAAATTTGGTAGAAGCCGCCGCTCCGCTAGAAATGTGAACGGAGTTAAGGAACTAAATCTGGAGTTCATTTTAGATTTTGTTCGAAATTTTCGAAAAGGAATGTTATTTTAGCGTCATTTGTGAAGCTTGGCTTGGCATGAATGTAGATTTTGTCAATCAATTCACTATCCCTCGGGAAAACTACTTTTTTCGGGATGAGAGGTACCCTGTGTCCATTTCTGTACCCATCATCATCCTCCGCGCCTTTTTACAACTAATTTGGGGTCGGCTTTCAGTCTAACTGCAATACGGCTGAACTTTGATATTTTACGTGAAGCGACTGCCATCAGACCTCCACAACCCAAGTACTAAGCGATATCGAAGTTCTGTAGTAAGACCAGGTTGTCGAACTTTTTTAGGGCTCCAACTACCCGTAACGAATGCCACAGATGTTTGTATGGCACCCGGGACCAACGGTTTAACGTGCTCTCCGAGGCACGGAGGGGTCTCAATTTGTTAAGAATGGTCACCCATACTAGACTGACCTGGCTATTATTACTTAACTTTGTTACCACTGAGCCACGAGCCCCTGTGTCCTTTTCTGTACCCCTGATCCAAAAATTCATGATGATCGGTCGAGTAGTTTGAAAACTTAACAAAAAAATGAAACTCGCTTTCACATTTATAATATTAGTAAGGGCAAGTAATGACAAGGATTATACGTATTGTGAGGTTGTAAAATAGTAAACTATTGTACTAGCACGTTTATGATCATTAGCTGATATAGGTACACTGTTTTGAATAGCGTGACAGTTTTACCAGATTTCGCGTGGTCATAGGCTGACTGAGTATATATTTCAATTACGTTAATTCCCGTTTGATATAATCGTATTACTTTGCATATACCCTGTGCTTGTACAACACTAATGTTATGAGTTTTATTGCATCGTTCCATATTTTCAAAAAAATATATATTGATTCTTGAGTGTGTCAACTGCTTCAGAATTGAGTTTTGCTTTAAATAGTATCTAACTATTACGTATCTAAGTAGATTACAATAATTCAAGACTCTCAAAAATTATAAATAAAATTTAAAAAAGCCTTCAACCTTCTTTGCAATCTAAGTCAAGTGTACATGATAATTACTTATTCCCGTTGACATGTAATTTAGCACTGCCTGCAAGCGCTAACTACATCAATTACTGGGAGGATGACTGCTACATTATTACCAACTATGAAACATCTACGCATAGCAAATACCGGCTTGTAATTATGTCTGACCTTTATGGAGATTATAGTTCTAGAGTTAAGTTTAATCACAGCTTAAGGAAGGCTAAAAATTAAGTATAATGAATATACAATTTTTGATTTATTTGAACTTATGGCAACGAGAGCCGTGTATGCTTACATAATACATAAATTTTCATAGGTTTGTTGGTGAAACTTGTGATAAACTTAATTTATTTACTACTTCCTGCATTTTACATTGCACGGGACGGACTTAATGCCACATGCTATTATCTACCAGTCAACCTTTGTTCGATTGAGAGAGAGGAATGGCAGGTGTATAAAAAAGAAATTTCGTTTAACAGAAATCTCAATCACAATTTGGAATGCCCGGGAATTGAACGTTTACACGATCGTTAAACGATCACAGGCAAAATGAGTTCAAACTAATTTCTGTTTATTCGAGATGATTTTTTTTTATTTTATGTCATCGCAAAGACATCCATATTTTAAAAAATATTTGTTAAAATGTTATCCTTATCAAAACGTAGTAAATTAAACGCCATTTTAAGTCTACGCACATTACATCATTAGTAATACTCACGCATACACATATTACGAGTATGTATGTACGTGCATATACGTTAGACTCCTACAATACTGTAGGTTGTAATTATTGAGCCTTAATTGATTTGCTTTGTATGTGGATTACCAATTAATTAGCGCATAATGCTTGGCAAGGGCATAGAGCTCCGAAGAATGTTTACATTTATATTGATATGGGACTACGTAGAAAAATTAAAGTATCTTAAACATCGAATTCAAAATATCGTAAAGTAATATTTTGTCAACTATATAAGTACTGCTTGTACTTAAAAGGCGTTCAACATGTTTTAACAAACTATTATACCTTATATTGTATTATATACAGCTTCACTTATACCTATGCAAAAAAATCTTGAGAGTCAATGAGACCTTACTTATAATAGTCGTATCGAATTGAATCTTTGTATGTATATGGAGTTTGGATGACAGTACTGTAAGTTGGCATCTTGGAGCTGTTGATAGAGCCAGGAAGTGGATAGAGGAACTCTTCAGTGGCTACTTGTAAACCCCTCGAGTTTGGGCTCATATGATTCGTTTTGGCGAGTCCAACAAATTGAGCTCGTAACAATGTTCTAATAATGAAGTCAGGAGGTGGATAGTGAAACATTTTTTGATATTTAAAGTTCAATGACATTTAAAAATTTATGAACTCAATTTTAACCTACTTCTAATTGTCATATCGAAATGAAACTTTATATGTATATGTAGTAAGGATGGCTATACTATTATTTGATATCTTCGAGCTGATCTAATGAGCTAATGATCCAGGAAGCCGAACTCTTTAGTGGCTACTGGTAAACCGCTCGGGTTTGTGCCCATATAATTTACTTAGATAAACCCAACAGATTGGGCTGGTCTGATACTGATGGACCCAGGAAGTAGATAGAGGAATTCTTTTTTATTGTTTAATTTGGTTTTCTTTTAAAGCGTGTTTTCTTAATTGTTCTTAACTATAATTTATAACAATGATGATTTCTCAGAGTTTGTTATGATAATAAAGCAGACGTGTTACTAGTAGACGTACGTGAAGTAGACTTAAGTGAAGACTTATGTACTAATTGGAACATTATATTGTTATTTTTTCAATTTCGATTTCAAATCGGATACGATAGCTATCTCTTTCACTATCGCTTACATACTTTGCACTAGTCATAACGATAACAGACTGCGCGACTAAGTTTTATACCAATATTAGTGGGAGTTATCAAAAATTGTTTAAAACGAAAGATAACTTTTTCTACAATTGGAGATATCCGACTCGGGTACTTCTGAAGGTACTACCCAATCTACATAAGTAAAGTTATCCGGGACTTCTAACGTGTTGTTATTTTTTTCTGGTGAGTAGGGCACAAGCAACGGCGTGAATGCCTTCTACCTTGTTATGATCTCCGACGGAAACCTGGTGAATGAATGCTGACCATCAGAAAAAAAACGCTTTACGCTAGTATAGTATGAAGTTACTTACTAGTAGAGTGGCTTCAATTAGAATAGAAATCTAATGCGCTTTACTCAGTTCAAAACATGCAATAATGCTTTTATTACGAAAGTTCTTGAAATCGCAAATAAATTATTCTTTTTTTTATGGTATAGGGGGCAAACGAGCAGACGGGTCACCTGATGGTAAATGACTACCACCGCCCATGGGCACCTGTAACTCAAGAGGCACAAGTGCGGTGCCGCCCTTTAAGTGGGAAGACGGGAGAGGGGAGGAGAGGGGGGAGAGGGGAAGGACAAGAATAGGAGAGAGGGCAGGGTTAGGGCCTCCGATAACCTCACTCACGCGGCGAAAAGCTATGCAATCATTGTTTCACGGCCGGTTTTCTGTGAGGCCGTGGTATCGAGCGGAGTCGAGCCGGCCCATACGTGCCGAAGCATGGCTCTCCCACGTAATTCTCTCAAGCAGATCAGATCTTAGCCATAAATATTCTTCAACAATTTATGATCAATCCATCAATTAGCTTACAGAAAGCCACTGCTGCAGCTATGTAATGTACACATTACATAGCTGATGTATCACCAATATATTATGATCAAATAATTCATACACCGATACATTCAGCTTTCAGTATATCAATATTTTGTTAGCCAATCACTTCACTATCTAAATTATATAACAGCGAATGTCTTCGGTCACCGATATTTCGTCAGTTAATTGTAGCCCCGTGAATGCAAATCCAATTTTGTCTACCGGTGAGGTGCAAGACACCTCGGGCGGGAGGTTAATTTAGACAACCCTACCGAATCCAATCAACCGTTGAATCTTCGTTGGAATTGTAACAATATTGTTTTAGGGTTGCCTACTTATAAAAAGGGTTTGGTCGAAGAAAAATTGGGCCATGTGGTTAACTGAAATGACTCGGGAGTATTTGATGCGATTTAATTAATTTGCAATTTTTTATATCCTAATTCTTCTGCAGATAAAAGATTAAAGAAGCAAAAATATATAAATTTATTTCCACTTATCTATTAACTGTTACATTTTTTGTTGTGTTTACAAGATATTTACTGAAAACCTCTAGCTCAAAATGTAATGTAATACTGTCACGTGGAGGTAAGGCACTAATGACGGAACGTCCATTCAACCCGAGTCTGAGAATGAACGATAAATGAGCTGAATAATTTCAATTATTATAATATAATCACGGACTTATATAGCTCGCTTCAATAATCCTTTCTCTTCTTCTTCAATCAATCTTCTTCAATCTTTAATTTTTTGGATTAATTGAATCATTTCCTATACCTACCTGCTGGGTATTGCCAACTTTTTATGTGAGAAAATCCTGAAGAAACTCTGTTAGAAGATCTTAAAGTTAAGTAAATCAATTCGTCACTATTACAGTGACAAATTAATTATTGTTCTACATTATTTATTCGTATTCGTATATTCTTTATTGTACACAAAAATAACAATCTTATAAGTACAGGAAGGAAAATAGCATGTACAAAGGCGAGCTTAACCCATAGTTGAGTTTTCTTCCAGCAAAACCTTGGGAGTGAAGAGAGGATAGTAAAGAATAAATAGAGGCAAAGTGTGTACGTTAAAGGGAATTGAATAAACATAAAATGAAAAATCTAAACTATAAATACATAATGTATACCTACAGAATAACAAGTACCTATATGTTCGCAATATAAATTTACATATATTACCACATATACACTAAGTAATATGTTAAACATATACATACACATATAAATACATAAAAATTAACAGTCTGATTATTGCTGAGACAGAAAAAAGTCCTTGATTTTTTTCCTGAAAACAGTCAGGGAAGGGCTATCGCGAATAGAATGGGGAAGGGAATTCCACTGCCATACCGCAGTAACAGTGAAAGAATTATCATAACGAGTAGAATTATGAGAAAGAATTAGAAGCAAAAGAGAAGATGAGGAGCGACAAGGTTTGCTCCTGGGAACCAGATACTCGAAGCGCTCACGCAGGTATGAAGGAAAGTTAGGATTGTGAAGAACCGAATAGAGTAAAGAAAGGATGTGAACATCTCGACGCCGCCAAATAGGTGGCCACTTTAGTTGTTTCCGGAATTCAGAAATATGATCATATTTCTTTAAACAGAAAATGAAACGGATACATAGATTTTGCAATCGTTCCAGTTTGTTCCACAGGTCTTCGTTAGCGTCGAGAAAGGAAACATCAGCATAGTCAAGAAGGGGAAGGAGAAGGGATTGAGAAAGACAGATTTTAGTCTGAAAGGGGAGAAAATTTTGAAAACGCTTAAGCGAATGATATGCACCAAATACCTTCCTGCTCACCTCAGTAACGTGAGTGGTCCATGATAAGTTACAATCAATAAAAACTCTGAGATTTTTTACATTAGACGAATATGGTATATTTATATCGTTGTAAACTACTGGGGGAAGAGAAGATTGATTAAGATGACTATACATGTACCTGCCACCAATAATAAGAGCTTGAGATTTCGTGGGATTGACAAGTAGCCCGAATGACGTAGCCCATTTGCTGATCTTTTCAAGATCATTATTGACAGCAGCAATAGCTTCCGTAAGTTCGTTAACCGATTACGATGATAGTGAGAAGATAGATGATAGTGAGAAGATTTATTAGATTTAAATTATTTAGATTAAAATAAAACTATTTTTCACGGATTCTAGGGCGATTTATTTGGTGTTATTTTACTATCTATACTGATCCCGACGTTTCAGTTGCTTTTCAGCAGCCATGGTCACGGGTAGGGTAGGTAGTAAATAAATCGCGATAGAATCCATGAAAAATAGTTTTATTTCAATGTGTAACATTCGCGTAAACTTTCGACAATATTATTTAGATTATTTAGAGATAGACATGACTACTTATTTAATGATTACTGAAAACAGTCTAACATGTTTATCACGTTTTTTTTGTGGGTGACATCCTCGGGTACAAAATTAATGAATTGGTGGTTATGTCGAACTCAAAACGACTATGACCACAAATTAAAGTCTAAATGTTCCATTTAGTATCAATATGTTGCCGATTCTGAATACCCAATTACAGTTGGGTTGCATATACTTTACCTAATATATTAATCCTCTATTCCCATTAAAATATAATATGCCTGAACTACAACTATTTTCATGAATTGCTATAAAATTAAAACACAATTCCTTTCTATCATATTCACATTCAAAAATATGCCGTGTACAATGTACATCAAAATATCAATTGTTTCAGCCGCCATTGTTTTATGATACAATGTTATGTGTCGATTTCATGTAATGTGATTGTATGTTTGACTATTGTCCGACGCTTCCCAGAACTTTACTGCATAAATTTGTATGGCAATATTAAATATTATCATTATTAAATCGAACTCGATCCCACATGAAAGCAACAAATTCCATTCAATGCCGCACAACCTGCATCCATTCAGTTGAAATTCGTTTTCGAAAATAATCCCACACTCGTCATTGTTCAAATTTCGAAAACCCCATAGAAATAGCAGCTATTGAAGCATTGATATAGGTACACAGTTTAATTCATATTTCCCTTACGAGTGTTGAACTGTACGGCGAATTTGTCACACGTGACGCTTTTACCAACGAGAAAACACAATGTATGATATCGCAATACCTTTATGTTGATACATTATATTTTGCATTACAATCGGTACCGCAGGTGATGAGAGACGTTCATGTTTTGTAAAGGAAAAAAGGTTTTTCTTAAAATCCTTTAATATTTCAATTCCATGACTTAATTTGAAAACATAATTTTATGTCTTATATATACCACAATTCACATCTGTAATTTATCCAGGAAAATTTATATGTATATGAACTTTAGAAGCTACGAAGTTAAAATCGTCTCGTGCCATTGAAACTCAGACAGCCGTGATGTTATTAGTTTTAATTCATTCACCCACATATTCAAAATTATTCAAGCCAAGTTTATAACTTTAATATGATATTGTAAATATATTGACTAAACTTATTTCACCATCTCATACAACTATTGAGAAAGTTTGTTCCATCACATCTTGTCTCATGAACTCAAAGTATGTTTTTAATATGCTTACCATATTCATACAAACAAGTGAAATGGAAATGCGAATAGAATTATTTTGCGCACAGAGTATTAAAAACTTGAGCAAAGCCGACATAGTTCGCTGTGTATCATCTGTGTGCCGATGTGTAATCTAGAACATATTGTTTGGACGTGAGAATCGGACCGTCCGGTTCTTGTTTTGAGTTTTGTTTTTCATTTTAATTTAGTTTTACTCTATTATATAGACATTCCTTACGGAGATGTGAAATAAAATTATTACAAATAAAACATTTTACATTTGACTGGTGTGTTTGACTAAAAATTAGATTCACAAAAAAATCCTGTCAAAGTCGGAAAGAAAATAGGCGTTTGTAGGATTGCTTAAATTGCTTTGTGTTATGTGTGGAAAGTTACTTCAACAATAACTACAATTGTTAAAACAGAAAATTGCGTGGGTGGACCACTCTTGAAAGTCCTTAATGAGAACAATACTTGAGACAAAAATAGCACCTCTCTCTCGTGTATCTACTAAACAATAGCAGGAGTTCGGTCTTAAAATAGAAATCATTAATTGAGAATAATATTGTGGATATGATGTAAATGACTATTAAAATACACATTTATATTAAAATTGTTCCGTTTTGGTGTTTCAGAAGACCGCAGTGAAAAACATAAAGGACACTAATGGCTGGGCCTACGCGTAACACTTGTGAACAAATCTATTTGTCTTCTACTTACGATTGAAGCTTTAAAGTCGGAACTAGTTAAAAAATATCTAAAATTGGAATTAGTGCCCTATTGAGATATCTATATTTGTCATCACTGCTCCATTTCTTAGAAAGAAATTGCAGCTGCATGAAACCAGCCCTCTACTCTAAGATAAGATTTATCAGCTCAAGAAATCCAAGCATGCTTCTGAATGGAACCCAAGACTTGAAGCCACTAATCCGACGAGGCGTCAACATGATTAGATTGCGAGTAATTTTATAGCAAATTCTCGCTCGGAAAACCACGGCGGAAGCCGGCTTCGACATGAATTTTACATGAATTCTATCTGTGTGACAAGCTCAGTCATTCATTTTGGGTGGTATTAAAATGTTGTTTGTCAGCCTATTGTTTTGGGACACACAAATATAACGAATTGCAGTTTCTTTAACTAAAGGGCATTGCACTTTACCCAGCCACTTAAACTGTCCGCTAACGGTATTTCTGATGACATATTTTGACGGAAGCGTATTAATTAATAAACATTAAATAAATTCCATCAATGATTTAATTTCTTCATTAAAACCGTTTTCACATTTGTCAAAATTCTTGAAAACACTAAATATAAAACAAATGCACTAAATATAAAACAATTTTTTTGTTAACACAATAAATTGTATGTGTTTTAAATATTAATACGTGTGTGTGTGTTTTGATTAGTCTTTTTTTTGTAAAGGTTTTATTTCCAGTAATGATTTCAGAGTCAGCGTCTTTTTTTACCTTTTATTGCAAAACTCTTTGTGAAACATTAATCATTTGTGCAGCTAAAAGTAATATCTGTATCTCCTTACAACCATAAATACCTTATGCATCCATTTCACGCGATCCTCTTAGTTTCTCCTGCAACTCGATTTCTTTGTTACAGATGATTTATGCTGATACTTAAGCATTTTTCACTATTCAACATTACTCATTCATTCTTTAGAACTCATTCAAATTCTCGCCCAGTTTTTATAAGAAAACTTCATAAAATTCCAGTCGCAGATACCTACTTGAAATACTTCTTCTTGTTTGTTCGATCAAATTGTCAGAAGTAAAATAATTGAGGCGAATGAAATTGAAATTTGCAACCAAACGATTTTTATTTACAAAAAGTTATTGGCTTTAAAATTTTGTGACTGCCGTAGTCTCCTTTAGGTTTTGTCTAATTAAATTTTCTTTAGTTTTTAACTCCCTTTATACAAAGGCGTCAAAAAAGTTTGGTCCTAATTAAAAATTAACGAGCCGAATCAAATTACTGTAACCATTTTTTTTATCGAATAACTGTCTACAGATATTTTCGAGAGTCCACGCTCCGAATAAATTCTTAATAAACTTTATAGGGAACATTCACATTCCGGACGAAATATTAAAATTTGAAACGTAAGTACAAAAATCGTAGCAACAGTTGACTCATTTATATATTATTTTACCTAGAAAAGGAGTGGAATCAAAAAGTGGGGTAAATTCTTTAATTTTCTTAAGAAATTTCTTTTTGCAGGAAGTTCGAATTATTCGTTAATAAAGTCTCGGTACTAGGTACGGGGGGTGAGAATTCCTTTGATGCGAATGAAATATTGCCAACTAGATGGCGGGGACCAATCCTCGCGCGGATGACGGGCAAAATCCGAGCCTACAAATAAAATGAATTTGCCCGGGAGCAACAGTAGAAAATTGGAAATGTCATTTTCGCCCTTTTTTTAATGTTTGCGGTGGCATGGCGGGGCACCCGACGCGATAGGATTACCGGCGGCACGGTTCGCCCCTAGCGACGCGACCATACCGATTTTTACCTGCCACGTTCGTTTGACACAAATCGATTGTCGAAAATAACGTAGCAATTGGTAATTTTTGGGAAATACGCCTGTATTTTGCCGTTTGCTTTGGGGTGGCGTAATTCGATGTATAACTACGTACATTTCTAAATTATATCTTAACTAGATTTAGGTATGAACATGTGTATAATCAAATAAAAGTTTAATGGAAATGTACAGACACGTAAACCCATATAACATAAGTATCACGCCTGTTTTCCCCGAAGGTATACGCGGAAACTTCGTCACCCATGTTTCTTTAGCTTACACGGTTGGAATACCTACAATAAAAGGTAAAATGTAGCCTGGTCTTAATTTAAAACACAATACTGGAAAACATACAAAAACCTTAATAAATTTTACATTTTTATTCAATAATTGAAGTTTATTCAACACTGTAATCTAATAATTTATATACCAAAGTCTCAAACTTTACAAATTTGTTAAGGCTTTCATTAAAAAATTTTTTTTTTTAATTATCACATTATTGCAGTAATATTCACTTCTTTTACTTTGTCACACACTTTGGAACAAAATTATTGGTTTAAGTTATCAGCCAATTACTATAAGAGTGAAGAAAGATGGAAATATTCCAATGCAAAGAGGAAGTGCATAACAACGGATACGGGACTAGAGCGGTAGAAGCGGCAATTTGCGGAGTCTCCGGCAATGTTGTGTCTCACCAGTGATGTATGAGAGCAACTTTTGCTCATTGAAATACCTCCGCACTGGATGTTAATTTATTTCATGTAATAAGGCGCAATAGTGCCTTAAAAAGCCCCACTAGGCATACCTTTTAAATTGCTTCTTGAGATTGGTAGGTCTAAAACATTTTCTCTGAGTAAGTTTCGCTGTTTCGAATCGTTGAGAGCTCGGTCGTTTTCATACTGAACGATAGCTACGTTTACTTTTGATTGCAAAAGGTACTGAGAGGCTTCTAAAGTAAATGTTTCGTAATTTGTTTTCAACTGAAGAAGAATAATGACTTAAGTCATTATTCTTAATTTTGAAAGGTTTTGCAAGAATTATTTAATTATATAATAGTAAAAATTGTCTTCTAAAATTAGTACCTATCATAGTTATTTCTATGTCAAATAGGCATTTTTCCGGCATCCTGTAATAAATAAATTCAATCATAAAGTTATTAACAAACCTTTTTCTTTTGTTTCAGGTATGGACCAGATTCAATCAAGTCTTAGATCTTCAAATATAAAACAAATAGTAAATAAAATACTAGAATAAACCGCCAAACAAGCGGTAAACGATTTCCCAAAAAAAATGTCCACTCATATACGAATGAACAGGACAAAATTGATCAAGGCAAGATAGCTGAACGTTTGGCCAACGAAAACACGGAGCCTAAGCCTCACTCGTATCAAAGCAACAGGTTCTTACGATAGAAAAATATTTTTATCCGCCTGTAATGTATCACTCCAGCCAAGGCGCCAAATTCGTAGTGACGCCAATTTATGGTTTAACCTCGATATCGATTAACCTCAAATTGCATATTTTGCTACATTAATTTATTGAGTAAAAGTGTGACACCTGACGCTTCGCTACTTAAATAAGGGCCCCCGTCGGGTCCGATACTAGTCGGGTATCCTCGAAATACACACGTGAGTAAAACCGTATATCTTTCATAAAGATGAATACCACTCACGAAAGTTTTAATTGTAAAATTAAAGAAAGTAAATTATGAAAAGAAAAACCATAGCACTCACTAGATTTGGATATTATTAGAATTATCTTATGATATATATAAGTAAAATATAAGCCAAAAACTATATATTGTAAGTGATGTTTCAACGATAGAAAGCCTTCTGTGGTCAGTACGTAATAAACTTAACTTTTTAGGAGTTAATAATGTAAGTTATTTAGGAATTAATTAATTATCTTAAATAATAAACATTGATTATGATATTTTAGATCTGATGTGAAACGACCGCGAGTAAAAACATTGATTCTGATATGAAACAAAAAATTCACGTAAATGAATTCAGATTCTAAGCCCAGTTAAAAATATTCCTGTTATTTATGTCTCACGTTTGGGTCTGATATAAGGATTTTATTGGACTACCGTCTATCTATTACATTGCCAATGCTTTAATTGAACCGTTAAGTGTGATCGATCGGCTTTACGTAGTGCTGATACGCGATAATTTTTGACTTTTGAAAGAGAATTTGCAATTGATATATTGTGACTAGGAAATGTATGTCAGCAAAGATAAGTTGTTTGGTTTATCACTACATATTATAAAACAAAATCCCCCGCCGCGTCTGTCTGTTTGTCTGTCCGCAATAAACTCAACAACTACCAAACGGATTTTCATACGGTTTTCACCAATAGACGGAGTGATTCATGAGGAAGGTTTAGGTTTATAATTCATTAAGGTTTTGTGTATAATGGTTGAAATATGACGATGATTGTTGAAGATGTCGGAAAAAAATCAATATATGCTTTGCTACCCGTGCGAAGCCGGGGCATGTTGCTAGTCAAAGATAAATGTTAAGTGAAAAAAAATCTTCAAGTGTATGGAAAAAAAGCTATGGGATGGTTTTAACCGGATAACTAATGAAAAAAAAAATCTTGAGTGGTAACAACAGCGTGGAATGTTCCTTAATAAGATTGACTAGCCACCGATCTCATATACGGGGTGCAAGAACGCTTCAATGAAGAAGAAGTGATGATGATGAAACCATTCAAATATAGGGATGTAAATACTAGTCAAAAGTAAGAAAAAGAAATGTTGACTACTGTATATAATACGCCACTGTATTGTGGGTACTGGAATTCCTTTTATTCTTAATATCCACAATGTCACATTACACATAGAAGTTTATCAAAGTGCACTTAGATGATTAAATTTAATGTTAGCTCATAAACGACCAACTACAGTACCTACTTTGGCATGGGGACCGTATTTTACCCTTTTAGTTTGATTGTTGAGTTGGTTATTAATGTCTTTATTCTTAAAATTAAACCTCCAATCAATTTCATTTAATATTATAAATCCATAGAATTACAACACTCAAGGAAATAGTGTACTCCCAAAATGTACATTATTTTCAATATTCTGATGTTCTCCAAAATGATAATGATGACCTGAAGGAGGTACTCAATAATTAATGGAGTGTGTTCGAAACGGCTTAAAAGTACGAATTTTAGACTTTATAACATCGAAATTTCCTCAAATCTCATTAATCAATTCTATTGAGCTAAGAGGCTTAACACTAATACTATACAAGTGTTGAACGAAGACGACTAATACATATATCGATATGTATCTATTATAATACGACTCCGTAATCTTATCTACACTATATCGACAACATCAAAACCACAACCCTACAGTACTATTAGGAATGAGATTTCTACTACACATCTTATTCGTGAATGTTGCCAGTCATTCTATTATTATATTTGAACAAAGAGTGCTTGCATGTGTGGGTGACTGTAGCCATATGCGGAAGATTTGGCTTACGTCACGTCGATATATTGAAGATGAATGGTGGAAGAGAATATGGTTTTTATCTGTCAAACGCTTTTTTACCCGAACATTATGTAAACTGATTGTAGTGTGTTTTTGAACGTCAAATTTCTAGGTATTCAAAAAGAAAGGTAAGGTGAATAATATTTTTAAACAAGTAGAGTAGGAATAATAATAATAACAGTTTTTGGCTAAAATCAGGGCACTGCTTAGGTCTCGGAGGTCTCCAATTTTAAAAGACCTAGACCTTAATAATAGCATAATGTAGTGGGGTCAACATAGCTTGGCGTAGATTTAAATATTGGAATTAGGTAATATTGCGAGTGTCTATGTATCGCCCTAGCGTCCACTAATGGTAAGAACTTTTCACTTCTTATCATAAAGACTACATCCTGCTTTAGCTCCACTTAAAAGTATGGAATATAATTGTTTTCGCTACTGTAAATTTTCGTTAGAAACAAGAGAAACATTATCAGAAAAGTCTGGGAAGTTCTGCGTTTAACAATTAATTCTTTTAAAACTATTTTTTAAAACAATTAGGAAGAAGAATTGATAAAAATCATTAAAAATATATTCATTATGAAGTATAAATAAAAATATATAACAATATTTAATTTCTGGGCAAACAGAAAGCAGGCAAATGTATTAAAAAAATATAAATTTATAGACAAAAAAATGTCTGTCTGTAGATAGCATTAGTAGCATTCAAGCTCTCTTCTAATTTAAATATTATTGTGTAAATGGAGTGTATTTTTTTACACGACTGCGGGACGTTTTGCGTTTGTGTAGAAAAAGAATTTCCAATAGATACCTATTGGAAATTCTTACAACCTCAAATGGCTTAATTGATGTTAATCAATGAGATTTCTAGGGATTTGTAGAAACTATGCGATAGTTAGAGGCTAACTGTATTTGTATAATAAAGAAACAGCCATAAATAAAAAAAACAACACTAAATATGGCTTTTGTAGATGATGTTTTCTAGACGCCATAAGCTCCGTTTAACAATTTTAACAATGCAACGTTTAACAATAACAAAACAAAAATACAATTTGAAAGTTAAACACTAAACTAAAAACTTAAATAAAAACCAAATGATTCGATCATTTTGGTTAGTACCAACACAGAAGTTAATAAAATAACTATAAAAAAAAACAGAAATATCAGCATAAATTATTTTATTATTTCACTTTCGTACTTCTTCATAGCTTCTATATTTTATAAAATTATCATCTTTTATTCTGGTTGTTATATAAGCCACAATTTTAAATACATCCTTGACTTGATATTTTTTTTAAATTACCAAAAAATTCTTAAAGTGACATTAAAGCAATATCGGATTATTCTTACTGTACCATCCTGTCATAAGTAGCCCTCAATAGTTATTAGGAACCCATATTACCTCTCAAGATATTCGATAACTTAAGAGAAATAATTACGTACTCGAAAACCCAATCGGGCCATGTAATAAGCGTGTATATCAAATTATCTAATAATTAATCACTATTAACATGTAACAAAATTACGTTTTCTTAATCATTGCTGACACGACACATTATATAATTATCTTTTAACAATTTTATGTGAGCATCTCGGAGTGGTTCCGTTGAGACACATTATCATACTGAGTGAAATCGTCTAGTGTATATGTACAAGATTTAATATTAAGCTTTCATTTGTTCTTACACGAACACTGGGAACAAGAATATCGGGACAGTAGTGAACAGAAGAAGAAAAGTAACAATTACTACCTGCCTACTCATTTTCAATACCCACTACGGGTATTGAGAACATGGTATCATAATCATACGTTTTCGTTTTTAATAACAGACGAAAGTATGTCAACTACAATAACTAAATACTTATGTATCTAGTACCTCTCAATAGGTCTTCAAGTAGGTCAGTTAAAAGCTATGATATAAAAATCAAAATATTTTGTGTAGCAAACTTAAGCGAAAAAAAAATTTCATGTAGGTACTTATTTAGGTTAAAAGTAATATGTGTATTTTTGACGTTAAATATTTTGCTTCCATATTTACTTACAGAGAAGATCTTGGTTCCATAAGCTCTCACAACTATGGGACTTATTTCTCGGGAACGTTTCGAATGACTTCTAAGTTGTATGTTTTGTTCTTTCATTAGATATTGTTTACTTTTGAACTTTATCAAGCATTTCACATTTCCATAGAAAACCTATTATTCACCAGTTACTTTAATAAGAAGAATAATTTGTAACAAGCTTTTAAAACCATGAATATTATTTGAGTAGCATGAACGTTGTCCTTTACTGAGTACATATATAAATGCGTACCTATTCGACCACGATTTGTTAAACTTTGAATATTTTTTCATAGTCGTTATAAATAAATAACACTCAAACTGGATTTTGATGTATAATGTGTTACATAAATCATATGTGCAAACACTGGGAATAAATATTTGTTCCTAAATCGAATTCACGCCCCTTATTATGAAAGGTGGGGTCTTTCAAGATGTCAGTTCTGTCCTTGAAGAATGGGGCGCAAACATTTATGTATTAAATGTATCAATATGATATTGTATAGTTTCGCACAGGGCTTATCCAACATTGGAGCACAAAGTACATTACTTTACCAACAGTAACCAAATATGTAATAATGATACTTATTTTGTAGTGTCTGCTTAATTTTACTTAAGCGTCGTCGTAAGTACAATCAATAGAGTTCCTTTTATGCGTTTTTGCTCTGTGAATCTTACGATTTCTTTTAAGCGCTAGCTATATTATACTTCTGCGGTCTATGTGCTAACTAAGCGTAGTAAAAGTAAAAGTGACTGTACAGTCAACCCAATGTGCACTGTGCTGTGAACTTACAGTTGATAACATGAACTACCCATGCGATAACAAAGAAGCAATTTCACCATGATATTTTACGAAAAGTGCTTAGCGCTGTTTTGAATATTTTGAAATACTGTGCGGAAAGTTCATCAAAATTATACGAGTTTGTATTTTAATTCATTTTAATACTGATACAAAATACCGAATTTCACTTATCAAATTGGAAAATGCATCAGCTGTAATATTTTTGTCTTGTCGTTTAATTATCTCCACTTTGATGGATTGATACAGGATATACATTCCTTTTTTTGTCAGAAAATGTACCCTTTTAATTTGATTGACAATGTTTGATTTATTTGGCGTAGGTTTATTGATTGATCCCTTTGAAGTGGAGCTAATATCTAAATGAATAACGCTACAGGCACTTTTCCGGGATCACATTGTAGGGCTATAAATTGTAATCTATTGAGCTTAATTTGTCGTATTTTACTGATAAAAATAGAATTTGCTCCCTTTATACGCCTTGTTTACCCGAAAGACAGAGTATTTATGTATGATAAAATTTTAATTGTCTAGAAGCTCACCTCCTACATATTATAAATAATTTCCATTCTCTCATATTTAATCTTGAAAAAGGATCCTCTCGAAACAGGGGCTAGGGCTCCTCCCTTGAAATTACAGTTCAATGTTATAAGACATATAAGACCATCATCGGCCAAAAACGTAAAAAAATATATATAATTAGGTGCTACGACTGGTACGCTACAAGGAATTTATTCATAGGGCATGCTTATAGTTTCACAAGGCAAACCCACTCTTAAAGAAATGTATAATGTTTACGGTAAGGTTATAAAATGAGATCACGAGTTACAAAAAATGGTCACTATAACGGTTATGCTCAAATTATGATCAGTCAGACACTAAGTCAGGCAGCAAGAATAAAATAAAATCTGAAAATTAATTTTAGCTGAGGTTTATACGGCAATTTTCATAAGAACGGCCATACACGTATTTTGGAATAATTTGAACTGTTGTAGCTGTTACAGTTTTGAAGGAAAAATCCTTAGGAGTATAAAAAATATGTTATTTATAGAATTTATTGTACCTCATTATGAATAATGTATAAGGAAAAGAAACAGTCAGTTTCTCTGAGGGTGCATATAAGTATCAGTGACAAAAGCAATTTCTAGGATTACATATAAATATGCTAGGTATCATATTTTTTCCGTAAATCATTCACTTCATTTCAAACTCATTTCGGTGAACCGAAACCGTGTCTACTAATACAAAGACAATGCCTTATAAAATGCTTGAATTTATACCCCTTGTCATCTGAGCTTTTGAAATTATTAAGCCTCATTTTACACAAAAAGAAATGAACTCAACACAGAGTGAGTGTAAAACGAGTCAATCCGAGGGCAGGCTTCAGATTAAGGACCGACGTCCATTGACGTTATTAGACGCTAAATGACAAGGGAAAAATGTTCAATAATTATTTGTTGTTAGAATCGAATATCATAAAAGTTGACATTTAAAACTAGAATTTCTAAAGAACTGAATTTTTTATTTTCAAGGTGATGATGTGAAGGTGACACAAACACACTTTCAGCCTTATTGTAAACGATCACCAATGCCCTTAATTGTTACCCCACAGGATATTCAACGGATCAAAAAGATAGCTTTTACTACTATTTAATCGGTTACCATACAGTGGACAGAGTGCTTACTCGTAATACATAATATATAAAAATCTCTCAAAAATGACCAACATGAACATATTGGCTACTTTTGATGACCTCTGTGGCGCGTGTTCTAAAACTCTTAGTCATTATTTTATAGTAATATGAAAAGAAAGATCTGATCTGAGATTATCAATGAATGAATCGAATATATGTAACTATATCTAATATAACTATAAAGTTAATGAGCGCCGTGCATTAATACCAGTAGACGCCGAGCCTAACAGTGAAAACGGAAACGAAACGCAAACACTGAAATACCATTAAGTCATTGGACGCCAGACGGAGTTAACTTTTAATTTCACCAGAATAATACTGTCAAGTTTAAATCTTTGGATTTCAACCGGCTTTGTAAAAAGAATTTTCATCCTTAGTGAAGGGAATTGATTAAAATTGGTTCTTTTCATTTGGCTCAAGGTGATACCAGATCTTGAGTACTGAATTATAAAGTGTTAGAGATTTACCTAAAAACGGTTGGCCTCATTTTGTGTTATATTCTTACCAACACTTTTGCGATCCATAACACACAAAAAAAAGTATGTTTACGGGAATTCAACCGTTTCAACCAAGTAGCACGGGCTGAAGGACATAGGTTGACTTTTGACCGTGATCTTCAAGGATTCTCTTTGCAGTTTTTTTTTACTTTATTTCTTTTTTCTCTGTAAATATAAATTCATATTTCTCTGTCTTTCTGTAAATTAAGCGTTTTTGAAAGACTTGTAAACGGAAAAAATCAAGAGTTGACAACTCTGATATCTGTTCGCAGAGTAATAAGTTAATTACCCATTATCACATAGCATTACATTTTTTATTAACATTCCACCTCTATCATATCATATCTACATTCTAAATTCTAAATCTTTAGAAGAAGAAGCCATTCGTGTTTTAAATGACATAAAATATTTACGAACAAAAGAAGCATTCCATATCAAACGTCAAATTCAATCTGTAGATGTCAGATTACATTATTTATAAATTTCCAATCGTAACTAATTTTACTGAGCAACCTTTTGCTATTATTATTAAAATAAAGGTATACAAGAAAAATATAAATCAGTACAACCGTGTAAAAAAGGGGAGAATATACAGTGACGTAACTAATGAGTGTACGACGTTTGGCTTGACGTAGAAGGAAAAAACGATCAATGTGTGCCGAATAATGTTGTATCAGCTTTTGTTAACAATTTTCTTTGGGAACATAAAAAACCCTTTAATTATAAACAGAAATAGACTAACAAATCCCAAAACAACAATGTATTGAAACATGAAAATGATGTTTTTTCAAAATTATGTTAAGTGCTCGCTAATGCTCATATTATATAAGCTTTTATAAAGTACAAAAAATTTGCACGATGTTGCAGGATAGTGTTTCTACTATACAGAAAACCTTTGCTAGACAGTGTTTTTGTGGTGTTTGGGGTCTCCAAAGTTCGACAGAAGAATTGCAAAATCACTAGTGTGGAGTATTTATAGGTAATAGTAACCACTTACCATCCAACGGGTCCTATCCTTGTTTAATATTTTAGTTGCATAAAAAAGGAATTGACTACTTTTACTTGGTACAAACAAACTTTTAACTAATTTCAACATATATGGAAGGATATCAAGAGTAACCCTATAACAATTTACTATATATCTAGAAGAAATAATTAGATTCCGTAATAATTACATGTAAATTCGACCTATATTTCATACCTAAATCACCCATTAACATCATTAAAATCGTAAAAAATCCCCCGCACGATACTGAATTGAATTTGCGGCGGACGATTAAATTAACGAGTAGTAAAGAACATTTCCGGACGGAGCTGGTCTTAACCAGTTTAGAGCTGAGCAGAACCAGTACTCGCCGGTTCGAACTGGTTCTATAGTTTGCTGTAATAGCGTTGTGTAGTAGACTTAATCGCGTTCCGTGGTTTTAGAAACGTGCTGCCGAAATGTGGAAATTCGTGCCGCTTTGCAGTATTGGTTATGTTTACAATCTGGTGTTAGAGTGTGTAACGTGGCGATGTTAAACCTAAGCTGTCTGTGACTTTAAGTTTACCACATTTTGTATGACAAGGTTCTAATTTGAGATATTAATTTATTGTAATAACACGTTCAAAGGCTGTTAGTTGAAGAACGTTTGTGCGTTTATTTTGTCTTCTCGGTGAATTATATCAATTGAAATACAATACAAATATTGTAAATAAGTTTAAGTGCCCTGATAGAAATTGGTCAGCGTAGCCGTGTACCCCCGTTTTCAACACCAGGGGTGCCAAATGCCAATTATCGGCAGTGTAATTATTGTTTGTTAACAAAGTTCAACCAAATAAACCGTGAAACTAAAAACCTTATATAGCTTTCAAACCTTTGTATAAAAGGTATCCCATTCGTAATTAAAAATCAATCATTGTAATCTCGCTGTGGTTTAGAAATGTTTGGTATGTGACTAAGAACGTACATAAAATATGCGATGAATCAAAACATTCTTTTTTTAACTGTTAAATAACGCAACGTCACCTGCTTACGCTTAAAATACTTCGCTACCTAAAACAAAATTTAAAAAAACTTTAAAAGCTCGCAAAAATACAAGAAATATACAAACACTTCTCCCGCATTAATATAGATTTAAATGTTTACATAATTAAATATCCATTCACATCATAATTCAATGTTTTATTGAGCTCGCCAATAAAACACAACTGCATAATAATTACAGTGTAACGTCAATAAACACACGCCAGTGATCCACATAGGTGCACGTTAGCTTGGCATATAGTGTAATGACGGCCAACCTAGTTAGTGCGCACGCCAGGCGGAACAATTGCATCTTCGCACCGTCCGGTAGCCAGATGGTACGGACTCTATACATATAAATGTAATAATAATATGTACTACAGTGTATGGGTTATGTAAGGAAAGTCCCTTCCATTTTATTATATTTATTATTGGAAATTTGTTCATTTACATTTAAGTGTACATACGCAGACTCTCTTTAGTGTGTGGCATGCACTGTAGTGTACTTCGCCTACATAATATTATATTTTATAATTAAAAATTCGTCTATTATTTTTAAGTGTACGAACACCGAAGCACTTTATTGTGTGGCATGCACTGCAGTGTACCGCCCTATTAATGAATTTTATTTTTGAAAATTTGTTTATCTACTTTTAGATGTACGAACACTGTAGCACTTTAATGTGTATTGTACATTGCAGTGTACCTTAATTATTATTATATTTTCGTAGCTTGTGCTCGCGGCTTTAATGGTATTGAATTTATTATTTACAGTATTTTTTTTTTTTAATGAACGTATTTGTTTTTATATGCTCTTTATGTACTGTTGATAACGTGTGTGTAAAATTTCATAATTATCGGTTGGGTGTAATGTGTATTGTTACTTTTAAGTGTACGAACACTAAAGTGCTTTTACTAGGTTATTTTTCACTGAAGTGTATAAAGCTAGTTGATTTTGATAACAAAATGTAATAGAAGGGTAATGGACTATGAAATAATTACAAAATAATAACATATTTCATCGAATGTTTAATGAAATAAAGTCAATATCGAACGGTTCATATTATTTATGTTGCCATCAATTTATTTTAAGTATTATGTTTAAATGGAATTACTATTTGAAACTGTTTATTGTATTACTCTACTGGAAATATATTAATAACTGTCTATTATTTAAAAAAATATTATCGTAGTTTGGGGTGCTCCGTAATAAGTTTAGGTACCTTTTTGGGCAAATAAAATGAGATCACGGATCGTCACCCCACCGGGGTGAACTCTTCCCGAAACATCCGTGTGCGGTAATTACCTTCGTCATCCGGTAGGAGAGGCTGCCATATCGTTTCCCGTGCCTTGCTGCCACGGTTGTAGGGTGCCCTAAGATGATATGGATCCTACAGCGATTGTATAAATTATCATACATATATACCTTTTTTTTAAAATGGAAAAATTCAGAAATATTTTGAATCGGAAAAAATTCGGAAATCAATATTGCTTATACGGATAGATTGGGGAGTAAGAAAATAGAAGGTCATGGCTCTTACCAAGAAGTCTGAGCTCTCTATCTTAAGTAGTAGTTGATGTCGGACATAACTTGGGTCTGGTCAGGCCAGATCCACTCCGCAGTGTTGGTATAAAGCCACAAGTACACGATAAGGTCGACTAAACGTGTCAAAATATATAAACTTCTCTTCATATCGCACCCGTAGATCTAAAGGGGGCTAACTCAAAATAATCAATTTTTGAATCGAATTCCTTATCTCAATACCTACCGACCAATAAACCAAATTTAAAAATATTACCTCTACTCGAAGCTAGACGCTAAATTCACCAACACGGGCTCACCTCAAAAACTGAACAAATATACAATATATTGTTGAGCAATATACGCAAATAACTACAAAAATCTATTTTCAGCGCAAAAACATGATTAGAACACAAGATTCTTACAATATCTTTCTTCTAGCTGCATATAAAACTCCCGCAATGCACAGTTAGTTTTTCGCCTTTTCTGAAAAAAAAAGTGTTTTTTTTTTTGAGTTAGCTCCCTTTAAATCTAGGTGTGTAAATATACTTAAATCTATATTTAAACTTTAATTCTAAATTTCACGTTCCTGCTTTCCAAGAAATTTTCTTAAAAAATGCGTACATATAATTCTCTTCCCGTATTAATATATATATGTATATATATATACACGAGAGATTTTTTTACAAATCTGCGAATATCCGGCACTTCTACTAATTATTGCGCTTCGTTTCTGCCACTGAGGAGAGTCACATTATAGGGAGACAAATAAGTTTGGTACATTGCGAATGTTTTTATAATATGTAACCAATTGGACACGTATTTTGTTCATCACCTTGAAAGTATTTAAAACATAAAAAATATTTCTCCTCGTATTTTTTTTAAAATCCATTAATTCCTTCAGTTAGTAATCGAAGTCCTACACATCAATTTAAACCACACTTCAATCATTTCAACAAAAGCAATAACTCGCATATCGCAATCCGTGCCCTCAAATACAAATTCTCGTTCAAACATATTGTGTACTTAAAAATCGAGAGTACTCTTTTATTTACATCGTCGGGTACATGTGATTTAACACAATATAGCCCAACCGGATCGCGGAGCTTCCCTTGCGAATCAATTTTCTACGTTCACTCAAGCGTTCCAACTCGATCGGGTTACTTGAGTAACGATAGTACGTAAGTTTCGCGGGGAATGCATTAAGTGGAGAAATTGTTGAATTGTTGATATATTTATTGATGCTGCGTTCTTTGCAAGATGTTTTCTACGTGTTTTTGAGTTCAAATAGTCTCGTCTAGCCTTCTTGTTACGTATTTTAAGCTCTTATCTTAGGTTAAAGACTGATAATAATTTTAAAGGGTGTTAAAAGCCTCTGTTTTCTCGTTAACAGCCAGTTCGAGTTACAGGTATGCTATCCTCAATTTATTATTTTTTTGGGATCGGTGGCAAACGAGCAGACGGGTCACCTGATGGTAAATGTCTACCACCGCCCATGGGCACCTGCAACTCAAGAGTCACAAGTGCGTTGCCGACCTTTAAGGTAGGTGTAGGGTAAGAGGGGAAGATGGGGAGAGAGGAGAAGAAGGTGGAGTTGGAGAGGAGGGAAGAGGGGGGAGAAAGGGAAGGGTTAAGGGTTAGGGTCCCCGGTAACCTCACCCACTTGGAGAAACACAATGAAATTGTTGCTATCAGGCCAGTTTTCTGTGAGGCCGTGGTATGTCTCTGGTCGAGCCGGCCCATATATACCGAAGCATGGCTCTTCCACTAATCCATCCATCCGTATAAGTAATATTCCTTTCAAAGAAGGTCAGAAAATATATACATTCACGTTATAAATACATACCAACTATTTGAGGTACATTTTAACCAGGTCACAACAATTTTGGCTAAACGCTGTAAGATCGGTTCTGATTTGATTATAAGCTCCGCTAAGCAAATTTTCAGGGAACTGACTGAAATTCAGATATTTATCCAAAATCCTAAATATCAGAATCTCGACACGGGTTTCAAATTATAAAGCGACGTTATGTATGTAAGAAACTGTCTCACACAACCACTGATATAAACTATGAAAATCACATCAGTAACTGCCAAGTTGTTCGTACCTCTATCCGCACTCGAGTGATCGTTCTCCACTTATTCCTACCCTTTTATAACCCCACTATTCATTAATATTTATCAAACGACCAATAGCTTTGCGTTACCGGTATAACCAGTATTTTTATTAAATAGTGAACTGTGTTATCATCTATTATAGTTTGTCCCTATTTTTAATAAAATAATTAAAAGTTTTTGATGTGGCGACAACATGTAAAATGGTATAATGTTTTTACTTTGCACCGAGTGGTTGGGGGTTCGAACCCCACCCGGTACACTATCAACATGATATATACTATATAGATATGGTGGTCACTTTCTGTAATGACTGGTCATAACTTCTTTACAACCTTAGTAGATAGTAAATTTATTATCACATTTGGACAAAACACCAACAGTACTTACTTACGTACTTACAAACCATATAAATTACATCGTCACACAACAAGAACAACAACCTTCTAAAAAATATAACTCCCAACGTTAGTGCAATAGTAATAAAAACCGTTCCTTCTACACCAGTCTGATTCCCGGTTCCTTTATTAGCAGACATCCGCAGCTTTCCACTGACGACCTTTTTATTTCCGACTGTCCTACACCGGATACCTTTTTGCCATATTTTTTTGAACACACCTCGACGTAAAATAATTTTCCACGTAAACATTTTAGGGTTAATAAAGATGCGACTGCGTTCGGGTCAGGGTTGACAAACATGAAATTAAAATCTAACAAAACTGCCGGTGACTAATAAAAAATGTAAACATTTTGCTTTGGTACCTATGTTTGATGTATTTTAACAATGTTGATAAATTGCCAGTCAAATATGGGCCTGGAAGTATTCATCATTAATGGTGAGCAAATTTTTAACTTAAAAAACTGAGAAGTTTAGGAGTTTCACGATTTTGTCGCAATATAATATGTATTATTTACATTTAATATGTTTTCAATATAATGATCATAAATTTAGAATTTAAAACACCCCCGACTAGAAAATCCCTTCAACCATTAGAAAAGAACTGATGATCTTCGAACGGCTGAAAAGATTATATCTGAGAACAGACACACAAACGCATCGACACGTCAAACTTATAACACCCCTCTTTTTGCGTCGGGGGTTAATAAGCAAAAAATGTCCTACAAAATTACACATCCTTGGTTTTTGCCCTTGCCCATTGCCTGCTAGCCATTTAAATTTACATTTTTTTTTTTAATGTTTTTTCAAGCTTCTGAAACGGACAAATCCTGCCATTTGATAACCCTAGTTTGGGTTGACGCAATTACGCGTTGTTCAAATTTTACCTCAGGAATTGGAGGGTTATGCTATGAAGTTATTTATTGATACAATCTAGGTTGTATCTGAAAATATTAATATTTATTTATGTTTGAGAGTAACGACCAAATGATATTATACGTAAGTGCCGCGTGTGGGCACGTAGCACTTACGTTTGGCACGTATGGGCTGGCTCGACCGGAGTGATACTACGGCCTCACAGAAAACCGGCATGAAGCAATGCCTTCGTTCGCCTGTGCTTTACTCGGTGTGTGCGTGTATTCGAGAGATTTTTGGTAGGGATACGGTCAGTCTGCGCAACGCCAATAGCTCCAGACAGCAGACAGAGGGCGCCGCAAGTGCATCGGACATGTGACGAACGTTTGGGTTCAGGGAGACCATGTAGATCTTAGCATTGCTACTTTAGTAATTAATCACTCACCGTCAATAAGCCGCAAAAGTCTTTCTTGTCCTCCTACCCAGTAAGTGCTAAAATTAATGAAACTTTATTAAGAACTAACAATTGCTATATAAGCGTGACTGTGTTGTCCCTAAGTAAGTTGGTTACCCTTAAAATGTCTCTTTCTCCCCGGTCATATTGCAGTCATTATCAAACTATATACTCATACAGTACCCGCATAGTAATAGGCGGTAATAACCGTCACGTTCTTGGAAGTTCCCTTGAAGGGTAAACAAAGGTGTGATATTACGTTGCTTCATAATAATGTTGTAGATGCTTTAGCATAACTTACTCAAGTAATATTATGCTCTTAGAAATAGCATTTTGATTTGTTTAAGTATATAACTATGAAATATAAAACACTTACTTCGTTCTAATATCAGTGGAGAAATAGGTGTGTCCGTCCAAGACAAAGGACACCGAACAGGCTATATGAGCGTGGGTAGCAGACCGCGGTATACTAATTAGTTCGAGAACTTTTATTGCACGATGCAGCAAAGTAGCGAAGTAGAAGAAGAAGCGAAGATGAAGTAACTACTGACCGTAGTTACTTCGTCTTCGCTTACTTCTTCGTTACAGCTTGTCTTCGCTTGATGATGTTTGAGCATGTTTTCTTGCTGTATGTGAAAGTCACACCACATTCAACATCATACTTATTTTGTTTTTATATGCGTACACCTATGTATCATCTAAGGGGCAGGCAGAGTTGTATTGCAGCGTTACACTTTACTTTCGACTCCATGCTGCAACAGTCTTTCTCAACAATAGTACTTCATAGCAGTTAGCACGACGTGGGCCTCCAACCCAGAACCTTACTATCGCAAACAAAAAAGGAACAACATTCATGTTATATTAATGTTCACCAAAACCATAGGTCAGCATTATATCTAATTGGCGAAGAAAAGTGAAACAATTACTTAAAAAATAATAGTAAATAAGTATAATCACTACGTATACACTATTACAAACTCAAAAACAATCACTTTTTACAAATAAAAATATAATCAATCCAAAAAAAAAAATCTGGTAACTAAAAACTGACAGTCTATTAAATACAATCTGTAAGCTCGCAGTGGAATATGTGTCCAGTAATAAGAGCTTATTAAATTCTCTGCAGAACACTCAATGATTCACGAAGGGGCCCATAAAAGGGAAAGTACGCCCCAAAATAGCAGTGCCCTTAAATTATCATTTTCATTCTGAGTGTGCTGACTACATACCTTGCGAATACTTCATCTCACGCAGCAAAACGACTCCATAACTCTAAAATCTTGCGGCATTTCATTGCCTTCATAAAAGTCTTTACATAAAATGTGTAGGTACAGTAATGCTAACGCTTGTATCTAAAATCCTTTGCTACAATCACTAGTGATGAGAATTCAAATATTGAATCGATTATTATATAAAATTCGATTTGATAATTCTATAATTGCTAATCGGAGTATTTTGTTTTTAAAATGTAGGTACACAACTTGTGTAAATTGCACAAATGCTGCAAATACGACATGCATTTCAGGGGATTAGTTTCAAAGTTAGTATCATAACAAGTTTTTTTCTAAATGAGATGTTTAGTTAATGAGTTTTTTTACTACGGAAGGTGAAGTGTGCCAGCATCTTATATGGTTTATGGACGATATACTGTGGAGATAAAGCAGGGGTTTAAGAGTTCATATACTCAAAAAGTCGAGCTCCGTGTGTTTTCTTTTTCTCTGAATTAACTGGTTTTTATGATGATGTAGAATTTAAAAAAGCTCAAGAGTATTGTTTTTTGATCTATAAAAATTAACGTAAACTTATTTTTAAGCAAAATATTGTTTTTTTACTTACTTTTTACTAGTTGTTTGTATATTGTTAATATATTTAAAAACAAGATTAAAAAATAATGAAAAATCGATAAAATACAATTTTTTTATAAATATATTATAATGGTGGTGGCATATCAATTTAGCTTATTAATTAATTATTCGATACAAAATAGATAATATCGATTTAAAAGTTTCGAAGTAAAACAACACTATTCAAAATCAATTTCACAACGAGTTATTGCTCGTAATTGTACGTATTGAAAAGGAGCGTAAAGTTTGTCGAAGGCTGTGATTGCTACATAAAAGGCCCGGAGAAGCCCTGAAGGTTTCTTTGCAAGGGAATATTTGAAACGATTCTACCTTTATACTGAATTAAATGGTATCCACTGTTTGTGTGGCTTTGAAAAGGGTGGTTAGTTGCAGAAGCTTAATAAATAGATAGATGTTGGTTAAGTTGGCAGAGGGCCACGTCATGGCAAGTGATTATCGTTTTCTAGAAACAGTTACAATATCCTATTTTGTGTGTTGCCAACTAAAAAAATTATGTTTTATTATATGACTGGCCCAAAAAAAGGAGTTTTTAGAGTTCATATACGTAGTATGTACGTGTAGGTATGCGTGTTTATGTATTTTACCATGACTTCTAAATGGCGGAACAGAATAACATCCCGAATGACAACGTATTTTTTTTTCCATATTTGACAGCTGTATTGCACGTTTCGTTTTTGGTAGGGCAGTTGTGTTTTTAATTTTTTTTAATTAGTAACTTGTTTTCCTGTGTATATTTTAGAATACAATGCTAAAACAAAAGATTTCTTTCAATATTACCTAATTGTTCATAGACTTTCCTCAACTTCTTTGTTTTAATCCTTTTTTAAAACTCTAGAAACATTTTGTTTGTAACAAAGTTCTATGTACTATATTGTATTAAACCTCTTTTACATTATTTATATAATTGCTCCATTTAAAACCAGATTGACTTCATACATAATGAAATAAAAGTTAATAGTTTTTCAATTCAATTTGGACAGTTAGACACACAAACTCGTTGCTTACTAAACGTTTATGTTACATTATTAAAGAAAAAATATTTAAGTATTGTTACACTAAAATGTAACTAAGAAACAGTTTCTTAAGCTCATTACATGACCCTATTAAACAACCATTACTATAGAAATATATTATAGAAAGTAGTAAAGTCTATTAATATAGAAAGTAGTAAAGTCAGTGCCTTGTAATATTGTTATAAGAAACAGAATACCGAAATATCATACAAAACGAATACTTTGGTATTGAAATTCTTGAATAATTTCATTTCATGTTAATTCATAATTCATTCATTTGATTTGATTCGATTCTCGAATTCTAATCAGTGTAAAGTAATTAAATTTTTCAGTGAAAGTTTTGGTAAATAGTTACTTAGGTGTATTCCCTTTGTCCCCATCACCTACTTATATAAAATGAAATTAGTAATAATCAGGATAACATAAAACTTTGTTTAAACGCATGTGTCATTTTATAAAATACTTCAGTTGCACTATACCATTTAAGGTCAATTATAACAATCTCCTACAAATCACTATACTGGCATCTTGTACCACAAACCAACGGAATAGTCGAATAAGGTCGGCAGTTGAATCCACTCTGGTCGGATTACCATAATTGATATTAATGTACTAGGGTAAGTTTAATTAAACCGGACGAAATAAGATGCGAGGACTCGTAAATTCTGTCGAGCACTACTTAGAGCTTCTCACGTCCCACAACGACTTTTATTTTAGTTTGTACGACCGTTATTGTGGCGGTGATGGCGATTGATTAGTTGGTGACTCACTGCAGTTTTATTTGTGTTGTACTCTTAGCTCTTTCCAAATAATGAATGTTTCTACTGGAGTAAAATGAAGGACCGCTAGGGCCAACATAGTTTTCGTTAGCGGGTCATAGTTGAGTTCATTCAATAGTACATATGTAGATATATTATATAATAAAACAATAACCTATTAGAAAATAATATAAGAACAATAAATATTTATTCTAAAACTAAACTCGATAATAGTATTTCATATTCCCTGAAATTATAAGAACACACAATAATCTGCTCGAACAATAACTATGTAGATACTTTCGTACAAATTACCTTTTATAAATTTTAAGGAATAGGTCGTTGGTGTACAATAAGATTATTTTATTCTATTCTAAGTAAGTACTTAGCATACAGTATTATTTACTCCCAAATATTAAAATAAATCTACCAGAGCTATAAATAATTTATTGTAAAATGACCTTCAATAACAGTATTTTGTAGATACTCCGTTTTTGCGTGCTCTCCTGACAGCGTGCACATTTCTATCGATAATCCGGGTGTCGCCAGAAAAATGACTAAAATCAATTTAAAAAAATATAAATACGAATAATCATTTTATAAAACTTACAAAACCTAACAATTACGAATAATGAATGCTGCTATATACATATAAGAGTGAAGGTGAACAAGAATAGAATAAGAGTAAAGGTGACTTTCTTGTCTGGCTCTTATTGTGTAAACTCCGACCTTCGTAAGTACTACATTATAACACGTTACATCACAAAAAAATTATAACAGTTTTGATACTTTTAAAGGCATATCAATTTTGCCTGGAAATGCTTTTTGTTAAAACACGTTGACCGTTGTTTTCCGCATTCCTTTACTACGCAAAGCTTGTTAGAAACTTTTCTTTTGTAGAATATTTCTTTATAATAGTGTATTGAACATACAAAGTAAACCGGCAAGGCTATGGGCAGGGCACATAGCACGTAGAACGGATGGTGGATTTGCCCGAAATTTCTCGAATGGAGACCACGGACGGGAAAGCGCAGCGTAGGACGTTCGTTATGGTGGTAGACAGACGACCTAGCAAAGATTGCAGACCGTCAGTGGACACAGGTCGCTTACAACCGGCCTTCTTGGAAGTCATTAAGGGAGGCCTATGTTCAACAGTTTACGTCCTATGGCTCAAATGACACTGATGATAAAGAGCCTACGAAATATTTCACTAAAAAGTCAAAGACGTTTTGTTTTCAGGTCAAAGCATCCAAATGCTCAAAGTTCAGCTAAATTCTTCGAAGTAGTAGTAAGAAAAACTAACACGGTTTGCTATACTAACTTTCAAACTTTCGCGTTCCATGATATAATGGGCCAGTCAGCTTGTGACCACGGCCAGTGCAACCTGGTCGAAACGTCAGGCAATTCAGAGGTATGTAATACCTTTTCGTGATCGCATTAATTTCCGTGGAAATACATAATTAAAACTAACACTGCCTAGAATTCTTCTATTTCGTTTTTTTTTATTCTTTTTTATTACAATTATAAATACGGTATTATAGACCGAGCCAAGGAGTAGATTTGAGGGGTGTTTCAGAAAAAAATGCCAACCGCAATGTTTCTTCATAATTGGGTACATTTTAGTATTTAGTGTCAATGTATCCAGATTCCAACATCTGAAAACCACCCCTTCCTTGCTAATTTGCCGGAAAGTTACGAAAATGTGTTTTTTTGCGATTATACATTTTTCTCGACTGTTTAGGAAGAAATGTTTTGAATAGAAATTGTAGATATCAAAAAGATCTACAAAATGAGCTCTAAATTAATGGCTTTTTGAAAAAAATATGCAACGGACTATTCGAAAAAAAAAACATATATAGATACTACACATGAGAGCCTAATATTTACCAAAGTTTAATAAGCCTACGTTTATAATTCCTTATTTAAAAAACATCGATTTTCGGCAGTTTTTTTGCAATTTGTACAAAAACTAAATATTGAATTAATCCATGTGATGGGAATGATTTTTATGAAATAATGAGTTTTGCCGCCATACCTAGCTGTTGCCAAATGAATAATTTTTCCTGCAGAGACTCTGTTGCGCGACTTTTAGTTTATGAAGTAGCCCCACCGTTTGTAAAGTCTATCATATATGTCATTAATTGTGTATATAAAACGTTATTCTCATCTATTTATATTTAATACACCAGCAAGTGGAAAACCATAAGTCCTGGGGCATGCATTCTCAGTACCCGTAGTTATTTTAAGTCAGCGTTTTCGAATAATCTAGTAACCTTTTAGAATATTTGAATGTCGCTATACCCTTTTGATTTAGAGAGATTTGTTGGGCAGCATTTCGTCGATAAACCAGTATTCAACCGAATTTGATTACAGTAGCGGTCGATGCCCAATATTTCTAGGATGACTGGGGATAATTTCATTTCAAATTACTTATGTTTACGGTACACCAGATGTACGGCCAAGGTTGCGGTACTGTATTTTAGTAGGTTTACTACATATATACATTTTACTATAATAGAAATGAAAACATAACTTACATATATATACATACACACCCACACACACACACACATTTGTATATATGTATTTGAGCGTGACGGTCACTCGAGTTCAGTTCTTCTTCGCCATACCAATGGACAATTGCCCAACGTGCCTAAAGAAGATATAGCAGAACTGTAGAAGATCCTTCCCCTTTACAGAAGACTGCAGTTAACGACTAATAGAGTAGTATTATATTTTTGGGTTATTGGGATCGCCAGAGCTCAATTGGGGAAAGACGGAATAATAATAATTAGTTTTAATTATTATTATTCCTTCATTCCGTCTTTTATTCTGTTAACAAATAATTATTTAAGATAAAATAACACAATCGTGACATAACTAAATTTCGCCTTTCTGAAAGACTAGTGCGTGATGTAGGTTTTTGTGAAGAACCTGCATTATAGGTCACCCAGTAAGAAAATGTTTGATAGTAACCACGTAGGAGAGTTATTATTAGCACAAGCAATTTAAACATAAAAAAAAAGATTCGCGATTATTAAGCTTTCATAGAAAAAATACTCCATCATTAAAAACCAAAAAAAAACAAAAATAAATAGCGGTATTACAAAACTGTGTACTAAAAGAAATGGTAGCGAGTTTTTCCGATTGTCACATATCGGTAGCGCCTCACGTTTCGGACGGTACAATTAAATCTTTCTGTTTCCATGTGTGGCACGAATCCCCGACGCAGCGGCTATCATAAAATTCTGTGTCACACCATTGCAGCTTGGGTCTGGATTTCTAGCTTGCTTTTATTGTTTGTTAGGATTTCAAATTAATTTCGGACCGTAAAATATTCATTTATTTTTTGGAGCATAAAACACAACAAATGTAGGAAATGTCTATTGTACTACTTGTTGATAACCCATTAGCGAAACTTCATTAGTGGCAGTTTAAAAAATATCTCCCTATTTGCTTATTTATTTGCTACTTGTGTTGGCAAATTTGTAAGCATCCAAATAAATCCCATAATTTGGTGTGAATCTTAGTTTATTATTAGTTTTTAACCGACTTCAAAAAAGGAGGAAGTTCTCAATTCGTCGGAATCTTTTTTTTTTATGTATGTTCACCGATTACTGAAAGACGCCTTAACCTTTTTAAAAAATTCTTTTTTTGTTTCAAAGGGTATACTTCCCAGGTGGTCCCATTTAAATTTTATCGAAATCAGTCGAACGGTTTTTGAAAAATCAACAAATATCAAAAAATTGTATACATCGATGATATTTTCGTTTACTCCGAAACCTCGCTGTCTCATTGGAGTAGTGCTTTTAGATGGCTTACCCATATTATATTTAAACAAACTACATCTACTTTCCACTAAAAAGCTCATTGAAGTCAGTGATACTTTATTCAAAAGATAATAAATACTCAAGTCTGCATGATCCAGATGAAGCAAAAAATGTATTACACACGTAGATTTTGCCACCCAACCAGCTTAACTATTATCTATTTTTGGTCCCATGCAATAAGAGAGAGACCATATTGCTATTCTACTTGAGACCTTTAGACTCCAAACTGCTGCTAAGAATTTTTATCCATCCTCTAATAACACTTTAGATGATCCAGGAATTGAAAACAAGACGAAATCATAGCCAACGTCTCATGCCACGGGTCCAACATCAGTAGTAATCATTTGAAAAAATACAATATTCTGTAGATAACAAAAGCATCTTTATGTAGTTTATTTTGTATTTTAGAAAGGTCATGTACTTATATATAATTGCAGTAATGTGACTCGAGGGTCTGGCTTCAAAACTGAAGTAGTTTAGTTCGGCCCAAAGGTGGGGCACATTTTTATGTTGTCATATTTCACTTAAAACTTCTAACAGAAAAGGTTTCGCTGAGTACATTCGCAGAACTATTAAACGTTGACCTTTTTCAGGATTTTGCAGTTAAGTTACGAAACTTTTTCATTTTGCCGTCTGACTGTTTATCAATAGCTATCTGAACTTATATTATTAAAAAAATACATACAGCTGAACATAGAAAGAACCTCTTGCTTTCTTGAAGTGGTTTAAAAAATAAAAGTAAATTTTGTCCAGTAATAACAAAAGAACATAGAGAATGTAGCAACATTATGCAGAAGGACATTTTCAACCTTTATAGACTGTATAGAAATGATCAGGATAATTTAACGATAGATTTTATGTAGAAGGGACGGTGTGGTTTTTGTTGATTTAAATCTGACTAATAGACTGGCTGACTGACTGAATAGACTGGCCTGTTGGTCTAGTGGTTAGTGCCCTAACTGCTAATTCAAAAAGATCACATCGGATTTTCGTACCGTGGTGCGAAACGACGAAGTACAAAATAGACATTCGTCGATTCACACCACTGGTCCGAAACGACGAATTCAAAAAGGGGCCTTGTGCAATTCACACCGCGGTCCGAACAGCTTGTGGTGTGAATCGACGAAGTACCCCAGAGCCAGAGATGTTGTTCTGTGTCTGGGTGTAATTTATCTATAATATGTATGTATTTAGAAATATCTAAGTATGTTTATCAGCAGTTTGGTTACCATAGTACAGGCTCTGCCTAGTTTGGAATCAGACGGCCGTGTGTGAGATGTGTAAAAAAAAAAAGAATCTACCAATCGTTTCAATAACATGGTATCAACTAATATATATTACAGGTTCGCTGAACCATGTGGAATAGTTTCTGACAATAATATTACTTTTTAGACATTATCACAATTGAATTATCCGTGTAGTGGGTGACTTTATAATCTTAAAATTTACGCAAAGAAAGTACTCCCTAATTGAGAAAAATTATCTGTAAATCACACAAATTGTCGCAAATATTTAACCAACGTGGGAACCAAAACCCACATCAACTTGGTGATGGTGGTGATATTATAACTAAGTAGCAGTAACTACACCTATAGGAGTATGCACTCCTCCACCACAGGTATAGTTGTTGTAAATTGATGTATTTATAAGTAGAACTGCAGAGAAAGAGACAGGATTCAATCAATTTTTAATAAAAAAAAATTAAGGGCGGGCTGGTCAAATAGTAAACGCTTCATAGGGAGAGGCTAATCTATATTTAAATAAAAGTGAATCCCTATTTCCCTTGGTCACGGCGTCACGCGTGAACGGCTGGACCGATTTCGCCAATTCTTTTTTTTTGTGTTTGTTATTGTCAGGAGAAGGTTCTTATGAAAGGAAAAATTAAGAAAGTAGCGCTAAAAATTAGAAAATTTAATAAAACTTTACGATCATATTAACTTTTCTAATGTAACCCTAGCGCTTTTGACATCACTGTCTGTAGTTTGACAGTTCGAGCGCGATTGGCAGAATGCGCGATGCAAATTATACCACTTCGAATTCAATATTCATAGTTACGACAGGACAACGTCTGTCGGGTCAGCTGGTATATAATATATGTTAGCAAAACGAAAACAAAAACTTAAAATATCGTAAACTAGTCTATATTTGGGAGGTTCTCCTTAAAAGTATCTGAATGCTTAAATTGAATATAAAATTAATTGACCTGTTAAATAATTTCGATTTCTATTTACGGATTTTATTTTGTGATTTCGAGACCTTTTCTCTATTTTTCGATTTTTGTTTTTTTTTATGTTATAGGAGGCAAACGAGCAGACAGGTCACCTGATGGTTAATGACTACCGCCGCCCATAAGCACCTGCGACTCAAGAGTCACAAATGCGTTGCCGGCCTTTAAGGTGTAGTGGAAGGGAAGAAGAGGGGGAAAGGAGGGGAGAGAAGGGTTAGGGCCTCCGGGAACCTCACTCACTCGGCGAAAAGCAATGCAAACATTGCTTCACTGCCGGTTTTCTGTGAGGCCGTGTTATTAGCCCATAAGTACCGAAGCATGGCTCTCCCACGAACAAAACTATTGTTGTTATACTATTAACTTTTCAAAACGTGTATTTTTAAAATATTTGTATTATGTCACGCTTTATTTTGGATCAACCATCTCTAACAATTAAGTGATTTCCCTCCAAACTTTGTATTAAAAACATATCAAATAGTGTAACCTTAACCAAGAATATTGCTACGACGTAGTAATTGCTACGCCGTAGACGCGGCAACGCTTAAAAAAATATAAGCTTTGAAGGTAGGAAGTGAAAAGGAATATATCTTGAGAAGCGGACATTTGAATGTTTTCTTTCGCCGGAACAAATTGAAAAGCTGCTTTTTACAAGGGACGGGAAGGTAGACAGGCCACTGAATTACTCAGGAACTGGGCCGATCATTGCGGTCGACCCGCGAAGCCACGGCAATTCATGTATATAAGAAATTGTACTCTCGTAATGGTTTTATTGTACAACATTTATGGAGTGGAAAAGAGCAAGATCTTAAATAATATCCGTTTCTTGTTTTAGTCAATGTGACTTCATTATTCATAATTACACACGCTATTGTAACATATTTTGTTGATAGACTCAATTTTGGAAAAATGTCTAATATTTCGATTGCTTTGATTGATTGGTCGTCTTTGTTTGGTTTTTTGGGATTCGTACCCAAAGGGTGCCAACAAAACCCTACTACTAAGCCTCCGTTGTCTCTCTGTCTGCAAGCGAAATTATCACACAATGAATTTTTTCACAGAATGCGTATTTCTATTGCCGTTATAACAACAACAAAAAAGGACGTTGTGTTAAATATTTTGCGATGGTACGATACCCTTCGACACCGGCTCGCCCTTGGTCAGTTTTTCATTGTAGATCTATTCACTTCTAAAACGATTAAATACTCACACACAAACAATTAAGTCATGAGATATGTTTGCCTCTTATTCCATTGCTATGAGTGACCTTAAAATGACAGTTACAGCATAAGACCTAGTGACGTCTTATAAATTATGCATTTCATTAAATTTGATGATTTGGCCTTAAATAATTTTAATGTTTATTACCTTGGAATAAATAAATAAAAGAAAAATGACAAGTAACAACAAATTTCAATTTCCTATACTTCCCATTGCCAATAACGTAACATCATCAGCCTCCAATCACTGCAAGGGTTGTGCCCTAACTCGATTAGTAAGTCATCAAGTTCAATATGAATATCTAAGGCCAGGAATCATTTTCACTGTTCACTGGTTCCCAGGGAGCGAGCTATTAGGTCTCGGTGAGGCCATTTGCACCACCGTCCAGCCCTCAGGCGGATTGCATATCACTGTCGTCCTGCGTTATTATACCAATTACCTACAGTCTCTCTCTGGAAACTTACTCTGAATGTATCTGAAGTGAACATTTATCTTTTTACTTCGTAGAATATTTCATATTAAATTAGAATACTCTTGTTTAACACTAAATGAATAAACGAATACCTATCAGTTGTGAACATATATATACTCAAGCCTGTATCCCCCAAGGGGTAGTCAGACGCGTATTAAACCTCTATCCAAAATGTATTCAGAAATATTTGCATTGTTCTAGGTGTTTTTATGTACGAGTATGTGTATGTATTTATTTAAAATATACTTGCACAATCGTGTATAAGAACCCACAGTATGTTTATTATGTCCCTGTATATTATTATTCTAGATAACCTTTGAAGTGTCTGTAATTTTTTTGATTACAACCATGGCGACAGATTGATTACGATAACAATGTATGGAACATTTCCGTTGTCAAGTTTTTGAGTAAGATTTTTTAAATGAAAATAATAAGCAACGTATACAAGTCTTTTAATTTATTTAGTAATATTGGTTATAGATGTTAAGTTTTGTCCATATTCTAAATAATAGCAAGTAATTTTTAAAACGTAACAAAAATATTACAAAAGTATTATTTGAAGCACACGACATCATCAACACAAGTTTATTCTTACTCTGGGTACCAGTGTTTATTTATTTATTTGGCTCACCAACAATTGAATACACTGATACAATGATATGAGATACATCCAATAGACTTATAACTAGTGTAACAATTTCTTACAGGTAAGCACATCATGCACTACTTATTTGTTGAAATATATGAAATTACATTAGAGATTGTGTTTTACAAACTTTAATAAAAATTACGTGACAATGACATTTGTTTAAATGACCGTTATTTGTGACATGTTATTTATTTATCATAAATTTGTTTTAATCACTGTAAATATATATTCATAGTCGAGTCACCAGAGCCCCGTTACCAAATTTAGTTTAGATCTCCTGAGGCTAATGAGGGCAATTATTTTCTTTTATTAACATTGAAATACTGAATAGTTTAGAAAATATTCCATATACCTAAATTACATTTAGTTTGGATGAGTCGTTTTTATGTAACGGTAACCAAAGTCTATTTTTGGTTACATTTCTTATTTAATGTTTTATACTAGCCCCGTAAACCATTACATGACGGCTCTCGGGATTCGCTTTAAAGATATTTCAAACATTTAAATACATGAAAGAAGAAAAGATATGAGTTACATATTATGTCATCTTCTACGTTCACTATTCTAGAAGTGCAACAGTTAATATAAACTCCACTTTTGTAAATCATGTTAAGGGAATAGATCCAATACATACTTCAATAAATAAATTCACACTAGAGCACATAATGAGAGTGTTTACATTGCTTATGATTTTGAATGTAATTAAGATTGTACGATAAAACTTTGCCAAGCGCAAGTCAACAAGCTAGAAAATCAAGAAGCGCCACTTTGCAACTTATATCATTGTTTGTTGGAACAAGTTTGTCCAACATTTTGCAGCTAACTTAATTACGAGTTAAAAACTTGTTTTAATTTTTTTCTTCATAGTACTTGAAAGTTGGTTTTGCCAGATTTTTATTTAAATTTTATTTTTTGTACTCACTTGAAATGAGCTTAGTCTTTACTGACCAAAAAGTGGCGTTGGTTTTAAAGTTTTGATCGTTCATATAGCTTAAATACATATTATATTCACAGAAAAAATAACTTATTTTCTTGTTTTGGAATCGTATGTCTATTTTAGTGGCTTAAACGTGTAGGTAAGTGTCAACGCTTTTTTACCAGTGGTGGGTGGTGCGTTAAAACAAAGTGAGTGCTGGCATCATCCCAAACAATTTCTTAGAACACTCAATGCAAGAATTAGAACACAATCTATACATAGAGACACAAATAGATATATCCTATATTCTATAGAACAGAATTCCTACTAAAGTGAATCGAAATCTAAAAATAAATAAATTCCAACCTTGATAACATGACCGAAGTGCACTCCAAACAAAATGTGAAACCATTTCATCTCAAACATATTCAACACACAAACATCATCACCCAAAGAGTAGTAAATAAAAGTTTTTTGTTTGTCATATTTATTTGACGTCACATATCAAATTCATTTTTATTTGACACAAATATACCCGCTGGCGGCATTTGTGGGGTTAACCAATTCCGTTGTGCCATACCTTTTCAGGAAACAGACATAACTGTTCTATATACTATTCTATTCACTCGGTTAGCTTATATCTGAACGCGTAGTATGGTTGGGTAGTAAATATATAAAGTACCGCGGTTTTGTTCTGAGCAGAGTATTTTCGCCAGGAGTTCTGTCTTGTGCCGCTAATGCAATTATATCGGCAAACAACTTGCGGAGTTATCTTTGGACGGTAATGTAAGCATCGGTCACTGTCATAATTCTTATGCCAGAAAAAGATGGAGAGTCTTATATAAATTACAAATTAGTATGAAGGCCGCATAATAATTAATGTGAACAATCTGAACTTTTGTAAATGCCTCATAAATGTGGAATTGGACTAAATGGAATGTGATACGTTTAAAAAAACTTTTTTTAAATTGACGTAACAAAAATCAAGATAGACATTAAAAGAAGCCTATGGAAAACTAAATTTCATCCAGATCCATTTAGTCGTTCTGGCGGGATTGACTAACAAACATCCATTTATCCAAGCTTCCACATTTCTGACAGTAGTCATATTTTAGAAGGTTTTCTTCCACTGTGACACAAACGTGCCTTAGAAACAGAACAAGAACAGAAAGCTAACAACAGCAGAGACTTAAAAACTTTTGAAACTACGCAACTAAGTGAAAATTAGGCGTAGCTCGAAAAAAATAAAATAATCTTTATTTAAAAAATATTTGTCAACCGTTGTTAGCTCACGCTAGATATTGTGAGTCTAATCTCTTAACACCCGAGTTTTTTTTGTCTTTTTACACTAGATGTAAGAATGTCATTTGAAGAACAAATGCAGGTATAATTGTACTTTCTAAAGATTTAGGACATCTGTTCCCTGGCGGTATATAGCCTGTTGAAGAAAAATCCTTTAAATTCTACCTGAATTATCACACTGATAATCTCACTAATATTATAAATATGAAAGTTTGGATGGATGGATGGATGTTTGTAACTCTTTCCCGCAAAAAACACTGAACCGATTGCGATGAAACTTGGGCATGTGCTACTTTTTATCCCGATATTCCCACGGGATCGGGACTTATGCGGATGAAACCGCGGGGCGCTGCTAGTGTGTTTATAAAGTCTTCTTTACGTTATCTCAAGCTTCACACAATTAACAAAACACAAAACAACACTGGTGTTGATGGTTATACGTATTGATATTGTCAAAGGTTTAGCCGCTCACAGATGAACCGTGTGCTTTTATGCCTACTCAGTTGTAAAAAAAAGATGTGTTATAGCACTCTTCTGACGAGCTACATACCTTCAATGATAAATGTATTCCATATGGAACATGTAACTTCAAGATGAAGAAAAAGGAAGCAACAACCTAGTTTTGATTTGAGACGTGGTTACGTCGCTTTTTTCTGATGGCACTTTTACATGGAGAATATTGTTGTAAATGTGAGTCCTTAATATTATTAAGAATAATAAAGCTACTTACAAAAAAATTACTTACAAATAGTAACCACACGACATTGGGCGACACCGCACGAAATCGCACGGCGCCGCGCCACTCCACGACACCCGGCATTCGCGTCGAGACTTCATTTCCTCTCGGTGATGGATGGCCCTGTATCTTCAATGAGATTTATAATGGTATGTCACATTGCTCACATGATGTGTGAGTCCTAACACGTAGATTGATGCAAAATTCGTGGTATTGTACAGTTAAAAGTTTTGTGGAACTTTTCAATACGGATAGTTCGAGGCAAGAGAATTGTTGCTGCTATATATGTGGAGAGTAAAATGTTATTGTAGGCACTACAAATATGTTCACCAAAGTATTAGTAATGTAGAATCTCCATAACTTTGAGACAATAAATTGTATTTAGGATAGTTATGAAGATAGTCTTTAAGCAACGGTAAACTATAACAGAGATAGATAATAATAAAAAGTACACGTCAAAGATCTTTCACGGAATCTGAAAATAGAGTGGATTAAAGATATAAACAGAAGATAGGTCTGCTTCATAATGTTATTGCAATGAAAAAAAATCCAAATATGGACCGAATTCTGGTATTATTAAGAAGGTTTGACCCAAATGAATACTTTAACAGGCACACATAAGAGTCATCTAAAACTTACATTTAAAATTCAATACGATCCAAGTATCTTACTTTAGTTGAACCACGCAATATTTTTTTTTTTTAGAATGATTACTAGTAACGTGGGTCACTCATTACTAGTAATTTCGTTAACCCCTCCATCTAAGCTTAACGCTTGTGTTAGGAGTGGGTTCACGACGGTAGTGCACTGGGTGGGGTTCGAACCCGCAACCACTTGATCGCAAGTCCGACGCCTTAGCCATTACGCTACCGCCGTTTTTTCTTTCATAATCTTGCATAAGTCGATCCAAATCAGGATATATAGTGAAAAATGGATTACGTATGTGCTATGTGGAACTATGTAGCCCTATCGTAATTTTTTTAAGGCCTAGGTTCTAGAAAATATAAGAGTAGATCATAGAAGTAAATATTATTTAAAAATGTCGAGAATAAATTTCTAGCTCTGGAGAATTACAAGCGAAATTCTCTAGGGTATCTTGAGTTATTGCGGTAAGACCCATAATCGAGTGTTGGCTCAATAAGCACCATAGCCGTTTGTGCCTACTAAGACAGGGTATAGATATTACGGGCAATACCTATGCTCCATAATCTGAGTGGACCGGCTGAAACTAGCCTAGCAATCGTACGGCCTCTTATGGTGCGAAGAATCTTGCGTTAGAGATAATAAAATTATAGTTATATCGGTCTTAAGCGATGACGTGAAAGACTTGAGTAACATATTGATGCCAGGAGGTGTCGTATACTTAATGGGTGACAGAGTAAGAAGGGTAGTGTGTAGTAGTGACCGGTAGCATAATGAATAATCTTTATTCATTTTCCATTATGGAATGCGGAATAACATCGACAAAAAGTCTGTTGTAAAAATTTGGTTAAGCATTCCTACAAATATTGTCACATATAATCACAGAGAATACCATGACGGTGTTTTGATGTTTTAACTTCCAATAAAAAAGTTAAATCTATTTAAGAAGTTAGCTACTTCACTACATATTATAAAACAAAGTCCCCCGCCGCGTCTGTCTCTTTGTCTGTTCGCGATAAATTAAAAAAGTAATGAACGGATGTTCATGCGGTTTTCACTAATTGACAGAGTAATTCTTGAGGAACGTTTAGGTGTATAATTTGTTATGTAAATTGTTTCAAATATGATGATGATTGTAGAAGATGTCTCTATTACTCGTGCGAAGCCGGGGCGGATTGCTAGTTAATAAATATTTTTCAAGTGTGAGCTTTATTTCTTTTCTGTTTTGATCTCAATATACAGAAGTCATTACTAAGCACTTTTGTAATCTTTTAATACATGTTATTATTACTCAGCCTGTATTTTCTTTTCTGTAAACATCTCTTCATTTTATCAACAGCATCTTGGAATTCATTTAAGTGGTCTAAGGTAGGCAGCCTTATTTTAGTACTCATAACCTAATAAATGATATGAAATATCTCCCTTGAAACTAGCAGTATTAATTACATCAAAAACTGTAACACACTTCAAAACTTGGACTTAAGTTTTAAGCCCTCCATTGAATATTTACAAAATTTTAGGCGACCCGAACCCTAAGTATCTGTCCCATATTCTACACATTTGGGTATCCTCAACCAAACTGTCCTAATGTAACCGAGGCCTAAGCTTAGACAGCACGCCACCATTACTTATGTATTAACCCTGGCTAGCCTAGTAAGCGGTCCCAGAGGCCCTAAGGAGCGCTCGCATGATTTTATTCTACCACTCGCCTCTTATAAAACTCATTCGCTTCACGAAAACAAGTTTTGACAATCAATCTGAAACGTGAGCGTTGTTGTAATTGGTTTTTTCACGTGGATACCTTTTGTGCACTGTCGTGAGAAGAGAAATGTCCAAAAATGAGATGTACATAATATTCTTATAAATATTTAAGTTAATATTGACGTAGAGGTGAACGCCTGGTGATCTAGCACCTTTTTGAAAGACTGTTTACTGTAAACTAAGTCAAATCAATTTAAGAAGAGTTATTGTTATCTTATGTGTATGTATATGTTTACATTCAAATCAAACGGTAGCACGAGGATAAGGACTCCACGTTGTTTACAAAACAGGCCACAACACGCAGAAATACGAGTACTTTTCTTCATAAAATGAACTATTGCTCATTCTGTAGTAAAACTATGTATAAAAAATGTGACTACTGGCTATCACTTGAAGATGTGGGAGAGCCATGCTTCGCACGTATGGGCCGGCTCGACTCCGCTCGATACCACGGCCTCACAGAAAACCGGCAGTGAAGCAATGCTTGCATTGCATTTCGCCGCGTGAGTGAGGTTACCGTAGGCCCTAACCCTTCCGGCTGTACACGGGGGTTGTCCGGTCAATGGCACTGTACGGTGCACCGGTGTGGGCGGGAGCTCTGACCGCCCAAAATAGGGCGCGCCTCTGGCGCCCTCAGAGGGTTATGGCGGTCAGAGCCATACGCGGATACCGCACCGTGTCGACGGAGGCGGCGTGCGCGTTGGCCGGGACTCCCCCGTGGGATTTGGAGGCGGAAGTGCTCGCCGAAGTATATCGGCAAACGGCTGAGTTCCGGGCGGGAAGCGGCAGTCGGCCCCCGCCCGAAGAGGTACGCGAATGGCGTGAGGCCGCTCGCCGAGCCATCATGGCTCGTTGGTCGTCCCGGCTGGAGGCTCCACGTGCTGGCTTTGCCGCCGTGGAGGCGCTCCAGCCGGTCATCGTCGAGTGGGCAGGGCGGCAGCACGGGACTCTTTCCTTCCAACTGACGCAGGTCCTTTCCGGGCACGACTGCTTCGGGAAGTACCTGCACTCGGTCGCTAGGAGGGAACTGAGTCCCGCCTGTCACCACTGCGACAGCAGTGAGGACTCGGCTCAGCACACGCTGGCGGTTTGCTCCGCCTGGGCGACGCAGCGTCGGGCCCTCACTGCAGTCATCGGAGGAGATCTCTCGCTACCGGCCGTCATACGCTCCATGGCCGGTAGCGACAGGAATTTTACCGCGGTCGCGACCTTCTGTGAGGACGTCATCTCGCAGAAGGAGGCGGCGGAAAGGGTCCGGGAGGACGATCTCCACTCGGACCTAATTCGCCGCCGGCGAACAGGGCGGCGGAGGCGCGCTTACCAGCGCCTCATGCCGCCCTGAGTGTAGCCGCGGGTGGACGGGACGGGTTTTCCCCTCCACCCGCTGTAGTGGCCCCCCGCGAGGAGGCGGCGTCCGCGTGTGCCTGGACGTCGCCTAATTGAGAGGATTGTACCCGAAGGTGGTGCCCGCGCTGTAGCGGGCAGGCGCTAGGAGGGTTCCGGATGTCGTAATAAAGCTTTTCCCTCTTTCCACAATTCCCCCCTCCCCCTCTTAAAGGGAGGCAACGCACTTGTGACTCTCGAGTTACAGGTGCCCATGGGCGGCGGTAGACATTTACCATTAGGTGACCCATGCTGGTTTGCCCCCATACCATAAAAAAAAAAACTACAGCACGATTTCTTTATAAGAGCATAAGAAGGTTTTCAAAAGGATCGTTCACACACTTATAATGTTGGAATCGTTCATAAGCTACGGCAACCGTTTGCCAGCAGGTAATAGGCAGTGCTTGTTTGCTGCCTTATCAGTGTCACAATATATGGAGTGACGTGTAATTTACACTAAATTTCAAGAAGAATCACGTGATTTTAGAGCAACATTTTCAAAGTGCTAATAAATAAGTATGTTAATTTTGCATAATATAAACTCGTATAGAAATAAAGTAAAATTATAACAAATGAAATACAAACTGTACCGATATCCTTGTATATGAAAGATGATTTCCTGCATGTCAAAGAAATCTGCGAGCTAGTTTCCGCCACGGATTGGGAGCGTATCGGCTGCATCTGAAATGTAATGCTTTACTTTCCTCTATGAAGTATATTTTAAAGATAAACCTATGTTATGACGTCACATGTACGGCAGGTACGACACATTATTTTGTTGCGTTTGGTTTTCATTCTTTAATTTTTTATCCATAAAACTTTCATTATACTAATCTATAATCAATACATCAATACAAATAAATAAAAGTGTCTGTTTGTGATGTCAACATAATAGTTATTTTTTAAACTCAAACAGTTATTTGCACGACACCTATGCCTTAAATTAAGTTCAAAATTAGGTAAAAATCAGTTTTTAAAATCTTTGTCTGTCTGTCTGTCTGTCTGTTTGTTTCAGCTAATCTCTGGAACGGGTGGACCAATTCCCACGGGACTTTCACTGGCAGATAGCTGGTCTTATAAGGAGTAACTTAGGCTACTTTCATTTTTTTAAAAGAATTAAGGTACCGCGCAAGAATATATATATTAACATTGTACAGGCGAGCGAAGCCGCGCAGGAACTACTAGTCTACAATAAATTCAAGTACTATTAATACAGATCTATATAGTTGTCGGCCTACACATTTTTAACCACAAGACGTTTCCTTCACGGTAACTCAAAACATTAATTTTCCTAATGGAATAAGGCCGGCGGTAAGCCTGGCGACAGAAAACGAATGTCGACGTAAAGTCGCAAGTGTCTCCGTGCGTAAACGCCGACTGTTGCGCTATTTACGTAGGGTTGACCACTATTAGAACAATCAATAAAGTGTTAATCATAATGCATACGCGTTAATGTGTTTCTTTTTCGTTTTGTAAGAAGCGTAAGTTTATGAATAATTTATACACATATATAAAAACATTAACATAACATGTCTGTCAATAAAAATGTTCTTTGACGTTTACGTAATTTTTTGTCGGTCAAGGAATAAAATAAACAATAATATTGTATTGCTCAGAAGCGGTTATGTTATCGTGTTAATTATAGTTATGTTCACACATTTTACAAAATTATAGACATATAAACATATGGTATTGTCCTGATGATAGTTCATAGTTATCACACCGCGGCCTATTGTTATAAAGAAATGAAGTAACGTGGTATAAATTACATGTAAAGATAAAAACAAATTCTCTTAATATGATGTAACTCCATTTAAATAATAGTGTACATAGTAAATTACACTACACAATATAATTCTACTCTCAAAATACAACGTGACACCCCTATGCCCCGCCCCTTACTCTACGAACAAAGCCACGCTTTTAATTAATTAAAATGCAAACCACCGACTATAGTGACTTTTATTCATCTCTTCTGCTACGATTGCCACTTTTGATTTGCGTTTACACAACACTGATTGGATAAAAATTATACTTTCTGTCCTGTGTTCCTAGGAAAGCATGTACCAAAAGAATAATCGTTATAAGGAATCTGGAGGCTCTGGACTCTTCTAGATTAGGGTCTCTAGATTTGTGACGAAACATTACGTGTCAAATTATCTATTTGTGTCGATGTGGTAGAGTTTTCTTGTTAGCCCGTCTAACGATAGGTCTATCTATATCGTCATGTCCTTTCTACTTTCCAAAGTAATAGGGCGTATGATTGGAGGAAGACTTCTAATTTACCATACAAACCACTCATTATTATTGAGCAACCGAAAGTACCGTATTTTGGTACAATATTGTGTATCACACTGGTTTTGATGATTTAAATTCAAAATAACCATAAGTTACTTGAACCGAAATACTAAAAATAAGCCATTCTACGAAATATTGAAGGGAAATCAACACAATTATATTGACTTCCTACGTAAATAATTACAAAGAAATATATAGCTAAAAATAAAATGTTTCTTTAAACCCCTATTTCTACGCATCTGCTTTCAGCCAACATGACAAAAGATAATTGACAAAAATACGTACACAAATTATTCTGTAATAATATTTGTGTACGTATTTTTGTCAAATGTTCTGTAAGACCTGATCCCACTCCTTATATGACAAGAAATGTTTTCGCTTCGCTTAGCACAGTCTCATCTTATTGCCCTTTTTATTTTGCATTTCTACGGCTTAGTTCGTTTGAGACATTAATAAGCATGTATTAATTAAAACAGTTATTATGGGAAATATATACCTATACTTTATTTTTCTCGAATAAGTAAATTTGTAAATTAAAATAGTGAGCAGGCCTTACATAAGACATTATTTACATTTTGGGATAGGATGTGGTGTTCCTGTAATACATTGTGTACGACGTACTATGTACAAATGTGTGTGGAATGTCCTCGATCACACACATACACAGATTGCAATCTATGAAAACTCACTAGCTGATCATGCTTTATCATTTTTTATCATTTGATCATTTAGGTTATGTTGTAAAGATTTATAGGCACAATATAGAGATAAAAACAAGAATTGTCATCTTTCAAAAGTCTCAAAGCTACAGGAAACACACTTTTTCTTACAAAGCACAAACATGAACAGCGCACAATGCCACAAACTCTAAACGTTCTAAAATCAGTACATAATGAAGCACGTATACGTATTTGCATGAAACGCGCAACCTGCGCTGGGTGGAGTCTTCTGCGCAAATTGTATCCTCAGCGCCTCTCGTTCCCGCGACGTTTGTCAAAAGAATGAGTCTTTTTACCTGCTGATACTGAATTAAAGAAGTGATGGAAGTGAACATAAAGGCTATAGAACTGAAAAAAAATAATATGAAGCTAGTAATTAATATTGAGTGTGCATTATTATAACTTTCAAGCATCAGCTCTCTTCGAGTTTGTGCTTTGAAATGGTAACTCTTTTTTCGACACAATGTTTACTTGTCTATGGGAGGGGGTCAGATATAACCCCGGCTGTAACTTCCTGTATTACAGACAGATTTGACTACAGGTCGCTGAAAAAGGCAGTCTCGGAGAAGAGTGCGGAGTTCTACCTTAGCGGTAGATAGATACAAATAACAAAACAAATGATAATGGGCATTGGCATTTTCAACCGGAAAATATACTATTAAACCTACAAGCAAACGAAATGAAATATTTTTGAAGCTGGTTAAAATTTTCGAAAACATGTAAGTTTTTGTCAAATGTTACGCCTTTTCTGAAATAATAGTAAATATCTTAAGGGTATCAAGCAGAAATAATGGGTATCAGCTATCTAAAGTTCAAAGTGAAAGTTTGAACGAATCGCCCCCATCAAGATAAACGAGAAAACGGTCCAAACGATATTTTACGACTTTACCCTTGTAAAGTTTTTACAATTACACTTGTCAAGTTAAATACACAAGTTGAATAGAAATCTATTCGAGTATGAATTTGGAATTACGTGCAATATTTACTAAAATGAGACATTCATTATTTTAAACTTTCTTAATAGATTATACTATCATTTATCTAGCTGTTTAACATGTAAAAAGGGTGTTTGGCTAGAAAATCCTTTAGCAGCTCACCTTAGGCCACGTTCACTAACAAAGAGAACCAAAAACAGCATGTCTGGGTTTTTTTATAGAGCTTTTTTCATGATCTGGGACAGACCTTCATTAGGCCCAACTCGTAACTTTGACAGGATTTAAAAGCTGTAATACGGAGTAGAAATATCTGCAAAAAATACATAGGTAACTCAGTAGTGGATGGAGGCAGTTCATGATGGTAGCAACACTCATAAGTATAACTTTTATAAATTATTATTAACGAATATAAAACATAAAAAATAACAATAACGTACTAAACGCATTTACGAATTTAGATATCAGTATCCAGTAATAGTTATAGATAAGGGCAACTGCTACTTTTCCAGTGAAATAACTATTAATGAAAACCATACTAATTTCATATCCAGTAGTTCCTTGAATCTGTAACGTCGGCCCGGCACCGGAAAGCGACATACTTAAACGAAACGCCTACGAAGTTGCCAGTAATAAGAGAGGGAAATAGCGTTGGAGACTGCCAAGCTCTTTTTACAATCTCTGCTAGTATTTTTAATAGTTTGCAGAGTAAAATTCTGCGGGGTACAGACAATTTTCACAACAATTGAAGTGTATTAAATCGATCGTACATTAAAGTTTTCATCACTCTGCTCTAGAATAAGGGACAAAATGAATGTAACCATTTTATTATATTAACCTTGTCAAATGTTAATTGACAACAATCATTTCTGATAAAATTGTTCCTTATTTCAGAAAATTAGAAATGAAAAATTGTTTCAAGTGAACCTATTTTAACAGTTGTTCAGTTAGTCTTGTGTCTACAGGTTGACGTAAATATTGGCTTTGAAATATATTTTTTATGTTAAATGTACATGAAAAGCAACGGCTCGTTTGATAGTGAGCGGTTTCCAAATACTGTTTTTTTCCTTATAACAGATTCCGTGCAAGCAATTAGTACTTGCATTTTATGTAAGTAATTTAATCCATGTAAACACCAAATATGATTTAAAAACCAGAGAGGTTACGTAGGGAACCTTATAAAGATAATACCTAACCGTCATAGTTTTTTTAATCAATACAGTATGTGAGTCTTAAAAATGCATTTAATGCAATAAATTATTTTTTACAACCTGGGACATTCCCCTGGTATTGGAAACGTTCACAGGCTATAGGGACCGCCGAAAGATATCGCGTACTTATTGAAACTTTGTTATATAAAAAAACTATTCAGAATTACTTAAAGGGTGACGTGACCTACCCTACCTTTATAATGAAAACCTCATAATAGCGTGACTGCGTATGGCGTGTTAATTGCAGCATCTTGCTTAATAAATATTATGAAGTCTCTTTAATTTTCTGAAGAGAGGAAAGGAGTTTTTTGGCAGATTCCTATCCCATAGTCTATATATATTCCGTTACAAATCTATAAGCTAAAGCTATAAGCTAAAAGCCTATAAGTCAATAAGCGTCAATTTGTCATTTACGAGTACATGAATAAAGATATTCGGTTTTGATTCTGACTTCAAAGTTTCTACATCACCTAAAAGGACGACAGTTCGTTGTTCACTTCCACGTTACAGACCACTCATACGACCATGTCATTCAAAATTGTTGAAGCGTATATTCTAAAGATTAACGAATGAGACTTGTGCGACCTAAAACTGGCATTCAGTGCTCCAAAATGAACACCTAAATTCTACATTTAAAACACGAGAATTCCCTCCAAAATACAAGAAAACACCTCGTTAGTACTAACGACCTCTATGATATAACCAGACATTCAAAGTGACGGGAATCTTTTCTACCGTCGGGGTACGTTACGGAACAAAGTCTGGCTAACAATCATGACCAGTGACAGCACTATTGTGGAGTCTTGGAGTGTAGTGGAAAATAAAGCTTCTGGAGTAATGTTGTAAATGCAAGCCGTTGTACAGACGGGCCGGCCATTTTCCTTAAGGTAGGAACTGGGTAAGTAAAAGAAGGCGGCGGGTAAACACATATATACTCTATTATTCAAATTGGTATTTAATACATGGTTTTTGTACCACAGTGTTTTGTTAAAGTGTTGATTAAAATCAACACTTTTCATTAAAATAACTTTAACATACAACCTAATAATAATTTTCCACGCATCTTTTAAGATGCGTTGAATTGTTTTTATTTTTTTACATTTTTCAAAGCCTCATTGATGCGCAAATAATGGTAAATATAATGAAATTCATACGTTATATTAACCCAAAAAAAATCTTATAAATTTAACCATTTGCTGTAATTGTTTACAAATTCTTTTTTCCTTTTAAAGCTTCACAACCCACTTCTGCTTTTCCTCATTGAACTGAAATTTTATTTGATTTTTGAAGTGAAAACTTCTTCAGGCACGTTGTGCATCTTGGAGTGGGAAAAAAGACTGAATTCAAATGTTTGTGTGTGAATGTTTTCATTTCTGACACACAGTCCTACGACTGACAGTTTTTATTTACCACCGCATATTGCATTGCTGTGGTGGAACTCAGAATAGGTTTGGAGTACCTACTGTAGATAGAAAAAAAGTATAATTTTCAAAAAAAGGTATAGTATAGTTCGCTGTCTGCTCCGCTTTCCTCAGCACAGTGTACCTGCGCACTTATGCACGTTCACCGCCGGAGAGAGCGAAGATTTGTAACAGCAAATGCGTTTAATAGATAAAAAGGCTCTCTTTATTCTGTTCTATATTTTATTCCAACCGCGAGTGGGAGCAACTAACCAAGGCGCTTTATAATTCTTTAAGGTACTCCACAAACGATACACGTAGTACCTGAATTGTCTTGAAAATTATATTTATTTATAATTTGTACATTCATTGTTTTAATTTCTAAATATACATACACTAGCTGACCCGACAGGTGTTGTCTTGTCTTAACTATGAATATTGATTTCGAATTGTTATATTTAATAAAATTAAAAACAAATTATTCACAAAACATAGTTCCAACCGATGTATGTGTTTTAAACGATATTTACAGCGCGCATTCTGTCAATCGCGCCAACTGTCAAACGGCTGACAGTTATGTGTGCCAAAATCGTTATGGTAAACGTTGTCCTGCCGGAACGTTAAAAATATTTTTCCTGTAACCCTATCGCAGTACTATCTACCGGGCCCAATTGTAAATCTAAACCATTCTCGTATCCACCTGAAGATACACAAAAAAAATCATTAAATCTTTCCATCCGTTTAGGAGGAGTTAAGTAACAGCAAACACACGCACAGAAGAAATTTATATATATAGATAAAATTACTTTAGTTATATTTGCAGGTTTATATATGAGTTCTTAATATTCTGAATCTGCCAGGAAAACAACGTGTTCCATATTTTCTAGAAAACGAATAATCACATATTTGTTTGTACACAAATATCTATATATTGTACAAACAACAAGATGTATTCATGTTTATTCAAATAGATGTATTCATGTGTATAAATATTTGAAATGATTGGAAATAGAATCTGAACGGCCGTGACATATCAGGCCAATGCTCGACCGCCACATCTAAATATTAATTTAAGACAAACTTCAGAAGATTAAAATATAATAAATCTAAGCAGTTTGATCGTTTGTTTTTTTTATGGAATAAGGGGCAAACGAGGAGACGCGTCACCTGATCTTAAATGACTACCGCCGCCCATGGGCACTTGCAACTCAAGAGTCACATGTGTGTTGCCGGCCTTTAAGGTAGGGGTAGGGGATGGGTGAAAGAGGGTAGGAGGGAAGGGTTAGGGCCTCCGGTAACCTCACTCACTCGGCGAAAAACAAATTGCTTCACTACCGGTTTTCTATGAGGCCGTGGTATCACACCGGTTGAGCCAGCCCATACGTGCCGAAGCATGGCTCTCCCATGATATTTGTTTGTTTAACCACTCTACTCTCTAGAACGTATACGTAAATAGTTACTTAAAAAAATATCACCCTATTGGTTGCCACCAAAACCAATCTGACAACATCCAAAAGGTGAGAAGAAAAATACCAATTTTATCCTGTAAGTAAAACTAAATTTACTTTAATAATATGATAAGTAACGAACGAAAAGCATATCCCTCAAACAGTGTAACATAAACGCAGTACCACACAACATGTACTTACTTTGCATGTTATATTCTGTCGGTGCAAACCTTTTGTCTGATTGGATACTTGTTTTCTACTATTTTCATGTTACACCACAAATTTTTGGACGCGGAGCGTTGAGCGAAGCGTTTTTTGTGCTACAACCTATTCCTGTTGAAGTGAAAATTTCTTTAGGCACGTTTGTGCACTTTTGCTGTGGGGAAAAAGCTATGAACTCGTTACCGTCACGCTAATAATACATATAGATCCACTAGAGGGCGCCAATCTAAACATTGAGCTTTTCAGCTCCTTATTAGTTAATCTTTAAAAATATAATTTGTTTGATAAAAGTGAAAACAATATACTAATTTTTCTGTGGAAGTGTTATCTTTACTTTAATAAACTTGTGAACTAAATGCGTAGTGACAAAATTAACGACACGAAATATCCAGGCATACCGGAATCTGTAACATGTACTTATGATGCACCTTTTCTAACTAAGTTGGGGTCGGCTTTCAGTCTAACTACAATACGACCGAACTTTGATATTTTACGTAAAGCGACTGCCATCAGACCTCCACAACCAGTTAGACAGGTTGTCGGACTTTTTAGAGCTCCATCTACCCATAAAGAATGCCACAGATGTTTTTATAGCACCCGGAACCGACGGCGACGGTTTAACGTGCTCTCCGAGGCACGGAGGGGTCTCAATTTGTTAAGAATGGTCACCCATCCTGTAATGATCTGGCTAGTATTACTTAACTTTGTAATGTGCCAACCTACTCGGTTACTACTTAGCCACGAGCCCCTCCTTCTTAATTCGAAGACACTTAATTATATTGATATCAGTATAATTTCTTTTATGATAGACAAAATAATTGTTGCTATCGATGACACTAAATGGTGTCAATAATAACTAACCGAAATAATAATAATAATAGTTTGGTAAAACCATAAAATAGGCTTTGATGGCGAACCGAAATAAAAGGAGTTCGACTATCCACCTCCTAGCTTCATTGACAGACCATTGTTACCAAGCCTAATCTTTTGGACTCGTTAAAACGAATCATATGAGCCCAAACTCGAAGGTTCACTTAGCTCCAAGATCCCAAATTATAATATTGTCATGCAAACTATATATACATTCAAAGTTTTAGAAGTAGTTTAAAATAATTTTTCAAGATTTGTTTACAAAGTTGGTTACAAGTGAAGCTAAAAAAGACGTACGTAAAAAAATGATTGAAAAAGAAGAAAGAGAGGAGAAAAATGTAGTGAACTATTTTATGATATTGTACTATGATATTAAATTCAAGAAATATTTTTATTTCAATTATCCCATCAGGAGAAGTACCTTTATGGGTCATATTTTTGCTGTTAAAGATTAGTATTATGGAACTATCTGCCTAATGCCTGTGCCCGAACTCTAACGTAATTTTCATCAATTTGTTGTTTTGTTTATTATAACTAAGCCAAAATATTGTAATATTTGCACGCCCTTGCGGTAAAAATGGAGGAGGATAAAACATTAGGTTTTATTTATTAAGACCTTATGTACCTACCCATTTGACGCAAATAAATAAATTTGAATTTATTTTACAGAAGAATAAATGTAATCAGCACTAGTATAACACTTTTTGGTTAGTCACTTCATTCTTATTTAAAACTTACTAAAAATCTTTTGTTTGTCATTCCCGATTTGGCTGATTTGAGATGTTTTGACGCCTCGCTACACGCTCCGTCTTACAAAATGTTAACCGCACACCTTGTCGTTTGTGGCGTGCAAAAAGTATAAACATTGAGGTGTCTTAGGTTTGATTAAATTGTGGCGTGCACTTAAAGTCTATTGAAGTTGTGAGCGAACAAAGAAAAGGTAGTTGTTTTTTTTGGGTTCTTTGTGCTTCAACTAGGGAATATTCTAAGTTAAGAGTAATAGCTAGAAATGTATGTAAGTAAGTAGACACTCAAATATGAAATATAATGTATATGTATATTCCTACATCCTCATTACCACCCAATAGATTATTTAAAATAATACAAAAATAATAAATAACGACCGATTAGCCATCAATTTTAACAACGTAATCAAAAATATTAAGAACGCCAATTATTATATAATACTGACATTTACTGTGGAAACTGAAAGTTTCTATATTCACATACTTTTTACATAATTCTAACCACTGAATCGAAAAATTTAAAAAAAGAGCAAAAAGAAAAATAGGCTGTCATGGGACTGCCGACAGAAGTGAAAACTTAAACGAAACGACGAACTTAAAACGTCACATTAGCAGGTTGGTGTCATTCATTAATAAGGAGCTGACAGAATTCAATGTTTAGATTAGCGCCCTCTAGTGTCGTCATGAGTTCAGTACTTTTTCCCATTAGCAAAAGTGCACAAACGTGCCTAAAGAAGTTTTCACTTTTAATTTTAATTGTCACATAATTTATAAGTATTATTACTATAAACATCGTATTTACTTGATATTTAAAACACGCTGACAACTGTTTGCCACCATCCACTAAACATTCATACGTCTCAACACAGTGCTGAACCTTTTCTAACAGATTTAAATACTTGTACTGTCTATTTATTCCTAAAAGTGATTTAGTAGTTGCATCACTTTTTAAATAATAATAATAACTTGACACACCTCACACACGGCCGCCTGATCCCAAACTAGACTTCGCCTGTACTATGGTAAACAGACTGCTGATAATACCTCATCTGCTGATAATCATACTTATATATTTCTAAATACATACATATAATACAAAAATTACAAAAAGAAAAGGACTATTGTAGTAAAATATGAATATTATAAAATATAAAAATGAATTTCTATTTCACAAGCAGCAGCGTTGTTTACCTGCTGTAGGGTTGCTACTAATACTACTATTATATATAAGCACAGGTAACTATATCACCTTATTCCGCAAGCTTATTTGGCAACCTAGTTTTACATAAAAAATATATATTTTTTATATATCTCGTTCCATGCAGAAATCAAGGCTGTAGTCTTTTTAATTTTGCTTCGCTTTTGACGTTGACATTTATCTACTAAATTTTTTAGTTGTTAGTGTCAATCAGATATATTTTTGTGCATCATTAAGAACTGGATGAAATATTCATCCTCAAACATAAGATATCAGTAAGTCTTGTGCTGTCTCTAGAATACACCTTAAAGTAGCATTGAGCGTGAGATGCAGCGACGATTAAGTAGCTTATGTACATTGAGGTTTTTATCAATGTTTATAACACCGTACTTACATAAATTAGACATTTTATTTTATTATTAACACTTCCTGCAAATACATTGCAAAAGGCGGACTTAATGTCATATGCATTTTCTTCCAGTCAACCTTTGGGTGATGCAGAACTGTGTGTGGCAGGTGTATATTTAATAGTCGTAAGATAAAGGAATTAAAAAAAAATGTATTACATAGATAAGCCAAATGTCCTAGATATACATACACATATAGTAAATATATGTACATACGTGGATACATACATATATAAATACAAATACATAAATAATAAAGACACTTGTAAAGTGTTATTCTGATGATTCCGGCAATAAATCTCTGTAGAGCTTGCGTACTTTTAACCTTCAAAATGAACTGGTTAGTTTTATCAGCATTCAACAAAAATAGTCATCTCCAGGATACACTAATCCCAAACCATCGATTACATGACAGCTCATTTTAAAACAATATCCTCAAACGCTCTACACAGCTATTCAGCGAGCAATCATAAATTAACTTCCGCAAGGAACTTCTTTACGCTTACGCTTAAAGCTTACATCTGAAGCTCGCGCTTAAGCGCTAGAATTGCTTGAAGCGTACGCGAACACGCCGCTGTGCCTTTAAGGCCCAACTTAATTACGTCACGTAGCAAGGATTTAGCCAACTTTCAACTAAGCTCAGCCTATATGGAGAGGGCGTAAACATCACGCGCCTCTTTCTTTCAAAGATATGCGTTAAGCCCCCCTCAACAACTGTTCGTAATCCAAAGGCGATATCGAGCGAGCAATATATTAAAAGTTGAAGTTTTAAGTATAACATTTAATGAGGATCGTTTTTGTTGTGACGGAATAAGCACCATAAGTCAGTAGTCTTTATAACAATATTTTGGTGACTCGTTTGGTTGGTTTAAATAACTTGAGTGATTGATTTGTGATGATTGATTGATGAAAGAGAATCTTTACAGGAACTCTTATCTTTTCGTCAATCCCTCTGCTAAGACTCCTTTCTCAGAATAGGGTATAACTATCAAGAATGAAGGATCTTTTAGATGTTTAAAAATTCAAGACTCTAAATCAGCACAATTAAAAGTAACAACGAGAAGTAAAGAAAAGTTTAACGCAGCAAAATTAGTAATATCAAATATCCTACTTTTTCCCCTACTTTTCCAGACAATGAAGCAGACAAGCATATAGCTTGCCAGTACTTAGGTTACCAGTGCCTAAAACATACTTGTAATACCAGCAGTATTACTCGACCGGGCGGCGTCACCAAACCTACTGTTCTGGCGAGTTGATTAGCCAAAATACAGCGCTACGTTCTCGTAGTGCTGGTTAACTGCAATTTTTTCTACAGTGGTATTTTGTGAGTTATGATGTGCCGACTCATGCACAAATCTAACATAGTATTTAAGAAATCTTACCACATAGATGAACCAAATAATTGACGGAGTAAAACTGGCTTATGCGACACGGAATATCTGCAGGTCTGTGAGCCGCCAGCGCAACCTACCGTTATCTGATTCCTTCCTTATCGTATACAACATTATTTTTAGTATACCCAAAGACCCTCACATGAATCAGTGCGTGAACATGCGTGGGACCAAAGACTACAGACAGGCAGCTCTGGTTTTTTTATTGCCAACACAAAACACTACCTGGTGTCCAGATAGCTAAAAATAATATAAAATGCATAGCTATAAGTATATACGCAATTGAACAATATAATACCTATAACACCATACCTTTGCATATACATATGCATTTAAGTTAGGTGTGTGTCTGTTTATCGTTATAAATTGTGTTTTTGTTACAAACAGTAAGTTTATTGTGTTATTGGTTCTAGCTTGAGAATGTTATACCTTGGCTAATAAATGTATGTACTAATCTCCAGTTTCTATATTCAAGTAAAACTTATTTGCAAAAAGAAAAATACGTGAGAAACCGGCGATCGGCACTTATTCGTAGGCAGCCATTTGCAATATGAGACTATGAGTGTTGCCAATCCAATATTAATAAATTCCAATTATCTAAAAAATAAACTTCACTATTATAATAATATTATAAATAATTTAAAAAATAAAACTGTGTTCAGGAACAATTTAACATTGTAATTAATTTTCATTTTTAATATGTAAAATTATGCTAAATGTCTTTTATTTACATATGCGAATGTTAAATCGCTTCCCCTCATTAGAATCATAACTTTAAATATTTTAACACAGTCATTTAAGTTCGTCTATTTAATCTTGCGATGGCACTGTACTCAATAAAAAAGGATAATTATTTTATGTTGCTATTTGCCATAGCATGCTTGGGACTTACAAGGGCAAGATTATTTTAGTCCATTTGGAAGAGCCGAACAACTTTTGTAGCTTGCTACCAAGTGAGTTATCGCTAATATGTACATACTTTTTTAATATTATTTTTTAACCTTTGAAATCAAAATTCACCTAGACTTTTATAGCTTTATGATACTAAAATGATGAATGTCGAATATAACCTAAGAAAAATAGAGAGGTTTTGTTTATTAAAAACAAACAAGAATACACTAATCAGTCAGCTTTCTATAACTAACCAATCCATCCTTAAGTCCAGTTATAATAATTGTGCGATGAAACAATAGACCTACAGAGGTACGTTGTCTGTACCCTCTTGTCACCCCTCCGCCCCCTTGTCAACGCTTTGTTATTTACCATGACATTGTTAGCAAGTTGTTGGCCGATGACAGCCCGACACCTTTTTATTTCCAGTTTTATTTGTGTAACTCGTTACACTAACGAAAACAATAAATTGATGGACGGAGGTTTTGGTTGGCCATGTTTTAGGACGCCATGTTGATTTTCTGTTGTGTGACACATGAATATGGTATTGACCTGAGCTGATGGAAGTAATTAAATATTTATTGATAGAAGCTATATTGAAGTTTCCCGATAAAGATTATGAGTTGTAGAAAAAATTAAGGCCTTTTCTTAATCTAAATTAATATTTTAAATTATTTAAAATACTATCATAAAAGTGAAGTTTATTTCTTAGCTAATTGGAATTTATAAATATTAGATTAGAATCCTTCAAAATAGTTCATAATCAATAGTTTTTAAAACTATAAAATCATATTATTATTAATACATTATTTGCAATGAATTGCATGCATTACATGCATAACTTTATTTCATGTAATAACCAGTTAACGTAGTAACAGCAGAAGATATAAGAATATTTGTAAACATAACATATTCTTGCACGGCATATGAAATCGCTTTTTGTACCATACAAAAATTATAAGGCTTGTGGCGACATCCACACACAGCAACAAAACATAAACTTCAATGTCACCTAACGAAGACACGTCGAACTACGCAGTATTTACTGATCCTGAATCGCGCAATGAAAGGTTTCGCGCCGATTGGTATTTAAACAAATTCTCAACATCAACCCGATATGCATGATCACCTTACTCTGTCGGAGGGTCCTCCGTTTAATATATACCCGGTAATAAAATAATACATGAGATATCTTGTTACAACACTACAAAATATTAAGTTTGCAAAAAAACTTTGGTACATTTTAAATGTATATATCAATCAATCTTCATTTCAGGTTTAAAAAACCCTTAAAAACGTGTTCCTGCCTCAACGTGGGTTGAAGGAGTTCACAAAAATACTAGTACACAGTATGCGATCCAGATTAACTGAAACATAAATGTATAATTAACAATTTGTTGAAACCTTTTATGACATCAAACATAGCCGTTTAAAACACAATACAAACACTCATAAAGTGCCTTCAAACAGCTAAACACAAAATAATCTGAACATAACATCCAATCTCGTCCAAGGCATGTCATTCCCTCCCTAGAGGGCGCCACTATCCAGTACTTAACCTCTGTTAAGTTTAAATTGACGATTACAATCCTAAGGGACAACATCATCGGTAATTGCTGATGTGTTTCAGTAATGGTCTGAGATTGTGTAGGTTCTAATTTATGGGGACATTTTGGTTTGTGTTTCTACTTCTATTGTGGGAGAGAATTGTATCATTAATTGTGTATTTTTATACGCTTTGGTTTGAGAAGTTACGTGTTAAATTAAATATCACTATTAAATATTCACTTTTATTATGAACAGACGACATTATACTTTTTAAATATTTCTTATTTTTTGTTGACGAACATTGGTAACACTCAAAGTCCATGTTTCTTATTAAATACTTTTAATAGCATATTTTAGCTCTTTAAGAAATGACATATTTAACGACTAATTGACATTTTTAAAGAGTAATGGAGTGTAATGATTTCAGGGATCATGGATGTATCGCTTGTTTGCGAGAATATCGACATAATTCAAAATTCAGTTGAATTGAAAACTAAGTATGCCAAATGATCATGAATCTTTGATATTTTATGGTGAACAAAGATGAAACGCCGATTTCGTGCTAACGTTCGTTAGAAAGCGACAAGTTCATTACATATTTAGAACAAAATACTCTAGCGGAAATCACAAAATTTTGCCGTTCTCTAAAATAAATATTTTTTAGTTATGTCGTTATTCTTGAAAACCAGCAGTATGTATGTGAGTTTCTTTATTTCATCATAACTTCGAAATACCTGAACAGATTTGGATATATCGAAATCGATCCATCCCTTTGAGAGCTACGATGCCACAGACAGACACACACACACAAACATCGACGTCAAATTTATAACATCCCGTTGTTTTTGCGTCAGGGGTTAAAAAACCAAAGTTGAGATTTAATATTACGATATTCATTCAGTCCGTAGTTGAAACTAGCAACTACATTTGCAGTTTGTCACTGAAATGTAATTCAGCAATCCGTGGCAGAATAAAAATAACTGACATAGCTCTAGCAGTTTTAATGCTAAATTTGTAATGGTCTAACCATATATTTTGTAAAACCTACAAATGTCTGCTTAGAAGCTCACCAGTGACGATCACTTGAAAATGATTAATAAACTACATGTACATACTGTACTGTACTGCTCATTTATAATTTTTATTTAATTTTTTTTTGCTTTCTCATATTTGTGTCATTTGTACTGTACTGCTCATTTATAATTTTTATTTCATTTTTATTGCTTTCTCAAATTTGTGTCATTTGATAAAGCTACATATTTGATTACATTACAGGCAATTACAATCTAAAAACTTTCAAAGGTCACTGTAAAAAAAAAGTAAAAAAGTTCAATATTTATCAGTAAAGATTTACAGTCGTACTATTTAAGCGGTGACAACATTAATTTCAGATGTTTCCATTTTCTACTACTTAAATTACAACTGAACAAATTTACATGGCAATTGCAGCGACCCAAAAAACTGGTTTTATTGTTAATAAATTGTCACCGAAATTGTAAATAAATTGCCAATGAAATTGGAATAAAGGGTGGTGTTTAATGAAGTGCCTATCCGTAGGCCGCGGACGGTATAACGTTCAATAATTGTTTCTCATTTTGTTTTACTTGAGAACAAAATGATTTCATTAACGAGCTGAGATCTGTTTGATGAACACTCCGTATTATTTCTTTAGTGCACGCCCGGTCCGTTTGCGTAGTAAAATTTAATTTAATGTTATTCGACTTAGAAAGTGTTTGAATTCGAACTTCTGTTACGTAATGTCTGCCAGTCTGTGATGTTACATTGTTGACCCTGTGATTTAAATTTTGTTTTTGCAAATGTTTTCTGAAATTATATTTTTTTTCTCCTCATATAAAGTAAGGCTATATACACGACAATACGTGAATACTTTTCACCATCCCAAGTAACTGTTTCGAAATATTTATACACGCATACATTAGCCGAGTGCTGTTAATGCTGCCGTCAAACTGACGCAGCAGTTCAAGTTCTATTACCAAAGAGTTGTAAAAAAGATGTTGAAAAAGAGTATCCTTGGAGTTTCTTGCCTGTTCTTCTCCACAGGATCTACTTACTGGAACTGGCAACTAGCTTCACGACTGACTTAGTCTGACTGACTACTACTCCTGACAATTCAAAAATACCTATAATGGGTTTAATTGAAATAAATGATTTTGATTTGATTTGATTAAAAGTCACTTTAATTGAATTTTTATAAATTTACGTACTTCATACAAATAAATAAATAAATACTATTATTTGTTTAATGGTGAAAAAAAAACTTCGCGAGGTACCCTGTATGGCTGAAAATTCTCCACAATATTTTTGAAGATTTATGACAATAGGCCAATGTGGTGGACTGTACCTTAATCCTTCCCATAGCCAGCGTGAGACGCCAATAGTTAACTTCTTCACAGCCTATCGTTTTGGCTTCCTTATTTATTTCTATCTTCAGAAATGTTTGATAATATACCTACCAGCATATTCTATGTCACCTAGTTCGTCACAATAATAAGCATAAAAACTATTATATATGCTTATTATTGTGACGAACTAGGTTAAGACTGACTGACACCACTAGGTGTTAGTCAGTCTTAACAGGTACTAAAATATCACGAAGACGCCCGGAATTTATTTGGATGGTATCCATAAAAATCCAATAGTAAAGTTTCCGTGTCAACATATTCCATCAATAAGTTAAGTGAAATATTGTTTGTCACCTCAGTATAAAGTAATAAACCTAAATAGAACTTAGAATCAATACGGGAATTACGTAATGACTCACTTAATTAAATACCTAAAACCAATAAGGGCAGGTATTTATCACTTACATGTAAATTCCAAGCGAGGATCGCCCACACCATTTCCAACATCGATCGGTGGCCCAAAAACCCAATAAATTCACACACCTACCTATACGGCTTTAAAGAACGAAAGATAGTATAAAATGGGCGAGTAATCGAGTTACTTCGACAGGCCTGTAATGTCAAATTGTGAATCAGACTCCGTCAAAGAGCTCCGGTATGGACACCCAAATCCAATTTAGTTGTTTCGACTTTCACAGGCTAAATGCTCTTGGCAATTAAGCGATGCGTAAAGTGCGTTCTGTGCCCTTTTCAACCCTTTTTTGATCAGCAATATCGCGGCTCCGTGCGGTTGGGGGGGACAACTATTTGGGTCCAGTGAACGGGATGAAAGTGGACCCGGAATGCCAACTTCCGAGCTTAATTACATCCCACAGGTTCGTGTAATATTTGTTTGATATGAGATGAATGTGTCGATGCGTTGAAATGTTTGGGTTATGTTTATATGAATGTCTATCTTCAGGTCAGTTTGTGTAATTCGAGTAGACTTCGGTTCAATTTAACTGTGGTAATGGAAAGTATGAAATAACCAAATACACTTTAGTTGCACTTGGCTTTATGTTATTTTGATAATTATTTACATAACCATTAAGATTGCAGTAAGGTACATATTATTTATTTTAAACTCACCACTATAAGACAGGGACAGTATGGCGAGAGTGTTGCTAATTGCTTCCTTAATTCAGGGGAGCTTGTAAGAGCAATAGAATCATCATATAACCGCAGGAAATACAAACAATCACCGCTGATACGATCTGGAGGTTCCTCGAAGCCATAAGTCTGAGCAGTGAACTTTAAAGCACGAGTGCGCTACAAGGAAGACCAGAAATGGTTGAGGTAGCCCTAGACACTTAAAACAATAATAATAAAAAGATCAATAGAAAATCTAGAGAGCAAACTAAAGAAAAGATTATATGAACTTTGGATTCTAGGACAATTTCAAGATCATAATATAGCAGTACTGAGCAATATCTTTAAAATTGCGTGGTTACTTTTGGTATATTGTATGTATAAGTTCGTTGTATGGTAGGTTTAGAAACAGATTCAATTTTCGCAATAAGGTATATCAATCTTCCTCTTTCTTCTCCCGTTCTTGGAATTTTTGAAACACGTAGATACAATCATGAAGCTAATGAAGAGTAATACCACCTATCAGTTCGTAACCTACATAAAACAGTTATTACAAACTTCCCGTGAAATTGAGCATTAGTTCGAAACCTATCCGTAGACGGAGTTTTATTCAAATATTGAACAAGATAAACTAACAGTGGAATATCGGTAATGTTGATTGAGTCAAGTTCAACAAAGGGATGGTCCAATTAAATCTGTCAGTGCGATGCGGATGCCTTTTGATTGGATAATTGTTGAGTAACTTAGTTTCCAAAAAGTTTGGAGAACTATTGTCGAGAAATTAATTGTATCAGTAACTAGAGATTAACAGGCAAACAAAACAATTATAGAATTTGAAAACCTACATCAGGTAATGCCAGGTACAGATCAAGGATCACAAACAAATTTCTGGCAAAAGAAAATTTGCTTTCACGGTAACTTTTACTGCGAAATTAGTTTCGAATGGAACAGCTTTTGATTGCTTTGTCTGCTTTTTGGATATATCAATTTATAGAATGACTAACTAAAATGATCGATCGAATCGACAAAAGGCATGTTTTCTAACATGCCTTTTGTAAAATAAAATCATGTTTCCTGACTATAATTGATGAAACAGATAATTAAATTACCGTCATTTATTTGTCATAAAATAATACATGCTGTATCTAGTTTAAATCGTAATTTTTTTTTCATTAGCAATAAAAATCTTATTCGAACTCAAATTTCTTACACGAACGGTGTACCTTTGTGTTTCTTAATCTTGAACGAACTGTTTGTTGTTTTCTCTTATCTTACTTAACATATTAATTACATTCTAAGAACCTTTTTATTTATTTTTTGTGTAAATCAATTGACAAAATATTTCTATTTAAATAGCAATTAAGCAGAGAAATTTGGTTTAGGAATGTTCGAACTTTCTACCAGTATTTAACGAACCTTCATAAAATAACGTTGTACTTCTTTTTATGTTTGTTACCTCAGAACTCAGGAATTTATAAACAGATTTGAATTTTTTTTCAATTGTATTTGAAAAAATTATATCCATATATATTTAAAGAAGAAAAGTGTTTTTTAAAGTAACTTTTTTGTAGATTTGTTATGTGATAGCAGTGTATTAAAAGATATTTACAACCAATCAGTAATTTTTTTTTATTTTTTATTTTTTTTTTTTTTTTTTTTTCCACCACAGAGTAGTCAAACATCAGTACAAACTATCTATATCTTCTCCTAGTATAATCATCATCATATTTTACACATTGTCTATAACAGCAATTTCTTTTTGTTACAGGTATGCATCTTTGATATGTATCAAAGGACGCTATAAATTAGAGCATCAAGACATAAATTAAAAAGTGGTTACTTAAATGACTATAAATTACATTAAATCTTATTTCCATGTTTTAAAGTAAGGAAAACAGTCGCAGAAAATAAAAATAAGTTAAAAAGAAGTTTAAAAGAAAACATACAATAGCTCTCTTTTTTGGATATATTTTTGAATAGAAATAACATTTCTTTGGCTGAACAACAATTAAACGAAGACACTAACTAAACTACAGTTTTCAAACAAGAAAATAAAACTGAACTGAAATGATTGAAGTTTTAAAGAATTACTGATTCAAGTGAGATACAATATCCACAAGAATAAACAAAAAATAAACAGGTTTCTGTCCCAACAAAATCAATTCATACACATTCCTTTCTATTAAATTAGTAACAATAACGTTTTTTCTAGTCTAAACAGTATAATCGTCACGCTATAAATTATTATTTATAATACTTATTTAAAAACAACAGTTTCAACATAACCTATCTATTAAAACAACTAGAAATAAGAAAAAAATATTTTTGTAAATTCCAAAGGACAATATATTTTTGGAAGTAGGTCAAATATGCTATCATACCATGTGTAGATAAATCTTCCTTTCGAAACAACAATGCTTGCCATATTTTTCAATTCTTTGTGCAGTTGTAAATACGAACAAAACACTAACAGGAATCAGACAAATTCTGCTAAACAGGGAGAGGCGTAACAGATCCCATTAGTACTAGTATTATAAATGTGAAAGTTTGGATGGATGGATAGATAGATGTATGGATGTATGTTTGTTACTCTTTCACGCAAAAACCACTGAACCGATTGTGATGAAACTTGATATGTAGATAGCTGGAGACCTGGATTTACGGATAGGCTACTTTTATCCCGATATTCCCACGGGATCGGGACTTACGCGGGTGAAACGTTGCTCTGCTAATACTAAATATTTCCAACCATAACTCAAACTGCTAAAATGTAAATTATAATATAAGAATACATTTAATGTAGCAATATCTAAAGCAACTAGCACCCAATTTAATCCACCAAATGGTCTGATAAAAGTCCACATTTCAGGCGAACCCACCGCGAATATCCTACACTAAATCATTACCGAAGCTCCCCTCATAAAAGCTGAAACAATTATTGCTTGTTAAGAGCCTCTCTCGAAGGGAAATAATAAAGAAATTGTTCCCTCACTATTACTGAAGCGCGATCGCTTTATTGCCGTATAAAACGTTGATTGTTTTTGAAGTTCGTGTATTAAAATTGAATGTTTGTCTTGTGTGAAATTAAGAACTACTGATCGGCATGTCTGTTCACACTAGTAGACGTGACATAAAGAGGTTCTGGGGTGCTGGTGCACCGTATGAAGGGAAAGGGGGGTGATATTATGCCAACAGACGTGTTAAAAGAAAAAAAAAATACCTTCTCGAAATCAATTTCTTAAACATGCTTATGTCGTTGTCTGTGGCAACAAACAAAATGTATACACCAAAAAATCAAATATACAGAAACAAATTATACATAAAATGTACAATTGGCGGCCTTATTGCAAGAAACAATATCTTCCATGCAACCTTTGGATGGACAGGAGTGTAACGATTTACGTATGTAAAGATATAATGTTCTTAAAACTGCTTCAATTACAATTGGTGAGTCAGATACCCATCCAAAATACGATATATTTGAGCCTAAAGGATTTTTTAACAAGATTTATAAACTGACAACAATAGCCTTTAATCTTTATCTTTCCAACCTTTAAACCGATCAAGAAGACAATAATTTCTTAGAACTATTTAATATCTTATGAAATAATTAACTTTATACGTCAAACATCTTAAAACCCTTTTAGTATAATCATCGTTAAAACTATAAAGGAACCACGTTTTCAATAACCGTAGCTGCTGTTGACAATATCTTAAAAGTAAAACAGCTTTATGCAAAAGACGTTTATGATTAAAAATAAGTTCATGATCAGCTAGTTGTCCCGGCAAAGGTTGCAAAAGGCGAGCCTGGCCTAATAATTTCCTATTTGTGCGGTGCCCCAAATTGTGGGTGATAGCGGAACCGAAAAAATAGAAAATAAAATTAATCTTCATAACGAAACCACTCTATCACATGGCAAGTTTACATACATTACGAAAACTTAATTTTATAGAGCTTTAACGTAATTAAAAAAATAGTTTTTTTTTTTTTTATAAACGTTTTTAATTTATTTATGCGTTCTTTCTTCTTGCTTTGAGAATTTTTTATATTTAAATTTAAAAAAAAATTCAGTTTCCTAACTGCCTAACTATTTATAGTAAAACATGTATACTGAGCCTCGTTAGAGGAGTTATAATGTCGATCTATAACGGCCCGTTTCCAAGTAGTTAAGTAGCCTTAAGAGAAGAAATTTAGCGAAGAAACTCACGGCCACTCTTAAATCACCAGATAGTTTAACAATACATATTTAGTGAAATAATATAATACAACACTGTTTTGTCGTGCATGTAATTAAGATTAAAAGTAACAACATAAGTAAAAACATAAAAGACAGAAGATGAAAAACGTATTAGCTCATATTAGCTCGTAAATAAATAAAGTACTTCGACTATGTATAATCTCAATGAGCTAAAAATGTGTGCCTTTCGCCGGTGTCTTGTACCAAAGTTCTGGCAGGATGGTGTTTTGACAGGGGACCCTAATCCAAGCCGCTCTGCAGGGCGTCACAGTGTAACTGACGTTTTTCAATTATAAACACTCACTATGTTACACTTTTGTGACTGTTTAGGACTGCAGTCCTTGAATGAAATCAAAGGCACTTTTATATTATAACTTTTGAAGGCTACAAAACCTCGTTTACTTAAATATTAAACGCAAATTAAAATAGTTACAAGTTTCCCATTCAGTAACAGCACATACAGTTTCTATTATCATGTTTGCTGATGACAAGCGATTTCAATACTTGAAAGATCACCTTTCAAATGGATTATTAATTGATCATTGAACAGTGCTTTATAATATCACATTATTTCACTAAATGTTGTTAAAGTGTCTGGTGATTTAAAAGAGCGGCTGTGAGTTTGTTTGTCCGATTTCTTCTCTTAAGGCTCAACTACTTGGAAACGGACGGTTATAGATCGACACTAGCAGATAACAATTTTACCTATTTGCAACACAATTGGACTGGCCTGTTGGCCTAGTGGTTAGTGACCCTGACTGCTATGCCATGGGTTCCTGGGTTCTTTGTGACCGTTATTTGTATGTGTGTAAAGTCCCCCGCGACACAGGAGTAATTCCTAATGCGGGCGTTATCTTTTTATAAAGAAAAAGAAAGAATATTACACAAAATAATTAAGAATGTGATATAACAACAAATTAACGACTTTCGGATATTTTCTTTTACTTGTGCTGTGAGACCTTGCTTCTTACCAAATTTCATGATTCTAGATCAATTGAAGTACCGTATAGGTTTTGATTTACTACCGAAATGTTCAAATTGGTTAAATATAACGCCTAAATAGCCGTATCTCTTGATTGCGTTGACTTAGAAGCTTGATTTTTAAAGGGACTGCAGACATAGGTATTTGATGTGAATTTCAATTTGATGCCTCCACGGGTTCCTGAGAAAAATGGTTTTAACAGACAGACAGGCCGGACAATGTTTTTTTTTATAATTCATGTAAGCACTGGAGCCTAAAACGAAAATAAAATGCTTTTATCTCAAGCTGTGCTTCCTTTTATTATAGTTTTTTTTGTGTGTGTGATATGTTCACCGATATCTCAGTAATAACAATCTCAGTAAAAACGTAACAATTTTTTATCGCTAAAACTGTTTTCTTTTAATATAGATGGTGAGGGTTCGGTGCAATCTTATCAATTAAAAAAGGGTCAACAGAGCTGTGAAAGTATATATTATGTATGTACTTACCTAGTTAATTTAAAAGCAGAACTGTTTAGAATTTACAGTAGATGTAGTGATTCATAATAAAAAGAACGTTATAATATTACGCACACTTCAGGTCTAAAAGATTTATTGTTTTGTTTCTACTTTCTTTGACTAATTCTCATAACAATACTTTTATTTAATCATAGTCATCATCATCATTATCATAGTCATTGGACATCCACTGCCGAACATAAGCCTCCCCTAACGACTTCAAACAAAAGTTTAAATTTTTCAAAACGAGTATCACCAAAGTTTTGGATGACACGACGTCATCTTAACGCGAGGTACCAGGCCTTCATACAGCTATAGGATATTATTATGAGTAGGTATGTTCTCAATAGAGACGAACCGAACTCTCAGTACACTTCGGATCAATTTCCAAAGTTTTACTTCGATCTTTACTTTCTTGGGGCGTGTTTACACTACGTTTGAAATTATGAAGTAGAGGGAAGTACAGGAACTGAGTATAAATTTTATATGTATTCTAACAAAAGATGAAGAACACTGTTTTAAGTATTTGCTGTTGTATTTCTCATATTTTGAATAAGGTAGGAGTTAAAAAGATGTAACAGGAACGAAGACTTGTATTGGATTTTTACACTAGTGTTACGAATACTCAAAAGTGCCGATGTGTTAAGGCATGGCATGGCATGGCAGTGCCTGCCTATATAGGGAAACTTTTAACTTGTTAACTGCATTAACAAAAATATTTTTTTGGAAAATTAAAAACCTATTTAAATTTTATTTTCCAAAAAAAATTATTACTCTAAAGCTTGTCAGTGGTTACTAAACAAAAAACAACATAGGAGCATCTGCTCCTATGTTCGTCAACTGATGTTTTTTTTTCCATTTGGTTCTTAACTGTTTTATCGTTGCCTATTTATATACACTCAGTCTATTATGCAGTAGGTCTCAGTGCCATAAACTTTGTAATAAAAACAAATAAGATGAGACATTCAAGCACATTTAAGATAGTTACCTGTTGAACATGCTGAATCTGTCAATAAATTAGGAATGTAAAATGCGACTGTTACATTTTCAGTAAAGTTATCTTTTTCCAGAGAATATCGCGAGGAACGCTCCTCGACACTGTCTCATCTGGAACATAGACATTGATCATCCAAATTCTTGACGAGGGTAATTATTCTGCAAGCCCTATACTTACAAGAAAGAAGAGTATAGTTAGAGCCATCAGCAGCTATTTACCATCAACGGTTTACATTGGTTGTCAAAGAATTATTTTTCTATATTTTCTCCTTTGACTATTTAAAATTGGAAGGTTTTTTTTAATTCAATTGTTTATAATTACTAAGTTTTATCTTGTTCGTACCAAGGGTTCATCGCTCGTACTGCATGTGACCCCTTCCTAACTCTCAAACGTTGAGCCTGTACGGAACTTAACCATCCACTTTATTAGCAAACTTGAGATGAGCACAGTCTTTCAGTAATTACACTGGATTATTTTCGGCCGACTGCGTCTTAAACTTGTTTTCAAGTCATCTGAACAATATTAAATATTTTGTTTTTTGATACATTTTAGTGGATCTTTTAATCCTTTTTCGATACAACTTATAATTAAAAGAAAACTTTTATTAAATATTTTTTTATTAAAAATTATAAAGACTGAAAAAGTTAGGCTCTGTTTAATCCCAATTCCAACTTACTCTGAAATAGAAAGAACCTACAGATCATTTTAGCAACAATAGTGGTATAGGTATATGTTGTGTTAAATAAATGACGTGCTATGCGGTAAAATGTAATAGGTATGTTCTTAATTTCAAAATATTTTTTCCTGACACAGGAATCGAACCAAACAACAGCACAAACATATTCCTACTTTATCTGACTTAAAGTAAAATGAGCCAACATACATATTGGCTCATTTTACTTTAAACAACATATAACAAAAGTAAAATCGAAATAGAATATGAAAACATGACCAGCATCAGATTTTCATAACTTTGTAACAAAACTACACTCACTCACTCATAGAAATTCACATCCAAAATATAAACAAGCCTTTTATTGTACACTGGATACAATAAAAGGCTTTGTATACTTTAATAAAATTACAAAGAAACTTAAATGCTGAAATAATGTGCGATGATGACAGAAAAGAATAGATGGCCCGAGTTCTTAATCTATTAGACAGGCCCTAAAGCGTCCACAGCAGGTGAATGTTTATTTAGGGCTTATAAAAGATTAGTGACATTGTTAGACACACTTTTATTAATTATATTTAAGTGTACTAACGACATGTACTGGCTTTTATATTTACTCATATTGACTGACATCGTTTTCACGTCGTTAACGAGATGTATCTGTATAGAAATGTGACTAAGTTCTGTGTCAGCTATTGATCTAAATTTTACAGCAGCCATTGCATCCCTAAGTACATCTAAATAAAATTATATATTATTGCATGTTGAACACTTTTATTGATCTCAATATCAGAACAGTGCCGGCGATGTTTATAAACTTTAACGTCTTTGTTCAAAGTTTGAAGGCTCTTGTTTCGCCAAGAAACTATTATACATTCGTTATACTTTTCTTTGAAATATATTCTGATATCTTATCGAAGAAATCTGTTTCGGATTTTTGTAAGTAACTATACAAAAATCCGAAACACTACTTTTTTCTTGAAGACTCTGGACATCGACCTGCAATACTGACGGGCCTGTTGTTTAGTGATTAGTGATCCCGGCTGCTGAGCCAGAGGCCCTGGATTCGATCCCACCCAGGACAAATAATTGTATGATGAGCATGATCGTTTGTTCTGTGTCTGGGTGTAATTTATCTATAATATGTATGTATTTTGAAACATATAAATACAGGCTCTGCCGAACCTAAGATGTGTCTAGTTATTATTATTATACTACTTTATTTGCTAAGGTAATAATATTTTATAAACATCAATAACTTAACATTTTCATATATGTTAAGTTATTGATATTTATAAAACGTTATACAGCATTTTATTTTAAAATATCATAAGTTATTAAGTGCCAAGCTTACCTATCAATCTAGCAACCTTACTACAAAATACGTTATATTACGACTACATGCCCATTTTCTATTTAAATACCATATGTAGTTACAAGTTTAAAATGATCTGCATTTAGAAGTTTCTGATAAGCTCTACTGTGACTTTGAATTTCTAAAATTATTATTAATACTAATCAGATAATATAGATGTACCTATGCTTAGTGTAACCACTTACCATCAGACCGGCCGTAGGCCTGATTACAACTGGCGTGATATAAAAAAGTCTTAATAGTTATAATAGGACGAAACTGGTTGCGAAGCGGTCCAATTTCGACGGTAATCCACTGAATCCTCTATATGCTTTCATTTATTTTATTGTTATTCTATTATATTAGTTGCGCGCGTGTACTAAAACGAACGAAAAACAGGAATGTATTAGAAATTTACATTTCATATTATTTGTTCATAATACTTAACATAAAGTCAATAACCATCAGTAATATACCTATCAATGTATACGATTGCATAACTAGACCTCAAACAGGACTTCACCGCTATTTGTATACATCCTATTGAAATACACATGATCGGTAGATACTTGAAGTTTTTACGAGTAGGATCGGTACTTAGCACGTCATTCCTCAATTTATATTTGCCTAGAACCCGACCTTGTAATATCTAAAATATTTACACAAACTCAATATTGGCGATCCTAAATAGTTTCCCAAAAATGGTAAATTGTGACGTCGTGTGTAAGGGTGGGGGGGAGATTGCATGAGTGGTGGAACACTTGATGCTGTAACTCTGTTTGCGAAGCCCTCGTCCACACCAAGCGTGCGAACGACACACTCTCTAGAGCTGAAATATCGCACAATACGTGCGACATTTTCACACTTTTATGTATTCCGATTTGATTCATGTATAATTTAATGTCTGAATATAAACAAGCTGATTACAGAGAAAATTATTTTGTGTTCGAGTGTGGTTCGATTCGGCGTATTATTGATGGAATTTTGTATTTGTAGTATTGTATGATATTGTTTTATAATTTAGTTTAGACATGACATTAAAATCAAAATCGAATCAGAATAACATGTCCGTAAATTAGCAATTATAAAATCATTTATATATTTTTTTTAATTCTACAATATTTTCATAACATGAAATAAGAAAGTTTTAGTCTTATATAATCGAATGATATATGGGTCGAGTCTTATTTATTTTTTAAGGTTTTTTAAGTATTTTATGCAGCTCTGTTAATTATTATACAGCTCTGGGGGGTAGGAGTTGTTTAAGAATACGCGGCATTACTTAACCCAAATGTTTCTTACTTTTTATTATAAAGTGTGTAAAGGAGTCCGGATCAGGAGTTAATAACAATTACAAGACACAATACTTAATAATATCCCAGACCCTCCCTGAGTGACTACAGTTATAGTATTCTTATAGGACTCAATCCTTAAAAAAACCTAGCGTAATTTTATTTTATTAGAACGGGTCACAAATTATTAGAAGTGACTACACGTCGATGGTGTAGTGGATATGCTTCAATTCCACAAACACTCGACAGTATAATACATTAATTACTCCTATATACATTGTTACTAATTAACACTTTGATAGGTGTAAGCGACAATTAGTTCTACATTGTTTGTTCTGTCCTGACGATCCACTATTTAAAGCAACTTAATCAGTGCAAAACGGGCAATGTATGTACTAGGCACATGTCACTTGCGAAAATGTCAATTAGGTAATAATAATTTAAAGATATACATGAGTAATGTCACGTCATTTAAAATTACACCTAGAATTAAAAAAGAACATTCCTGTTACATACGTTGGGTGTTGATGTTTTCCGCTCAGCTTCCCTACATTAATCATCACTTACAAAGCCTTTTTAAAGGGATGACATAGACCTATCTGCCATCCCATTGTTACCATTGTCACCCTGTCACCTGTAAGGTGCCTCAACATAATTTATTTTCAAGTAAATAAATTATCATAATCATCCGTTTGGTAAACTTGCGTTTTAGGATTACGAGTTATTCGGTGTAAGGCATAAAATGAAACACAACGGCATTCTTAGACGTACTTTTGGGGACGGATAGATTAATAGACAGTCTAGATTATTTGAAGAAAGAGTGGCAAAATTCATTCAATAAAATGACCAATTAAAAAAAAGACCGGCATCGCGTGAATACCAACCAAGCGATCACCAGCGCCTACGGACGCTTCAAAGACTGACTTTGAAGCGTCCGTAGGCAGTGGTGATCGCTTACCTAATTGTGGGTCGTATATTTGTTTATCATTGTTAAGGTACCGGATAAAAAATCTCAAAAGAGAGCACAAGTCTTAAAAGGTTAGTTTTATTTTTTAAATTATCCTCATACTTTATTAAAATTCCTGGATCAATCCGTGATGTGGTGGCAAGTGAACGTATCAATTACTAAGCATGGTTTCGTTCGATAGTTTGTAAAAAAATACATACAAGCATGGGGATTCGAGCACCTATGAATATATAAGGATTTTAGCTGCATATTTACAAATTGATACAAACTAACTTTGAAAATGAAAAGAAAATTTAATCAATGTTGGTCTAGTGGTTAGTGACTGCTGAGTCCGAGGTCGTGGGTTTAATTGCCAGGACAAATATTTATGTGATGGGCATGATCATTTGTTCTGTGTCTGGGTGTAATTTATCTATAATATGTATGTATTTAGAAATGTATAATTAGGTTTTTATCAGTCTCGATACCATAGTATAGGCTCCGCCTAGTTTGTGATCAGACAAACGTGTGAGAGATGTGTCATGTTATTATTATTCTCTTTATTCATCTTTTACCATTTAAATTACATTTTTAAATATGTACATAAAAAATATATTTATTTAAAAATATAAAAAATAGTAGACCACCGACATCGGGTACAGGGACCAAGATACCGGTGGCTAGGGCTCCATAGACAGGAACCTCCTCACTATACGGGCCGTGTCGAGAAGAACTGCCTTCTGCATCAGTCCCTTGATCCAACCGTCTAACTCGAGCCTCTTAAGGTGTTGATCGAGGCTCCTGGCTATCAATCCATGAGCAGATATTACAATCGGAACAATGATCGCCAATTCGACATTCCAAACATCGACAATCTCGTGAGACAAATTCAAATATTTGATTTGTTTATCTTTAAAAAAAATATTATTATTCGCCATTAGCCACAGTAAAAACAAATTTGCAGTTCAGGCTATACCAAATGTTTTGAAAAGGTTTTAAAATATAACATACATTTATAAGTTATTTACAATTTTAATTTGTGTAAATAATCTTTCTATATACACAAACACAAACATAAGTTTGCTCGATCTCACTATAACTTTCTTTTCTTCGAATCGCAAACAATCCAAGAGGTACATCCAATACTTAGGTACAGACTGCCGAATATTTCGGTGTGTTCGCCAAAGTTCAACCCCTGAACTCGGCACAAGTTTTATTAGGATACTTGTAAAATTTCCGCCTATTTCATTGGAAGTGCTTTCGCCTGATTAAATAACATCAATTTATTGACTTAAACACTGTTGAAAGTGCCGAAGAATTTTGATATCTGTATGTCCGTAAGTTTCTTTGAGTTTTTCTTTTTGATGTAATAAAATTGAGGGTAGAATTTTGATCAAATTGTTTAGTATTGGGTAATAGTGAATAATTTTTTGATCCAGAGATTTTTCAAATTATTTTTTTAATTTAATGATATACATAAACATTATTGTGGGTGGTTAAAAATGTCGCTTCCTTGAAACGATTTAAGAACTAATAGTCACACCTTCGTAATAGGTATTAATATTAAAAACACGGTTATAATAACACCCGTATTAATTTCCGGATCAGACTAATCAATGTTGTGGTCTACGAGGCGTTACTTTTAACCCTGTTTCACCCACAACTATTCTTTACTTCGAACAAAACCGCACTATTCGACAACGTGCATTCTTGTTATCTTAACTTACATTGTATCGGTCGTTACCATATCTTGCGGCGGTCGTGTAATAATAATAATTAATAAATAAAGAGAATAGTAATAATAATAATACATTTTTATTTCGGTATTTAGTGTATATAAATTGACTTCAAAATTATTGTTAGAAATAGATAAACATAAATATAACCATTTGACTGTGTGCAGTCGTACCCAGCGCGCGACCATAGGAGAGCCCCACCCATCTGCCAATACGCATAGGATGCTGTTGGCGCTGCCGCGCAATCGTAACAGCATTGAAGCGCACCACTTTCGCATAACTGCAGCAAAGCTGTCCACCGGAACCTCGGCAAACATGCCTGAGGCACTACAAAATTGAGGCAACCCCATCTGCACCCTAAATGCATTATTGTATTGGACGCGGCGGTCACCGAAAAATAACAGCAAACTGAGAAATGTTTTTTTATTAAAGCATTTATTTATATTTTACTGTCTCATATGACTGTGATAAAAACAAGGTACTTTATCAAGGTTTTTGCACAATGTACGCTACAGTTACCAGAGTATTGCAATTTCCGTAATGCTATGCATTCTTGAATCCAATTCTAACTTTAGGATTCAGTTTTTACATAAAGCTTTAAGATACTCGTACTTCAGTATAGAACACATCGGCTGCCCACTTTCAAAACCTGGTAAGGGCTTGAAACTAGAGCAGAGCCCAAATTATTTCTAGACACATAAATTACATCCAGATACAAAACAAATGATCATGTTCATTACACAATTATTTGTCCTGGGTGGGAATCGAACCCATGATCACTAACCACTAGACAAACAGACCCGTCAAATAATTTGTTTTTGAAGATCTTTGTTTTAATACCGGTATACAAAAATCATAGCAGCGCGAGTCTGCAGGGATAAGTCACACACTACTGTTTCCACAAGAGTTTCAAAATTGACAAACAAGCATACGCAAACGAGCGCAGGTGCTTATAAACAGATATACATTGCTAACTATAAAATTATGAACATTTCACATGAAAATGACAATGGTTTTCGTCCATTACTTTAAACCACAAAGCTTTTAATGATTTTGTTGGAACAAACCTCTAATAATATGGGTCCATGGGTTTATTTTTAGTCATCACTAGTGGGTGAAAGCAATTAATGGTGACTGTACAAACAAGAAACAATAAAAATTTATATAATTATGCTACACATACTCAAACATACACGGTGTAAATTTTATGAGTCGTCAGAGCCTTGGAACTCGGTTAACGATGCAGTTTATTGACGCGGTACACAGAATAATTCTATAGCATTATTTAAAATTGAAGGAAAAGCAATCATGTATTTACCGCCCTTCCCTTGTTAGGCAAAATTCACGCCTATGTAACCACAAAGAGGTTGGCAGAGATGTATTACATTGCCATCCTTTCATTTTGCATAGGATGTAGATTCTATTGCCTTCTATTGGCCATATTTAAAGCTGGAAAATACCCTAATACTGAAATCTAATTAGAGTTTACCCGACACGGAACTTGAGCCTTTTTTTTTTTTTTTTTTTTTTTTATCGTGTGGAAACCCCCACGGGTCATCACCTCACCGGAGCTAACGGTAAAGTGGTATGTCGGAATCGAACCGACTAAAACCACACGGTGTTCCGTCACAAGGGGGTCTATTGCAGGGGAACCCGGGTATACCCTAGGAAGGAGTCCTCCGGGAACCCCTGCAGACCTTGGCCGCCTTTAGCAGGCGACCACATCATGGGGTACGGGGGGCCTAACCCCCCTCCAGATCAGAGAGGTGCGCGTGGAACACGTCGCGTCCCCGTCTCGGGCCTGCTTCTGCAAGGGTAACGGTCAGCCCGACCCGTTACCCCCAGGCCAGCGCTCATGGAGGCCGGAGATCATTTTGCGCTCTCCGGCGCCTGGTGCGTCTTCTGCGGGATGGGAGAGTACTTATCCTCTCCCGTTGCCGTTCCGCCGCCTCTTTAGCCAACATCACCTCCTCGCAAAACAAGGCAGCGGAATCCCATGCACTCTCACTTTGGACCATGGACAGAACCATGGTCTCTAGCGAGAGGCTTCCCACCCCAATAGCTGTCACGAGATCGTTTCGCAGCTGCGTCCATGCTGAGCACTCCACCAAAGTGTGGAGTGCAGTGTCCTCGCGACAGCCTCCGCAGTGGTGGCACACAGGCGATGGCTCCCGGCCTATACGACACAGGTACTTACCAAAGCAGCCGTGTCCGGTGAGTACCTGCGTCAACCGGTAGGAGAGGCTGCCATGTCGCCTCTCCAGCCAATCCTCCATGATGGGTCTTACCGCCACAATTGTGGCGTGCCCTACACGGAACTTGAGCCTAGGACTTCACCATCGACACTATAAACTCGTGTCAAAGAGCCAAAGATCGGTATATAAAAGTATGTGTACATAGTAAATATTATTTACTTGAAAATAAGCGCTCTGGTATTTGAAGTATGAACATTTATTAAGTTATATTTATTACAATCACAGTGCCAAGAGTTGATTCACAAATTTATTCATTAAAAGTTGTCTGTGAAGATAAAAAACTTTCTAATTGTACGAATGAGGTACTAATTATTCAAACAATTATGTTAGAAACTTAGGTTGGGTAAGTTAACATTTTTTTGGCATCATTTGCCAAACGACGGGCCGGAGAAACTCTTAATCATAAAACTTAGATAACAAATGCTTCTCAAGTTTTAAGTAAAACATTTTTTCTCTACTTTGATGAAAAGTAAGGAATTGTGTATTTAAAATTCTGGCTGAGTTATTTTTAGGGCACCGTACCTCAATAAGAAAAACAAACCCACACAAAATCACTGCGTCGTCTGTCTGTTAGTTTGTCTATCAAGGTATTTTTGTTTTCAAAGATATAATATACAAATAAATTTATATATATAAATATTTCGTGTCACGTTATTTGTTCGCGATTAACTCCTAAACTAATGAACCGATTTTAATGCACAATGTGTGCAGTAAACTGCACACATTGTGCAGCAAGCACACATTGTGCTCAAGTTGGACTAAAGTCCAACTTGAGAAATTACCTGGCCTGGTAGCCGATTGAGCTGTCAAAAATTAAGTTCCTTAATAAACTTAAAAAAAACAAGTGTCTACTTTTATTTTAGGAATTTAGTAAGTTAGTTTCTAGCTATCAACTATCCATAAAATTAAAATTCTACGTGTCCTCCAAACGCGAGTCCTATTCGAACTTGCCGGGTTTTTTTTTAAATTTATAACTAACTTATTTGCATTCTGGTTTATAATTAAAGAAGGGAACGAGTGCCAAGGGCGAGGGAAAGTGGGGTGAACGTACCCTCCTTGACTCGAGTTTGGTTAGTGTTAGAATTATGATTTTCGGTAAAAAAAAACGGTTCGTTTCGGTTAAATTTCTTTGTTTTCGAATTCTCTTTGGATTCGGTGTTTGTTTAAGTTTCAGTGAATAAAGCTAAGTTTAAATTATTTAAGTTTAACGGAGAGACCCATTTATGAAATTGTTTAGAATGCACAACATGTAAAACAGTAAACATATACATATACATTAAGGTAGTGTGTTTAGAATAAAATTAGCATTGCTAATGCATCGAATTCCTTCAAGTAACCTGTTGAGCACATTTTCAAGTATCTATTTTCTAAAAGTATTTAAAAAAAAGAATACAATTTTTTTTTCAAAATACTGCCTCGTTAGCGTTATCCATAATATGGCCTGCTTGTTTGCCTGCCATCAGGATGCATTCATGCCAGAAGAAAAAAAAAATTTAGGAAAGCCTATAACTTACTTATGATCGTAAGAGGAGTATCAAACTGTAAATTATATTTTAGTTGTAACAGTCAAGTTTTTATGTGATGGAAGGACTGCAGAAAGCGAAAAGTTTTACGCTATATGTATTACAAATGCATAAATATGAAGCCCAAAATAGTGTGTAGTTTGTTAACGTATGACGTATTTCTATATACAGGCAACTAGTGTAATTTTATGTAATATTTATGATATGCCTTTTGTCAAAGAGTAAATCTATCTTTTGACCAAGGAAAAGGTAAAAATTAATTAATATTATAAGGAGGATTTACGCTTTAAAATCACTTTATCATAATAATTACGTAGTATACTTACAGGTTGAATTTAAAGTTATTTAATTCTATCAATCCAGGTGATCAGCTACTGAAATTGAATAGCTTTTATCGATATTTTGTCCCAAAGGTTTTTACCATGTTAAAGATTCTTGGTAAAAAAATGTATTCGGATATTTGCGGGTCGTAACACGTAAACCGATAATAACTTCTTCAAATTATTCTTTGTGTATTAATTGCTATTTTACAATAACTTATTTTTCGAAGTTTCAAATAAGTCGCTAGAGTCAAACACAGGAGAGTTCGAGTATGTAAGCAATACGTGAAGGAAGTCGAACTCCTACTTCATCACGTTAACAACTGCTTTATTATCAATTTATTTACGTATTACTATGTGCCAATGATATGTCTAGTGGGAGAGCCATACTTCGGTACGTATGGGCTAACCGGAACGATACCACGGCCTCACAGAAAAGCGGCGTGTAACAATGCTTGTGTTATGTCTCGCCGAGTGCCGATGAAGGAGGTTACCGGAGGACCTCACCTCTTTTCCCTCATCTCCTACTCCCACCTAAAGGCTGGCAACGCACTATTGCTCCTTGAGTTGAAGGTGCCCATGGGCGGTGGTTGTCATTTACCATCACGTGACCCCTCCGCTCGTTTACCATATCACATAAAAAACACATACCACTTTATTATTACCACCGAAAACCGACATTGTGAAGTCACAGTGCAACTAATTTCTTTTCAAAAAACAGAATCCCAGGTAATAGCTAGCTATATATATTATTATGTAGACTTATAGATACTGTATTAATAGTTAAATCCTCATCTAAGATTCCCAAGGATTATGTGGAAAACAACCACACAATAGCGATAGACATCTCTATTGTTCGTATGGCATCAAACTTTGTAGTTTCTCATTAACAGCAGAACTTGTACCTCTCAATATGAAAATAGATACTCTATAATAATGGTTAGAACCATGGTAATATTGTAAGGCCGTCTAAAAGGCTACAATAGTGTGCTATTTAATGTGTCAAAACTTGAATAGACAAGTCAGGTTTTCATACAAAACGAACATCTAAGAGCATTTTGTTTTGTTCAGTATTTTCTTCAATATACAATAGTTTTTAATAAGAATAGAAAAATAAGTATTTACAGAAAATGGTGATGATTAGGTGATATTAAAATAATCACTCCTTTATACAACTAGGTGTATTACAGGTGACGCCCTCAGCCCCTCTTGCAGTTTTTTGTAAGCTGGAGCTACTTCCCAAGTCAGGTAGTTCCAAGACTAGTGGACATTTTTGCTTCCCTACCTCATGGACATTCCTCGTTAATTTTATTTACATATTTAAACTAAATTTTTTGCTATTCACTAAAATTCGAACAAGTGATTTTCTGCTGATGTTTCCCTTATGCCGATTATACTCTATTACACAAATCCCCCACTTTTCCTAAAACTCTGCAATACCTCGAATTACCATACCCACTCAGCAATTCATTTTCTCTCGACGGTGGCGTGCGGCCGTATGAAATAATAAAATTAATGTCTTAATCTTTGAAATTTATTCATCGCATGTTGCGGTGTGATGCACTATGTGCCTGTGCGCCTTACTTGCCGTACTTGTAGCTGCTTAATATTAAAGTTTCGTGTGGTTTCATAGCATTTCTTATCACCTTGAAAACAATTAAGGTAGCTAATAGCAAATATTTCCTTAATCGACTCCGTATTTTACTTAAAATTTGCAACAACTAGCTTTCACAGTGACGGCTCGCACAGGGATTTAACTGACAGAAGCAATTTAATTTTACTAGCTAAGTTACTATATTCGATGTTTTCAATACATTTCACAGAACAAAATCGAAATCGTAAATAGATTAATAAACCCATTGTTAAAAGAATGAGAAAGTTTGATTTGTGCTTTACGGATATTAAGAAACTTGTGTCAAATACTATGATCTAAAAGGATGGGCTTTAACAAACAACAAAAATTATGCACGTGTTTACGTACATAATTACAATTGAAATATTATGTGGTCTAAAATGTGTACAAAGCATTTATATTTATCCCTAAATTAGGGTCGGCTTTCAGTCTAACTACGATACGGCCGAACTTCGATATTTTAAGTGAAGCGACTGCCATCAGACCTTTATAACCCAAGTACTAGGCGATAACGAAGTTCTATAGTCAGACAGGTTGTCGGACTTTTTAGGCCTCCAACTACCCGTAACGAATGCCACAGATGTTTGTATGGCACCCGGGACTAACGGTTTAATCGTGCTTTCAGAGGCACGGAAGGGTCTCAATCTGTTAAGAATGGTCACCCATCCTAGAATGACCTGGCTAGCATTACTTAACTTTGTAATGTGCTACTCGGTTAACACTTAGCCACGAGCCCACGGGTTATATTTATCCCCATATGTACATATTATTTATAACGCTCAAAAAGTCAAGTGAAATGACGCACAATACGAATGGAACTATTTCGAACAGTGTCAATAAGAAGCCTTGGCATAAATAGGCAAGGAGGAGCCCCGTCCAGTAAGTAATGAGGCACTATTGCAAACATATAGAGTAACAAAGGTGGGGCGATAATTGATTGCGGCGCGCCCCCTACAATTGCGGTCGTGTTTTTACAGGTATTGCTCCACGCGGCGCACTTGAGTGTCTTGTGACGGATTTACATGTTCTGTGTATGTTTTTTGACAGCGATTGATTAGGAGTTCTTTTTCAAAAAAAAAAAATTCTAAATAAAGACAACTCGTATTAGGAATGATTTCTGTCAGGGACTTATAACGTATAATAAGTATTAATAACGTATATAAAGAACACCCAGACTCCGGACAACTATTTGTGGGTAACACAAATTTTTGTCTCGTATGGCAATGGAACCCAAAAGACTCGGGGCGTAGTGGCGAGGCGACCACTTTAACCATAGCGCCACCCGTGAAAAAAAAATTTCGAACTTGGCGACATGACTTGTGTCATCAGGTTCAAAATTTAAATTAGTGCGTCATTAAAGTTGACTCGAAAGAAAAAAGAGTTTCTATTTGAGATAGCGTGGGGAAATTCAAATCCTTATGAGAAGGGAAAATTTTCTTAATATTCAGGTTTTTTTTTAATAATGTTCGTAAAGTTAAGTGTCAAGTGGCCACAGATAACAAGAACAATATGTGATCCTAGGTTTTCTGTTAAACTGAAAGAAGAAGATATTTATAAGACGAACATGAGGCCTGCCGCTCTATATGGATCTGAATGTTGGCCCACTATAGGAACGGATTATAGACGCCTGCATTTAGTTGGAAAGCGAATATTGATATGGATGTGTGGTGTGACTAGGATGGACAAGATAAGGAATAATAATAATAACTTGACACGTCTCACACACGGCCGTCTAATCCCAAGCTAGGCACAGCCTGTGATATGGTGACCAGACTACTGATAAACATACTTATATATATATATATATTTAAGTACATACATATTATAGACAAACTACACACAAAATTATTTGTCCTGGGTGGGAATTGAACCCACAACCTCTGGGTCAGCAGTCAGGATCACTTAACCACTAAACCAACAGGCCAGTCAACATAGGAATGACTATACACATTAGAGGAAGCCTAAAAGTAGCTCCAAAAGTTGAGAAGCTATTGTTTATCGTGGTATGGACATGTGACATAAAACTCTCTTTGCCACATTTTGCTCAACCCACTGCGGTTGAGCAAAATGTGGCAAAGAGAGTTTTATGTATGAAATTTGACGGATACAAGAGTAGAGAACGACCAAAGAAAAGATGGATGGACTGCGTGAAAGAGGATATGGGTAGAACGTGATTAAGCAGTGAAATGACGAATTATAGAGAAGAATGGAAAAAGAAACCACATTGCACCGACCCCATATTTGGAATAGGGGTGAGAAGATTAGAGTTAAATGTTAGTTGAGATATCCATATCAATAAATAAAACTGTCAACTTTTTTTAAATTGCTTTTTAATATACATAACAGTGTAACGATCATTTTATTATATTGGAATCAAATATGTGGATTTAGAACTTTGCTTTAAAAATCTTTTTTTTTTTTATTCAAGATATCGCCTCCAATTTGCCTAATCGCAATGTTACTAAATGCATCTAAGCCTGGGGGCTTTATAAAATACTTCAATGACTTTTAACAATGAATTGACCAAAAGTTATTAAAAACAGTGTTTAGTGATTTATCCAACGACTTTATCCACTTTTGAAATGTTTGAACAATAATGGAGGGTGACGTTTGGGTTTCAATCAGTATTGAAAAATATTAATAAAGTAATAAGTATATTAATTTTATTATGAAAGCTATTTCTGCATTTTATAAATAATTGTACATTATCGGACACAACCCATAGACAATAAGTAGCGGTGGCATTTCTATTTGTTAGTGACCATATATAGAATAATAATAATGACTTAAGAAACCTAACACACGGCCATCGGATCCCAAATTAGGCAAAGCCTGTACTATGGCAACCAGACAACTGATAAACATAGTTAAATATTACTTAATACATACATATTACAGAAAAATTACACCAAGACACAGAACAAATGATCGTGCTCATTACACAATGATTTGCCCTGGATGGTAATAGAAACCACGACCTCTGGCACAGCAGTCAGTTTCACTAACCACTAGACCAACAATAATGTTGGATAATGGCAAGTGATACTAATATTGTGATTTCTTATTAGCACTGGTAACTGCTTACCATAAGGCTGGCCGTGTGCTTATTTACCAACTTAGTAGTAAACAAAATTAATAAAGCTACACCTCTAACAAGTATAAAGTTACGATCCTTTTCAATACTCACACTGAAAAATTGTACGCAACAGTCCGACAGCTGCGTACTGAAACAACCTGTACATAGCTATAAGGCTTAATCCCCACGGGGTCTCTGTAGTCACGTAACGGAAACAATGCTGTATGGTCTTAAGCTCAGGCCTCGAAATAGGCGATAGGATTGTAGTCTAGGTGCTTGGGAAGAATTGATTGTACGACGTTTGTATTGAATTGTTGGTTATTTATTATACTTGTATCAAGGACTTGTCGATCAAGATGCAATAACATATTCTATATTTAAATATTATAAAAAAACTTTGTGGGTAACGATACAAAGCCACGGTTTGTACTAAGAGTGACGTCATTGCCTTTGTTGATGAACACTGGTTATTATCGTTTAACATCTGGCGCGCTGTGTGCTTGTCTGTAATTATAGTTGTGGATATACCTATTTTTTAAGTTTTATTATAATATATATATGAAACATAAATACACATATAATCCATTATTCCGTTTTCGTTTTTCAAACAACAATTATTTGCCTCATTTGGCATAACTTTGCTTACAAGGTAAGAGGTAAAAGATCTGGGAGTGTTTCAACACTGGGCTTACGTTTCGTGATATCTAGCTTTCCTGCTACGAACCGTTCGCAGCTTTACTAATGTTAAAGCGTTTGTTAAATTGTTTAATGCTTAAGAGAGAAGCCAATTGAGCCCACATGAAGTTAAATATAATCTCATGTTGGAGCGACTGCAAAATAAGTTTATTTGATACCTATACATGAAATACTATTGTGTATTTCTCTGTTACCCCGTAATGTGTCCACCTTTATTCATTTTGTGTATGGTTTTATATAACTAGTAGAAGGTAGGACAGGAATTTGCGCTTACCTTGTGAATATATATTTATAGTTTTTTTTCATACATAATTCTATACTGGATCTCTCATTATATACTGGAGCGAATTAATTTTAATGTTCCGGATAGATTTTTGTATCGGCGACGAATGACGCACAAGTTTACTGTACATAACCTTCAAACTCGTTCTGGATTAAGTCTACTTGTTCTGTTGCACGTTGGGTTTTCACAAATATTAGAAGAATATTATTAATAATTAGTTATAATAGCAACTAGAAGTGAATAGTTATTTTTTATTGTACAATACATAAAATAAAAGTAATAATATGTATTGTAATAGCTAATGTAGGCCGGTAAGGATCCCAGTTTAGCATAAATAAATAAAAAAATACAGCGAACACAACAAACACATTAAAACTTTACATTATTTAATGGTATTAAAACTTTGACATTTTAATAAATATTAGTATAGACATATTGAACATAATTAAATTGTATATATGATTATTTGTATCAATAATTATAATGATAATTTGCATGTCAATAGTATTGACTAAAGTCGCACACATTTATTAGAATATTTAAACGTAATATCTTTCTGTATCGACTTTTCTGCAAATAAATAAATTTGATTGATTTTCTTCATTTTGCTAAATAATAAACATGTTTAAAAATAGCTACCTAGTTAACGCTACTTACTCAATTTCCTGGCCCCAATATAGAAGCTACAATGTTTGCGCTCATGATCGGAAAGCGTCGTGTGTTGCGTGCCGTAAGTGGGCCCGGCTGAGAATCAAATTACATACCGATGGCCTATCGCATTTGCATAATTAACTAATTGCTCATGACAGCTCAAATAGAACGTATCGTTTCAAAGATTATTCATCTGACATAAATATCAATTTGATTCTTGGGATAGTGAGCAGATACAAAACAATAAAGACATGAAAATATATTGTTATATTGCTTCCTTAGTTAAATGGTAAGACATGAACATGATAAATAGTTGCACTTTGAGTTATTTACTAATTTACTTTCTCTAAATAGAACTAATTACATCTAGAAAACCAGTCACGTACGATAGTAAAACCTTTAGTAATTCAAATCGCACTTTGTTCAAGATGCGTTTCTGACCATTGAACAAGAGCAGCGATGTATCCTGCATTGATCACTAACCTCTGATTCGTAGATGTAACGTGCGGTGAGCGAACTAGGTGTACAGAATCTAATTATACACCGGTGGCTTATTAAAATCTACATAATTATCTAATTGGTAATGATCTAATTGTAATGTTGTGTTTACAATACGTAGGAGGGGCATCGTAAGGCAACTTAACAGGAATAAACGATAATAACAAATCGATTCGGTTAGTTTTTGTATACCTGGCATCCTCATCATACAAAAAAAGGCTCAAAATTCCTCCTTATACGCACGGTCCACGGCACCAGGTCGTATTTATTTTTATTTTTACTGTTGAAATGGAATTGATCACCAATTGTGAACACTGGTTAGTGGTTACAATTGATGTCACTTACGCGTTGCCAATCTTTGTCACCAACAGAAATACTTCCCTGGTAGTAATAGTAATATTTTGTAGGGTAGATGCACTTCTTCAGTTAGCAGGGAAAATTTAAGCAAAAAATTGTTTGTACCTTTTGCACTCATTTATTTCTAACTTAAGAAAAGGCCACAACTTTCAAACTGATCCTACATGTTAAACTCCAAACAAATGCGCTTAATATTTGTCATGTGAAAAGTAATATTTAACATGAGTGGAAACTCATAAATAAATAGCAGTGACTGTTGATATTTGGTACAGTGAGTGACAGCCAATATTTCATGTCACTCAAAAGTCCTGTATTTACACTTCTAAACTATGTTGTTTTTGTTTGACCGATATTAGAATTTGGAACTTTGCTATGGATATTCAAACGTTAATGAAAATAGAATTGGAATTCATCTTTTATGAGAACATCTTTAATTAAAAGTAAAACTTCAGAACTTCAATGAGCATATTCGTAAATCGTACACGTTTTTTTTCTGAATACACCTTGGTTTCATAGAACGTTTTAACTATGCCACAAAAAAGTTACAAATAAAGAGATCCTTCTTTAAGGTGGTAAAGATAGTTTCGTTCTAAACTAATAATGCAGAAAATGAATACTAAAACGTCAAACATTAAAAATCAAATTTTGCCATGGATCCAATTACCAAGGCTCAAAACAATTTATCCATCCCTGAAGTATCTTTTCCAATAAAAAAGAATCATTTAAATCAAATAACACATTTCAAAAAAAAGTTGAAAATAAATAAAAAAACAACAAATTGGGATAACCTTCCTTTTCTTAATCTATAAAAAGTTAGGAATATGGTTATGCCGTTATGCCGAGAATTTAATGGTATTCCAAAGATTTAATTCTCTCACTGTGAGAATGCTTCGAGTTCGCGGTGATTTGTAAGTCTAGAATATAAATACTTAATCATATTTAAGATGGATAGTTTGTTTTTGACGTGATAACGTCTTATAAATCGATGAACGCAGGCTGCACCCATGGAAAAGCATGACTCATTGTCACGTTCCACCTGAGCCGAGCGCGCAAACGAGAGCGCGGAAGAAGCGATAGAGAAGCACTATCGGCCTAAGCGTTCGGCTTGTGACGTGTAGGTTTTCTTATGACGTTATCACGTAAAATTATCGTCCGTAAATCGACTTTACAGACAACCAATGTTTTGTTTATTCAACAAGTTAACACAAGTTTCACCGCGATTTTATAGTATGCTTTTTGCAAGCTTTTTTTTCCTAATTTCACGTAAATGAATCAGTATTACCTTATCGCCAACTGTAACTGTGGAGGCTATTGATAAATACAACATAATTAAAGATGAATCTGCTTCCACTAATGCTTTCAATTTATCGTTGTCAATTTTTGTCTCGGCGGCACGCTCTTATTTGCCTTGCTTGTCTAGATAAAAATAATTTTAGTGAACGTGGGTCGGCGAGATATCTCTCCCATCCAACGTCTTCCAATTTGCATTATTTGCATTGAGTTACAAATGCACTTCTATTTTTGGGTAAGTATTATTTTTCCGCGTAGCGTCTACCATTCCTCATACCATCATTACTCTAATACATCTTGTTAATTGAAAGTACTGAACAAAAGTTAAACCCCATATTAATAATAATAATAACTTCACACACGGCCGTCTGATCCCAAGCTAGGCATAGCCATGATAACCAGACTGCTGAGAAACATACTTATATATTTCTAAATACACACATATTATAGATAAATTACACCCAGACACAGAACAAATGATAATGCTCATGACACAATAATTTGTCCTGGGTGGGAATCGAACCCACGACCTCTGAATTAGCAGTCAGGGTCACTAACCACTGGACCAACAGAATTTTGTAAACTCTGTAAAGCTGAGTCAAGGTGCTACAAGATTTTTTGTAAATTCTCATTTAAATCTAATCAAATCGGACAGATCAGTTCAATGTTTCTAACCCAGTGGTCACTCAGTCTCACCGTACTAAAACAATGTACTCCGATCCCGTAATTAAAAGTTAGTTAACGATTAAACTCATTCATTCTAAAATTTCAAAATGGTTTACTTTGATAGATGGGAAAATTGACTTTTTTTTAAAATATTAAAGAATTCTGTTACATTAAGATTAAACAAGTGTATTTATAGTTATTATATTTACATAACGCTTTGTGCGGCGCATTCCGAAATTATCAGAATAAACAAAGTGAAATCCCAGCATAATAAAAAGAGGAAATAGCTGAAATAACTTTGGTTCGACCACATGCTACGGTTTATTGGCTCTCGCTTTGGCAATGGAGCCTCCATGTTTTCAGATGTAAATAATAAACCACCGTCCACCGTATGTGCTTTCAAATACAGTTCATATAAGTTTTAATGTGTGTAAATAGTTTGTGTAATGCAAATTTAATTTTCAATGTTGTATATCATATTTAAATTAGATTTTATTATAGTAATAATGTACTTTTTTTTAAACCTGAATATTATAAACTTAAATACGGTTGTCGTTAAGAGACATCAAAGTAATATTAATTCAACAAAATTTTACATAAAACATTAATTACGACAAGAAGATCCTATTTCGTAATGATGCGATTTGAGTTTCCGTTTCTCTATTGTCACCAACTATTCGCAAAAGGATCGTCCACGTACTAGTAAACACATTCGAATAGAATGTCCCATTCAACACTAATTAAGCAACGAAAAAACTTCTACTAGCTTCATTGTTCTATGACTAAGCCTATTCGACGTGCAAAAACTTCATGCATTGTACGTGGGGAAATCTGTATTTCTCATGCGTTATATTTTAAAAAACATTCTGTTGGACACAAAAGAAGAATCAGGAATATTTTTTAATAGACTTTTGTTAGTGTCCGGAGTTCTGCTTTGTTAAGAGCTTAGTTCTGTGTGTACTTTATTTTATATTTGGAGCAATTTGTTGTTTGTCTGCGACATTGATTCTTTCTAATGTTGAAATGTGTCATTTAAGTATTGGATTTGGCGTTATCCCACTAATATTATAAATGTGAAAGTTTGAATGGATGGATGGAAGTTTGTTACAACATATAGGCTTTTTATCACGATATTTCCACGGGATCGGGACTTAAGCGGTTGAAACAGCGGGACGCTGCTAGTTTTCTTATTAAACAATACACTTTCTCATTGCATATTTTAGCAGAGTTTAGTTCGGTACACAAATTCAAATCTTAATATGTAGTAATATAGATTTTTGTTATCTTCTGCTGATTATGTAGCATATATATTCTTATCACCATGCTGAGATGTTCTACTTAACAAATGTTTGGTTGAGGTCTCTCTATTCGTATCACTTTGAGTTGTTTTTCTTGCCTTATCATGTTTTTCAACTTTTCTAAATTAGTCATACGCCAGTGTATGGAACTTTCAGTGTTTTGTTTATAGTTTCATAACCTCTACATAAATATCTTTCATTTGACCTTTTATCATATTTCTATAGTATTTTGTAGAACTATTTGTTGAGTTGGCAAAAGCATTTAAACCGGGTTCAGCTTTCGTTATACGTGGAGAATGTTACACATTGAGCCCGGATTACCGATAACGATTTTAAACAGTATTCAGATATATTTTGATCGGAAATCATGTCTGCGAATAAAGCACTATATTTTGACTCGTAAACATTTATCCGCTTGGTCGTTGTTTTTTTTATTTACCCTTGATATAACCGTACCGTAATGTGACTTTTAATAAATGTATATACTAGTATATCTATATAATTGTTTCAAAATTGATAAATCCGTATTACCGGCAGAATTATCCGTTTAATGGCTTTGGCCAAAGTCAAACTAAGCTACAGTGACTACATGTTATATTTAAACGGTACCGGACTTTGTAAAGAATATAAAACTCAGGCCCAAGTCAATATTATTACGTCACACACGATAAGCTTGAGAATATCATTCAAATAAAAGGAAGATTGAAGATCAGACGTAACATGTTTGATGAAGGAATCAGTGTACCAAACCTCTGACTTTCCATTGTATAAAGGCACAACGACGCAGAAATTATTTAAGACGCATGACTCATCCGAGCAATAATACTTTTATTCCATACGTTGAAGGTAGAGTATAAACCGCAAAAAAATCTCTGAAATGCGAGACATAACAGTGAACTTTATTATCTAGGCACTATTGTTCGTTCTCAATGGCACTAAACTCGAATGAATTGTTCATGTCTTACCATTTTATAGGCATTTTGTTAGTCCAGTGTTTTAGAAGAAAGGTTAATTGAATTCAACTTTTATGGTACCTCTAACTGAAAATAAGAAAAAACTTTGAGTGAAGTCACTGGAAGAGACTTGATTAAAACAAATGAATTACTATTCATCCTTGCTTTTGGTTTCTTAGCTTTGAATGTAATAAAAGAATAATTGTTTTAAGACTAAGATTTTTAACGTTCGATTCTGGAAAAGGTGCCTTTTCAAGTGATTTAAAAAGTTAAGATCCAAGTTAAATATACAAGAAAAATGAGGAATAAGAAATAGAAAAAAAAATAATAGTAGTTACCAAGTTAATAATTTTATAAATATTAAAAAATTGTAGGATGTAGAATGTGAAGACAAATGTGGAAAGAAGTATAATTTAAAATACCTGACTCTAAAATCCCTTTAATGATTAGAAAAAGGCCGATGATCTTTTGAACGGCTGTACAGATTTCCTTGAATTGTAGCTAAGAATACTCTCGATTAAGTTACAGTTCTAACAAAAAAAATATCGGTCCATGCTTTATTATGCCACGGACAGATACACACGTTAAACTTATAACACCCCTTCTTTTTGCGTCTCTGATTAAAAAGCAAGGTACGTACGTTTCTGAATAGCGCACTTCATATCAAATAGCAAGCTAATTAAATATAATAATTACTTCACACATCTAACACACGGCCATTTGATCCCCAACTAGGCAGAACCTACACTATGGTAACCAGACCGCTGATAAACATACCTATATATTTCTAAATACATACAGATTATAAATAAATTACACCCAAACACAGAACAAATGATCATGCTCATTACACAATCATTTGTCCTGGGTGGGAATCGAACCCACCACCTCCGGCTCAACAGTCAGTGTCACTAACCACTAGACCAACAAGCCAGTCAAAGATACATTTACAAATTATGCCAAGCCTCTTATTTCTGTATAGGCGAAGTAGGTTGTAATACGAAGTTTTCAGCGTATTCTCAGTGTATTGAGGCTCTACGTCATTTTTCCTACACGTTTGGAAAGTGTTATTACCTGTAATCAATGCGACAGACAGTCCTCTATACAGACGGTGTCTCAACGCGGCCGCATACGTTATCCTGGAGTACGAGGGAGTTGCCATACAACGGGCAATAGCCTCACGGGTGCGAGGTAGCTTCTAGAAGCCTATGATTCCCCAGGAGGCTTCTATGCTTCTGGAAGGAGCTAGACTGGCTTAACTAGTCAGCCTTATCTGAACGCATAATGGACCGCCTACGAGTCTAAATGCGGAAACAGAGCCACCAATTGCCTGTAATCCGTTTAAATAGCGTTTCTGATTGGGGTAGGGGGCAAACGAGCAGACGGGTCACCTGATGGTAAGTGACTATCGCCGCCCATGGGCACCTGCAACTCAAGAGTCACAAGTGCGTTGCCAGCCTTTAAGGTGGGAGTAGGGGAAGGGGTGGGAGGGGGAAAACGGTAAGAGGGGGAGAGAGAAGGGCTAGGGCCTCCGGTAATCTCACTCACTTAGCGAAAAAGTTGTTTTTCGCCAAGTATAGTATTGTGTCACTGCCGGTTTTCTGTCAGGCTGTGGTATCACTCCGGTCGAGCCGGCCCATACGTGCCGAAGCATGGCTCTCCCACAGTTACATAGTCATACATATATTATATAATCCTATTTCATCAATCTGTCAGTTTGGCTGCTACTGATTGTTTTTTATTAAACCATTTATTTTTAACACACATACACTCACTCCTGTCTTACCCAAAGTGGTAGGCAAAGGCGTTTTCAAACAACATAATGCCTCTTTTTGTATGTGCAATGTAAACACCCAGATTTAGCATGCTATATTTGATCCCACTTACGTAATAGGTGGCAAGCTTATTGCCGCTAACGGAGCATTTTGGGTATTAAAGGTAGAAAAATTGGCAGAATATTAAAAGGGCAAGATAGGTAAGAAGGGTAGATAATTTAAGGAAAGGATACGGTTGGACTATGGAGTCTAAGTAATAGCTCGAGCAAGTCAGAGTTGCATACATGTAACTGCAAGGTGAAAGGGCTTATTATTAAAAACTGATCAATCTCACACTTTACAAATATAATCGCTTTTAGAACATCTTCATAGGAGCCGCGCTTCTGGATAGACGGTCTGCACTCTCTGCCGTCCGCGACGCTTCTCTTCTTTTCCTAAGTTTGAACTACATACATTTTAAAATTAGAGAACGATTTATCTTGACTCGAGTTTGGTGGTACTAGCCAGGACCTCCGTGCCTTGTTGAAGGAGTATTCGCTCCGCTAGAAGGAGGTTGAATGATCGCAAGAGGTCCCAATGCTACAATATGTATGCCTAAAAGACTAGTTGTCACTTAAAACTCTCTTGAGATGACAATGACATATCGGTCATATGACGTGGCGTACGCCAGAAATATTGTGTAATCGCAGTCTTCTTTAGAGTTAAGGTGCTTCCAATTAGATCCAAATTTATCGTATCGTATGTAACATCTGGATAGTTCATAAAGATCATTACTTCTTATTACCAGGACAGGAACGAAAATATAGTTTCGTTCAGCACCCTCTCATATAAAATATTAGATTTATCGGTACATTTTCATGTTTATATTTTGCTGACCTGTTCAAGCAATATCCCTTTCCCTTCCATTGTCTTCCCTTCTTACCTTTCCTTTAATCCTAATCGGTATTTTTTTTTTTTTAATGTTAATATATACATATATTTATTTTGACCTTATAAAGAACGCAGGTCGACGGTGGATGCAGGCTACTTACAACCGGTCTTCTTCAATGTTCTTGAAGCAGGCCTATGTCTAGCACTGAACTGGACTGGACATGGCTGAAATGATGATGATGATAATGATGATGATACTCCTAATTTCAGACCTCTCTTTTCTCTCTTTCTCTTAGATTAAAATTTCTTTCTTCAGACATTTTTGCAAATAAAAGATGTAAAAACGTTCAGATTTAAATTTGCATTTTATAATACTGACACTAAAAAACCGCTCACATATCAAACTCAGACCACAGGCTTAATTGGTTTCATTTTCGAGTGAACAGGTCCGGTCCAGCGTGACACGGCGAACTTCCGACTTCTGATACCAGTGACCTGAAACTACCAATTATACACCTTACGAACTCGTAATATGGTTCAATTAAAGTCCCAATAACTTGCACGTAACGAATAGAATCGCCCTAATATTATTAGATACATTTTTTTGATGATGCCTGAAATTTTGACCGACACCTGTTATAACATGTTTTGTAGTTACAGTAGTTTACAATTAATCATAAGGTATCGTATCGTAATACTAATCGTATTTTATCACTTATTCTACATTTCTACAGCGATCAGTATAAATGATCTCTCACTCATCAATATAGGATATAATTTATAATTGCTCTTTAATTAATATTCGGCAACAAATTCACACTCATTAAAATTTATAACCTTTTTTTTATAACTTTCCGTCAAATTGCATTTACCGAAAATCTCTTTGGAAATTGACATTTCAAAGAAAATTACGCAAATGAAGCTATTAAAAACAGGAGGCATTCATTTGAAAGGAATCCTTTTGCCACCAATATAAATCATTGTACATTTTGACATGACGTCAAATGACTTTAAAGGAATGTTCGCCTTTGTAGTTGAAGTCTTGCAACAGTTTGAATTATGAATTGTGACGGTCACCTTGATGCGGTTGAATTTACTACGTAGATTTTAAGAATGGGCTCTCCGTGCTAATGGCTGAGTTTGGCTATTAATCATAGAGGCAGATGTGTTAACAAATAAGAAGCAAAAATTATAAGCTGAAACTTTTGCAAATTACATTCATGAATATTGTGACCTATTTTACTCGTATTTGTTGGAGAAAAATTTTGTAAGTCCAACAGTCCGGCACGGTTTTCAAACCGTACATTTTGAGAAGTACTATTGAGCTAATTTTGCTTTGGCTTCCTTTCCTCTAAAGAGGTTTTAAAGGTCTTCTCGACTGTTTACTTTTATGAAAGCTTTTTGTATTCAGCGAAATTAATTATCGTTTTCATTCTCACAGAATCTAAATACGGAAATCTGTTGAGGAGATAAAGCGAATTTATTTTCATTTCACAGAACCGGACTTTATTGATAGAAAATATGTTACTTTCCTATAACAGATAAGACAAGAGTACTAAAACGTCTTAACATAATGTATGTGTATATTGAAAAAGCTCTGTAAACATTTTCATTTCAGAAAGTAAGTACTATTTTAATACAATAGGCAACAGTATCTAATTCAGCTATCTCACCATCTGCAAAGCATTTAACCTACGCGTAAATTAATTAGAAATTTGTATGGGTTGTCAGTTAATCAAGCAGTTGAAAATTATATTTAGGCTCTATATTTGAATATCAAAGGAATAAATCAATATATTTCTAAATTTTCACTACATATTATAAAACAAAGTCCCCCGCCGCGTATGTCTGTTTCTTCGTGGTAAGCTGAAAAACTACGGAACGGATTTTCATGCGGTTTTCACTAATAGATAGAGTGATTCATGAGGAAGGTTTAGGTGTATAATTTGTTAAGATTTTGTGTAAATTAATTGAAATATGTTGATGATTGTTGAAAATGCCTCTGCTACTCGTGCGAAGCCGCGAGTTGCTAGTTTAGAATAACAGAATAAATGTTTTTGCGCGCCTCATCCTAAGAACGGGTACCTTTAATTTATTATATATTACCATTTTCACTTACACACTTACTTACCGTTAATTTTACTTAGCGTATACAAAAACAAACATCTCACTTTTTATACTTAATTTTAATACGAAGAAAAACAGCAATAAAGGATTCAGAGGTCCGTCCCCAAGAGACATGGGGTATAGGCTCACGAGAAGAGAAAACAGCAGAAAAAGAAGACTTACACGAAATAAAGATTTTTACATTTTAATAACTTTTAATACATCGATGATTAAACTCAAATGTATCAAATTGCTGCAAAACAGCATAAGTTACTTGATTTCACTAAGAAACAATTACGATTTTTAATGGCTATTTTTAATTATTTATCTAATGAAAGGTCTTTTTGTTAACATATTTTTTTAATGTCGTCTTTTACCTACACTTTTTTTTTATTCTCTTCTTTTCATTTAAAATAGGAAATGTTTGCAGTGAGTCTTGCACACATAACAAATTTTAAATTCAACTTAGTTCAATCAATCCATGGTCAAAAAGTCAAAACTTCACCATATATTTTAAATTCCTCTTCCCAACCAAATTCTTATATTCTCAAGCTTCATTATGACTATGTAATAAACCACAGGTAAAATTACATAAATCGCATTGACGCGTAACCATGGCAACCGCCTGAGCTCCCGGTAAACCGAAATTAATCCTCAGTATGAGCGTAAAGACAAATTTAATTAGCATCACTGCTAGTGACTGCGGCAGTGCGCGCGATGATTAGAGCAAAGGAGTTGATAGTGACTGTGTATTTTATCTATAGTTAACGAACTAAAAACTTTTTTCTTATGTACTAAAAGCTTAGCGTCATTTACAAGAAAAATCCTTTTCAGACTTGATTTCTTTTTCATCTCCAACATTTTTATACGCTATGTTTATTACCACTATATCTAGTAAGTTTGACCTCGGTGTGAGATCATTTTTAATAATGCTACTATATTTAGTCAAGTATTGCAGAACATAATTAATTATAATTACTGTGATAAAATTCTATTAAAGTGATTTCCATCACTTGCCGGTCACATTATTCCAATGTGATTACCATTATAAATAAAAATATGTATATTACATTTGTTATGTACCTATTTGATTATAAATCTTAAAGTAGTTGTTTTAATTATGTATTTACACGGGAAATTAACGCGATCATCAAAAGGTATTACATACTTCTGAATTGCATGACGTTCCGACCAGGTTGCACTGGCCGTGGTCACATGCTGACTGGCTCAGTGGTGCACGCCCTCCGCCGTCGTGGTCGTGTTAGTTTCCCGTGTAAATACATAATTATATCATGGAGTGCGAAAGTTTAAAAGTAGGTAAGTTGTTTTGTCAGTACACTTTCACAAGAAGTCATTACTTCTTTTTCTTTTTTTATGGTATAGAGGGCAAACGAGCAGACGGGTCATCTGATGGTAAATGACTAGCGCCGCCCATGGGCACTTGCAACGCAAGAGTCACAAGTGCGTTGTTGGCCTTTAAGGTAGGAGTAGGGAAAAGGTGGAAGAGGGGGAGAGGCGGGAGGGAAGGGTTAGGGTCTCCGGTAACCTCACTCACTCGGCGAAAAGCAATGCAAGCATTGCTTTACTGCCGGTTTTCTGTGAGGCTGTGGCATCACTCCGGTCGAGCCATACGTGCCAAAGCATGACTCTCCCACGATCAACTCTTATAACGTATTACTGTCCAGTGTCACGAGGTGCAAACAGAAACCTAGAAAGTTGCACTGAAGCAACGTACCCTTCGTCAGAAATGCCTGCACTTAATACTAAAACCATTTTATAAGCCAATTAGATAGAAATCGACAGCCGAAACTCCTCAAAGCTTAACCCACACATCACTATAGAGTAGATAATACCCCCGCGGTCGAATGATTGCTGTAAGCGCTCTTTACGAACTATCTTGCGCTATGGGTTTTGATCTACAAAACTCACTTCTAATCCAATTAGTAAAGGTACTGTGGCGTCAACGGAAAGCGTTGGCGGATTTACACAAAATTAAAATTTGTGTTTGAATTCGTATGATTTTATATTAATTACACATATACCTCCAACTTAAGTCGTTTCGAAGTTATATAGCTTGTAGTGTTATCAAAATGTAAAGAATGTTATCCGTTGTCCTATTGTCATTGTTTTCGTTGAATCCAAGGGTGATATTAAAACGTAATATAAAAAAACCGGCCAAGTGCGAGTCGGACTCGTGCACCGAGGGTTCCGTAAAATACTTTTGTTATAAAAATTTCGAAAACCGTAAATTTTTAGTTACATCAAACTAAAAATTTACGATTTTCGAAATTTTACCTTTATCTGTGCTATAAGATGTTGCTTCGTACAAAATTTCAAGATTCTGAGTTCACGGGAAGTACCCTGTTGGTTTTGATTCCCTTGCAAGTGTGAGTGAATCTTTTGATTGCGTTGGCTTAGAAGTTTGATTTTTTCACAGCTCCAAGGGACAGTAGACTTGAGTATTTAATATAAATTTCAGCTTGATATCTCCACGCGTTTCTGAGAAAAAGGGTCTTGACAGACAGACAGACGCAGACGTTCGGACGGACGGACAACAAAGTGATCCTATAAGGGTTCTGTTTTTTCCTTTCGAGGTACAGAACCCTAAAAATATCTACTTTATACATTTTATTTCAAGTATAAAATGCAGTACAAAGAAAATATTACAAAGGTTGTCAAAGTAAAATAAAAATGTTGCACTACCTTTTTTCAGGAAATATATAAAATGTTATGTAATAATTACAAACTCTTCTGCTACGAAACAGTATTTTTCAGTATTTTATTAATCAGTATTTTAGTAAAATTTGTTGACAATGTAATAATAAAAATTCAATTACGGTATTTTTGACTTATGTCTTAACTCTGACTGACTGACGTATTGGTTTGACTATAATTTACATAAGTTGTTAGTTTGACAGGAAAGTTATTTTCGCCTTTTATCCCCAATATTGTAGAAGTAGATTACCGTGATGCCGTGAGTATCTGACATACTGGACATCCTTGGCAATCTGGGAGAAATTATTTCGTTACTTCTATATAGATACAGATCCTTAAACAATATATTTGAGAACACATGGCCAGCTGTTACGTGTACAATGGGATTGACACAAGTAATAAAAATAGAACGTTGTTTTTGTCTTTACGACGTTTTATACTAGAACATATTGTAACTCCGATGAAATATAAAAGTTTTGATTTCAGAGAGTGTTAAATAGTCAAAGAATCTATCACATACAGCAGCTATAATATATTTTCTATTATATAGTTGTAATTTCAAAAGTCTAAATAATTATCTAAATATAATAAAGTATAATATATACGGATGGCGAAATGGTGTAATTGGTCACCTCGCCACTACGCCGCGCCGATTGTTGTGGATTTAATTAAATCCCACACGGGACAAAAATTTTTTGATTCGAGTCTGGGTGTTCTTTGTGTCAAAAATTGTCTACTTCAGAAATAAGAAAATTTGAAATGACCAATAATTAAAACAATAAGAAGTAATTATATCATAGGTGCATGATACGCACTTGGTCACTCAATATACTACATAAAGCGTTACATAATCATTTTAATTGTGTAGCAGCAGACTGCACTGACTGAAGCTTCTACAACCCCGCATAATTAATAAGAAATTAATAACAAAAAAAAAATTCTGACCAAAAACGTCCTTGTTTTACTAAGAGGCCACAAGAGTTTTATGTACATATTGCTATTGTGTATTATGTCTTTTAATGGCAAAATGGAAATTCAATAGTAACTATTGGATACTGGGCATAACTGTAACGCTCGTGTAAAAAAACGATAAAATTATGGTTTTATTACTTTTATACCCTGTGATATAAAAATCAGAAGAAGAAGAATATCAAAATTCGGAATTTAATGGTCAAAGTAATCAATAATGTAAACAACAAGTGCAAATTAGGAAGGGTATGTATGTCATGTCAAAAACTCACTTATTATGGTCAACACAAACAAAAGTCAGTGGACTAAGTTCCAAAAGATGGTCTATTTAAAAAAGTTGACAACAAAACCGTGGGGCTCAGTATCACAGACATTTTAATTTATCACAATTTTAATAAAACGCTCATTCAGCATGTGTGCCGTTTTCATTGCTGAAATTGCTTTTCAGTTGTAATATATGAAGACGTTCTTGAATTTTAGTTACAAGCTTTACCAAGTTTAGGTAAGTTTTGGAATTGAAATAGCATTATGTTATTTTACAAAAATTACGGCCACAAATTCACTTTATTAAAACAGCACCCATTTTAGATATTTGCTTAAAATTCAAAGCGACATTTATTCCTCAACCATGCCCTAATAGCATTGACATAATGGAAACTTTTTAAAGGAAATCCTTCTCATAGTGAATAGAATTAAAATGAATTCCATCTCATTAGCTCCAGCTTATTTAGTAACCAACAAGCACATTCATAAATGTTCATCTCAGTGTTTAAATAAGAACTGTGCAGGCGACCTTTATTGTATTTAGCTAGTTATGCGATGTTTCAAAAGGATGATTAGAGTAGATACCATCAGGTAACAATAGAACCATTTAATTTCTTTCCATAAGTCGTGCTGAAAACAAAGTGATATGTTTAGTGTAATTACAAAGTTCAGTATCATTTAGCAATTTAATTGCAAACATACCTCATCAAGTCTTACTACAATCCTTGAAAATTGTAATACATATTTTATTTGGATGATGTTTTGACCTATAATATTAAAAAATATTTTGGGTGTGAGATGATAAAATGCATAATTATTACCGTAAGATTTTGTGTATACTTAATATTATGTTCATACAAATACGTGTATTTACCTAGAATATTATTTTTTATCGAAAAGTATTTGTATTAAAATTACTTTAGATCACAAGATTTACAAACTTGACACTTCAGTCGATAAGCGAAAAAAACACATCCATTTTGTCAATCATAGGAGCTTGTTAAAAGTTGCTGTAGCTGGCAAAAAGTTTTAATGACCAACAGGTAAACAAGATCAAAGAGATATTAAAATGTTTATTTAGAAATAAGAAAATGTCTCAGGCCGTATAAGTTTAAAAAATGTTTCGTCGAAAAAAAAAACTTGATAGGTAATCTTGAGAGAATTCGTCAATTAAAAGTATGTTGTCGGTATTTTTTATAAGATTTTAATTTTAGACGTGTTAGAATTTATACGCTATCATGGTACCTTTTCTCATATATATATAACATTAGTCGTTTTTGCATTTGAGTGATGCAAAAATAAGCCAGTATTACGTTTTATTTTCTTACCGATATTAAGGAAGCGTGTTTTGTACCTGTAAGTGGTGAAAAATGAGTGCCATTATTTCTGCCAGGCATTTTTTCTCTAAGGGGATGTGTTTTATTAAAATTTATAAACATATAATTTTGTAAGAACTGCTGTTTATCTCGCCTATAATCTTGTCAAGAAAATAACAATTTTACTACACCTGTTATGAGAGTTAGCTAGATTTCTCCGAACATTACCTTTCGTAGTTGGCAGTTTCACATTTTATACATAAATTATAGATTGCGCATATTAATGCATTTTAAAACTATTCAAAATGTACACTTTTTGACGACTTCTGTCGTCTTGTGTTCTGGCTCGGCGTTAGTGTATTCGACTGCAACCTTTGAAGTTCTATCAACTCTCAGTACAGTAATTTGTATGCATGAATATGAATATTTAGATTGGTCTGTTTCTATGTTATAATATGTTTGTATGTAGTAACAAAAAAAATTAGTAGTGTTATTTGTGTTCTTAAACTCATAGTACATGGTATGCTTAATTTGGGTCTAGAAATACTTCCCAGAATATTCATTAAAACATTATATTTTACGATTTATTTTTATGATTATCTGCTTAAAACTATTATTATTTCTCGGCTAATTATATTCTACACAATACTCTGAAACAAGCTATAACACCTGATTAAAATTGGGTTTATTGTTCAATTTGTGATACATTGCAACAAATGTTCTAAAATATTTTTCTTGCATCTGGTAGTCAGTAAATGCGTTCCACTTAAGTGCTTACAGTGTGGATCGTGGTAACATCTTTATATCGTTCACCATCATCAAAGATTCAGATGTAGTGACCGCCAGCTGCGGCCACCTGTTAGATGCCTCCCGCATCACAATGAGATACATTCAGGCTGGATGATTGATGATCTCAATGTCTGCTGTATTTTGTTAACTTACTATGGTTGTTCCGTATTTGATTTGTAATCCGTTCGAAAAGCAAATGTTATTTGGTTGGAAAGTATTTAGATCTTCTAGGTTTATATCGTATCTAATTTCTACATTGTGAATTCAGATATTTTGTAGCCACTCTGTGTAACATTCTTAGTGGTTAGAAGTTAAATCTGAAACCAAAAGATTTGTCTTTTCTTTTCGATTTCTATTATAGTAATTACATTGAGTTCGAGTACCTAGTCACTGTTTACTGTGAAATTAAAGGAAACCGAATGTTTGATTATTTATTATAATTTTTAAATTAAACCGTCCACAGGGAATATCTGGTTTATGAGGAGTATTCCGTTACTTTAGTATCTAAATGAATGCTGTGTTTTTTCACTGTAAGAACTGTCAGAAGAAACTGTCCTTCACACGTATAGATTCTGAAAAATCTATTCTTTTCTTTCAAATTCAAATTTCAAATAAATAAAATTGTGCAAAAAATTTAAACTTTTTTTTTGTAATAGCTTTATTTATACGCTTTAAGAACAAATTCTGAATTACGATTTCAATTACTCAATCAACATTTCCACATATTGATACAATTTATTGTGAGTTTCTATATTCTGAAACTAATATTTAAAAGAAAGATGACACTTCATGTGTAGTAGCTTACGCTATTTTTTTTATTATAAAACAGTAAGTGAATATAGGAAGATTAATATCAAGAAGGTTATTTTGATAAATTTCGTCAATTAAATGTATGTTGTCAAAGAGAAAGTTAGAGATGTCGGTACATTAAAATGTGATAAGCTACATTTGTTGTTGACTGTAAATTAATGATCCTCATTGTCAAGTAAACTTTTTCAAGTATCTTTATAAAAATATGTAATTATGCTCCAGAGACAACGCTGGTATTATTAAAGCAAGTAGGTATATATCTGTTATAATATTTCATAACACAAATATTTTCTGCGCTCTCCCGTTTTCTCAAAAAAAGTTTCTCGCTAATTTCGTACAAAACCTTAACATAACATAAAGTAAAGCCGCCGGTGAGAGCCCCGTTATCCCTGTATATATTAATATTGGCAAACGACAAGTTGACAACCTTCCAAAAAAATATATAATATATATGTATTATACCGTTTGTTTTCGTTCCCTCAGAAAGCTACGCAAACAGAACTGAGTACCAAGTGCGAAGGTAGGACTGAGGTAGAATCATATAAATAAAAATTTCTCTAGAATGAATCAACTTTATTCTTATTATATTTCTTGAGAAACTCTATAAATAACGTCAAGATAAAAACAAAAGGTCCAACGCGGACTGACAACGTAAATAATACGTTATCAGTATATGCGGAAGGCGCTACACGCGCGGCGGACGGACAGACGAGCGGCCGATATCGGACGAAGACACGATGATTTATTTAAAGCAGCGCGGAGATCTCTTATCTGCCACCTAGTGTTATCTTATTGCGTGTTTCCTAAATAATTAATGCAATATAGGGCATCGATTGTGAGGTGACTGGGGGGCGCGGGGCGGGCACAGAGGCGCGGGGGTGCGCGCGGCGCACGCACGCGATTGGCTGTCAAGCCTGCGTGAGTGCGTACCTCCCCGCGTGCGTATGCCTTCGCCCGCCCGTGTTCAGTCGCCTTCCGAACCCCGCGCGAGACGAACGTACCGTGTCGTGTCACAAGTGACAAGTACGAAAGCCGCGACCGCGCGCCCATCCGCTCTCTCTCCTATCAGTAGTAATCCAAGTTTCATTTTCAACTGTAACTAATTTATCTGTCCATATGGTTCATCTCGTAGATATTTTGCGTTCAGCGAAAGTTGAATATCCACCGCCTGTTATTGTGAGTAAACATTTACTTTTCAATTTAAAAATATTTTAAAGTGTATTTTTTTAATTAATTTGGTTTTTATTTATTTTTTTTATATTTTTTTTCAGATTAAAGTTTTGGTGCGTTATGCCGAGTAACAAATCAAGTTTTTAAAGACGTACCGCGATTTCAATACAAACATATGACTATTGTTTGTTTTGTTTGAAGTTATATTTGTTGATACCAATTTTTTGTTACTTATACTAAATTAAACTGTAAATAATAATATATTCCAAGAGTTCAGTGTTAGTTTTTATTTACTGATACTGATAATAGCTTATTAAAGTGTAATACAGTTGTAATAAAATGAGAAAAAAATACTTTTTGTTTTTATTTACTTTTAATTTTACGAAAGAATTAGAAACATTCTCACAAACGATTAAATCAGCAAAATTAATGGTTTTCCTTCGTAAGTAATATCCTAAATCAATAAAGTTGAGAAAGTCGGGAGTTAAAACAATTGCTCCTTGGTTTATCTGAGTTCACATCTTTATTGCTCCGGAGATCGAAATGATAGCGTTTAAGACGTTCTGTCATTACGAATCTGATTGTCTCTTTCAGTTTTATTATTAGAAAGAATGAGAGAAAAGTTAACTTATTAGGATAATTACAGCAGTTTAGAAATGGAATAAGTGTGTAGTTTATGTAAAGTGTTTTGTTTTTAATTAACACCTTTTTGTTCGAAATTTAAAATATGGGAAGGTATATGTTAAATAACGTTAGATGACAAAAGAAATTCAAATTTATTTCAATATTCTATACTTTATAAATTGTTAGATCAGTTGACGATATTACAATATTATTAAAAAAGAAACCTTTGTACTGAATGGAAAAGAAATTATTAAACATAATTATACCATTGTTTTCCTTGTTTCGTAAATAATTTACGAAATTTAATATCTCTTATTAATTTAATGACCACTTACGCTTACTTATATTTTATTTTATTATTCAGTTTCTGTTGTTTCATATTACACGTACACTTATTAAATATTTATCTTCTCTTTACAATTACTGTTTTTTTTGTTTTCTTCTTAACTTGTTTATTTCAATACTTTTTACTGATATTATACTTAATTAGATTTTATAAACCGCGAATTAAACAGATTGTTTTGTGAATTTTTTAATATTTTTACTTTGAACTTATGATTTTTAAAGTCAATTGTTGCGTTAAGAATACACGAAATTTTTTACGAAACATTGTTATTACATAAATATAAGTTGTTAAAATAATACCTTTGCCTACATAAAACAAAAAAAAAGTAATTACATATGTATCTACAATGCCCGACCTAAACATGATACCTTTACCTAAATCAAACCAAAAAAAAAGTAATGACATGTATCTACAATGCCCGACCTGAAAATGATACCTTTGCCTAAATCAAACTAAAAAAAAGTAATGACCTATATATCTACTACAATGTCCGACCTAACAAAAACAAATGTAACACATACTTAGTAGGTATTATACGTTCACGACATTCCTTTTGCGAAATAAACAGAGACAAATTAATACAATTTTACACTGTCCTCGCTCCGCATATTAAAATTCTGTTCACATCGGGAGACCTGTATCTGAGAAACTTCGTATGGTGGTCACTAGCATTAATTCTCTATTTTCAATGTAGGCTTGCTTTAGTAGAAGAACATGATTCTTTCTGAAAGAAGCTTGAGTTTAAAGTATCATAATTTTGGAGTAGGGAATCATAATTTCTTCTTGACTGACAATGGGACTTTAGTATTTTGGTAATATGGTTGAGTGTATTAAGACCTTTTAAGTGTGATTTTTAAATTGAGTTATTACGATATTGATTACGATATTTTCAAATAAGTGCATTGGCTGTTAAAGTTTGTGTTTTGGGAGGTGGTAATTTTTTATAGGTTCGGGGATGGTTGCATACCCATCCCCGTCCATACCTATGGCCTATTAAATGCCTAGTAATGTCATAAATTAAATATATAATTACAAATCGCTATTATAATAAAACAAGTGTAATTTAAGTAATTGACAAAGAAAAAAGTTTATAATTGAAACTATTTCAGGTGGACAAATATTTTTTTAAATAAAAAAATACATCTTTGTATTTGTTGTGTGCTAATTGTGTCGTTCATAATAAGAATAGTTCGTCTATAATACCGCTAGCAAATAATGCTCGCAAATTATCTCAGTATTTGAGCAAAGGTGAGGCTTGTGCGTAAGTCTGTAAGTCCTAAGTAACATTTCATCATAACAATAATGTATTTTTGTATCATACTTTCCTGCATCACTGTAAATGTTATTAAAATATTCCAGTTATGATATAAAAGATGAAAATAAAGCTTAAAAATACTCTACTTTTAACACATTCAGTTTTGGATATGAAAAACTTTCTGCCAAGTGTTTCGTACATTTGTCATTAAAGTCGGGAGCAGATAGAACATCAGAATCATAGTTAATTAATTTGTTGACTATTTATTGTTCAATATCATCATCGTTTTTTTTTTGGGTCACTATAGTATAGAAATAGCAAGTGGTAGGTGAATCTTAGTTTAAACGGCAATACATCCTTAATTCATATGAAAGAATAATGGTCAAAATTCGATCAACAGGCGATCTCCTGTTTATTTTAAAACTTCAATCACTGTTTCAGATCAGTTTATACTTTAGTGTAACACTGAAGTAAAATAAACAAAGCAAAGATACAATCAGTTTGCTTTATAACACATTATTTTTAATAATCCATGATGGTTTATATATTTTTTTTACTTTTAATCATAAGCTAGTACAGTCTACTGGAAAGGCAGCGCCGTCATTAAGATCTAAATCTTCTTGCCTCAAACCTAGTGATCGTATATCATTATGAGAAATAATAATGTCGTCTGATTCCAAACTAGGCAGGGCTATAGGAACCAGGCTACTGATAAACATACTTATACTTTACTAAATACATGCATATCATAGATAAATTACACATAGACACAGAACAAATGATCGTGCTCATCACACAATTATTTGATACTTGATTTAGCCAGTAACTTCGTTCGCGTTGAAATTTTAGTGAAATTTATTCCACGAGAACCGTATATTTTTCCGAATAGAACCTATACATTTAGTAACCTTTCACCATTGCACAAGACAATCTCTGTTGCACGAAATAGAAAGAAAGAAATATATTTATTTTGCATTCATACCTAGGCACAAGAGATTCAAGGAAGAGTGTTACAACAAATATAAAAAAGGCACCTATGTATGAGTAAAAAATGGTCGTTAGCTCAGCATTATGCTCCTTCATGAGATGTACATCTATTGGAAAATGTACATCTATTCGAGTCGATGGTGTTATATTCTGTGCTTTTGTTAATTAATATTATGTCAGTAACGTATATTGCGACGCTTCGGTTCAGATTAGATATTTATATGTTGTAAATATTTAAGTATAAAAACTAAAGTTCTCTTAAAAAAGAGGTTACATAAGAAGACGCTTAAATAAAACTGATTCTTCTATTCATTATAACCAGCCTAATATTTATGTTTGTTTCACTTCTAACATTTAAATTATGTATATTTAAATTATGATTATGAGATTATAATAATATTACTAACAAAACTTAAAAATAAATGAGATTCAATGATAACTGATAACTAATCGTAGTTATTAACAATCTAGATTACCATGCAAAAAAGGAAAACAAAGATACATACACAAAAGTATTCAATGTGTACTTAAAGTGTTTTTACAAACACACACACATACACACACCCACATATACACACGCTCACTTGCCGGGTGATGTTTATTTTTACAGTTTTCTTTTTAGTATTTTTTTATATGAAAGTTTATAGTGTAGTGGACATAAGCCTGTTTCTTACTGTAGGGGAAAATAATGGCTTCGGTAATACAGTTTTACAATCGCAAGGGCCAAGGAAAACACTGAAGTGTACAATAAAGTGTTTATTATTATTATTAACACTACACCAAAAAACATAATTTACGACGTTCTGAATGTATCATTTTCAATATATTTTTGTCTCTCAAATTAACCATTAATAAATATGAGAATCTTAATCTATAGATATTGGAGCAAACTGCATTTCAACGACTGATAAACTGACTCGTACTGACACTTTTACATTCAAGGTAATTCAGGAGCCTCTATTACTTTTTAAAGTTGGAAGATCATAGCGATAGACTTATGGTTAAACGAGCTAAAAAGGAACTCTGTCACCTTATCACTTACTAATAATTTAACAACTATTTTGTTATAAATCTAGAAGCACTTTTTGCAACAGCAAATTACTTATTTTAACGCCCATATCAAGAAAACAAACACGATAACGAAAGCAACAAAAACACCGAGTAATAACTTGTATTTTAGGTACTCCATACATCCTGTTAACGCGTTATGGATTTGAAACTGCGATAACACATAAGCAGAACATAAAAACTTTTATCATAGGCCGCACTAGCCCGAACTTGTTAAAGAATATCCCTCCACGAGCCATTACTTCCCTGTGTAATGTCGGATAAACTCAGTTTTTTCCTAAACTTTTGGGTTAACGATTCCTATATAGAATTGTGTCATTTAGTGCTAGTTATAATGAGTTTGTTTTAGGAGTCCTTTAGTTGTCTTCCCTAGTTTAGTAGTAAGGCATCTTTAACAAGGTGTGATCTTCAACCAGTTGTGTTTTGAGATATTCAAGTTTAGTTTCTAATATAACCAATTTCCTTAGGGTAACTATTTAAATTTCTGACTTATTCTGGCCTGTTGGTTTAGTGGTTAGTGACCCAGAGGTCGTGGGTTGGATTCCCACCCAGGACAAGTAATTGTGTGATGAGCATGATCATTTGTTCTGTATCTGGGTGTAATTTATCTATGATATGTATGTATTTAGAAATATATAAGTATATTTATCAGCAGTCTGGTTGTCATAGTACAAGCTCTGCCTAGTTTGGGATCAGACGGCCGTGTGTAAGGTGTGTGTAGTTATTATTATTTGATTTTAGTTTTACATGATTATACTTGTTATTATTATAAATAAATGCAGCAAACATATTAATGCCCTAAAAACTAAAATATAACTAATACAACACAAATTTTCTTCTAGATGTCATAGTCTTTAACTAGCACAGCGAAGTATAAAGAAAAGCTGATGTTAATCAAGTCATGTAGGCTTTAAAACCCTGGTACTAGGGAAACCCTAAAACAAGTTACGGTGACAGTGCTTCTACAAAGGTTTCTACTAAAAAGGCTATAAGTTATTTTAAGTAGATGAATGATACGAGTCAAAACAGCAATTTGAGTTGCTTGTCATCGCATGTAAATTACTCTGGATAAAATTAATTACGACCGAGCTCGCAGACGACAGGTTATTAATGCACTCCTGTTTTCCTATAGCTATGTGTACCTGCTAGACTGATGACATATCTATCGTGTCAGCAGTTCTGGCGTCAAAGACTAACAAAGATACAGACAGTAAATTTGATTTTGGTCTCATTTCACTGTTATTAGCTAAGTGAAAATGTTTAAAATACATTATAAAATCAATAATCTAAATATATAAAATCATTATTTCCCTTGGTCATCGCATTACGCGTGAACGGCTGGACCGATTTCGCTAATTCTTTTTTTTGTGTTTTGTGTCAGGAGAAGGTTCTTATGAATTAAAAAATTAAGAAAGTGAGCGGAAAATTAGAAAATTTAAGAAAACTTAACGACAAAATTAACTTTTCTAATGTAACCTTAGCGCTTTTTACATAATTGTCAGTCGTTTGACAGTTGGCACGGTTGTTAATTATTCATAGTTAATACAGGACAACGTTTGTCGGGTCAGCTAGTGGTTAATAATTGTTAAGATATGGGTGACGTATGCTTAAATTTCAAATTTAGGTTTAATTTTTTTATTTGCTTTAAATAACCTTTATTGAGACAAGTTAAATCCCCTGTATGCCGACTACTACCTTTTTTTTTTTATTATAGGGGGCAAACGAGCAGACGGGTCACCTGGTGGTAAATGATTACCGCCGCCCATGGGCACCTGTAACTGGAGAGTCACAAGTGCGTTACCGCCCTTTAAGGTGGGAGTAGGAGAAGAGGAGAGGGGAAGAGGGGAGAGGGGAAGGACTGGAATAAGGGAGAGGGAAGGGTTAGGGCCTCCGGTAACCTCACTCACGCGGCGAAAAGCAATGCAGGCATTGTTTCACGGCCGGTTTTCTGTGAGGCCGTGGTATCGAGCGGAGTCGAGCCGGCCCATACGTGCCGAAGCATGGCTCTCCCACGTTAGACACGTTCTACACGGGGATGACTGGCAGACATAACTACATGAACATATAATAGGAGGGTTCTCTGTGTAATATTAGCAAAGGAAGAGTACACACAAGTCTGCAGGATAATAGAAAAACAGGAACAAAATTGATGAGTGAAAAGTTTATTATTTGCGTGTTTGTTAATATCACACTGTTATTCGTAGGAGCAAAACGGTATTCTTTCGAATTAATGCGTGTGAATTCCGATATACTATTATGCGAATTGAAGTACTATAAACATAGAAAAGCTAAACAGTAAGTATTTGTGGTAAAAATATTTTAATAATATTTGACTATATGTTTTTATAATATTAATAAACATTATACAAAGCAAATGGCAAAAATTTTATATAAATAAAATACATTATGTTAATCAGTGGTCTTTAATGTCTCTACAGAATACCGTATTTGTCCTTTCCCGGCGGTTTTTGTGATGACTAGGACTCAGGCACTATGATTATGTGTCCATTACATAACCTAAGTTGCACAAGAAGAATTATAAAAAATATCGTTTATAAAAATCACAAGAGTTCTTGAACAATTAAAGCAGACTTATTGCAGTAATAGGCTTAGAAATGTCCTGAAACGTTGTTTCGACTCGAACAGTAGCGAAATTGTGACAGCTACCTCACTTGCAGGTGGCGCCCTCTGGTAAACCTGAAAACATTGGCCCTCGCTGTGTATATTGTCAACCCGCCCACGCGTCTTATGCCGGCTGAATAATTTATTATGACATCAAATTAATTAGAAATCGTTTCTGTACTCCTGTAATCAAATTATGATAACGTCACACAATATTTTTTGTTGCTATAGCAAGAACATATTCTTTTGTTTTTTGTTATATTGTAGCAAAAAGTATTTATAACAATCATAATAAATTGAGTAAACTATACCTAAGAATAAAGCAAGATAATAGATGACTAATTTATTGTATTTTAAAGAGTAATCAATACATCAATACAAATAAATAAAATTGAAGTGTCTGTTTGTAATGTCAAAATAATAGTTATTTTTTAAACTCATACAGTCATTTTCACGACACCTATACCTAAAAATCAGTTTTAAAATTTTTGTCTGTCTGTCTGTTTAGGCTAATCTCCGGAACGGGTACACCGATTCCCATGGGCCTTTCACTGGCAGATAGCTGGTCTTATAAGGAGTAACTTAGGCTACTTTATTTTTGAAAAAGTATTAGGGTTCCGTGCAAAAATATATAAATATACACATGCGAGCGAAGCTACGCGGGAATTGCTTGTGTAAAATATAAAACAAACACGGTTACAGAAAGGTGTTTACTTGTACTCTACGGGTTTCTGAGAAAAAGGGTTTTGACAGACAGACAGACAACAAAGCGATCCTATAAGGGTTCTTTTTTAGGAACGGAATCCTTAAAACATGAAACAAGAAATTAAAACAAAGAACTAATCTAAGAAACCTCACAGTGAAGACAAGAAATACACTTCGATGTATCTCTCGTCAAACTATTAATATGAACTTTGCAAAACTTACGAGAAGCAATTATACACCTAGATGCCATCTGGTTATATTAAACCAGTAAAGCTAGTTAGCTTTACTAGCCTTAAAATAAACTCTTCAAGGTGACTTTGATGCTGCAGCTCGGCTCCACTTATAAATTAAACTTCAATAAATTGGTAACTGTTAAAATTGATATTGGATAAGAAATTGTTAATTTACGGTCGAGTTTTACATCCCACAAATGCTAATAATTTCGTTTCTGGAATTTTCTCCGAACCACAGCCATAGCCCAACTTACCCAATTTAATATAATGCTCTAAAACAACGTGTTTAACTTTCATCTAATTTAAATTTATTGAAACCTGAGTAAGGCCTACAAATATATATACCATACTAGCAGCGCTCCACGGTTTCACCCGCATAAGTCCCGATCCCGTAAGAATATCGGGATAAAAAGTAGCCTATGCGTTAATCCAGGACTCCAGCTATCTACATATCAAGTTTCGTCGCAATCGGTTCAGTGGTTTTTGAGTGAAAGAGTAACAAACATCCATCCAAACTTTCACATTTATAATATTAGTGGGATATTAGGCGTTCCCTATAGCTTCCTATATGTCCTACAGATCGTGGACACCCACGACCTTTCTTAATTAACATAACTACAAATATAATATAACAATAAACAGATAATTTACTAATAATCGTACCCAGACACAACGCAACTACTAAATTAATAGATCAATCTTTTATAGTATTACATATAGAAATTATGTAATGTTCCTTTGAGTTTGAAATTTCGTGTATTTCTTGAAATAATATTTGGCAATGCAAAAAATATTTACAACAACAAGTAATAACTTGTTTGTGTATTTCAGAAGGTTTACTTTAATTTGATTGCTATCTTCGGTCTCATATAAATTGGAGTAACTTAAGTTACAAAATACAACTCAACTGTCTTTGTAAGGGTGAATAATTTTTTAACCAAAGTCAAGTCAAAGTCACATGGTTAATAAACCGAGATTAATGGCGCACGTAAATAAATATACTACTTTACCTGGTGGTAATAGAAAAGCAGTTTATCCATAATGCCACTTTGTAATAAAAAATCGGAAGTTAAATATTAATGAGTTCAGTGTGGAAATCCGTTCGTCACCTAGCCGTAGTGCAAGAAATGCGGTGGTTAATGGCAGAGATTTCGGTTCTTACACAACCGAAACAGGCTCATGATAGAAGTCGTGTACACCCCTGACGGTTATATTACTCGGTGAATGTGAAATACCATAAAAAGAAAAACGGACTATCTACTAAACTGAGAATTGAATCATGTGAAAGCCCTCTTCTATGTAAAAATAATTATAATGTCAATATACCTCAGAGGATTACCATTACAACGTTTTAAATCAAAACTAAAGTTTTGGCTACTATGAAAGTGCTTTCACGCCATAAATGTTTTTTTTAAATTGTAAAACCTAATAGTTTTAAGTAAAATTTCGCAATCCTATTAAAGGTGAATATGTCGGGCTGCTTCTTAATGTTATCACCTAATGTACCATATTCTAGGCGAATAAATATCTTATCTTATGAACTCAGAAAGTTACATAGTCTACCGACTGCGTCAAGAGACATACTCAACAGGGGTCATACTCAACTGAAAAAACTAACAACATCATATCGTTCCACAATCTGTGTCTTCTCATAGTATATTTATAAATTATTTTAGGAAATGACATTTCCGGTTAACCTTACAACGTCATAACAAGTAATAACTCATACAACACGCGTTTTACTTTATCATGTCACTTAATAGTCACGTATGGCCATCATAACCAAAATAGCGTTCCGATTCATTTGCGTTTGTTGACCATCCTGTTGCCAAGCAACGCGGTGTCATCGTGACAATAATATGTCAGCCGGCTGACAACTGTCCACGTGATCAAGGATTTGTTTAGCCGAGCGACAAGCGCTGACAAATGAAATGTTATTTTTAAGACAATGTCCGTTGGACGTTGGTTTAAGTTCCGCGTATTTATATAATTGTCTTTATTTATGCTTTGTTTTTTTTTTCACATTGCAATGGATGACGATATTTTGATATTGCTAAGCAGGCAGTTTTTCTTTTATGTTATCTGTTCCTGATCATCTCCGAATATCAGAATAGTAACACCTTATGTACTTACCAAAGCGCTTTGGTTATGAGCTGATGAGCATAATGACGTAGTACGTAGTGACTGCATGTTTTCTCTGTTTGGTGAATAACAAAAAAAAATCCGAAGCTAAATTTGAACGAATTATTTTGGACCTTTATCTATTTATATTTAAAACAATCAAAAAAGATTTTTTGAAATCGGTCCATAGATGACGGAAATATCGATGAACATACACAAAAACAATTACATACAGCTGAGCATAGAACCTCCTACTTTTTTTGAAGTCCGTTAAAAAAGAATCCCTATTTCCCTTGGTCACGTCAAAACTTGAGAACGAATTAATTCATCATCGATTTCATTCATCTTTTGTTTTATGTTTTCCAATACTTCGAAGAAGGTTCTTACTAAACGAAAAATTAATTAATTTGGATAGATTTCACCAAAATTTCCACACCAACGAATTCCCGTGCAACAGCTAGTAAAGTATAAAAAAAGAAAAATGGCGGCGTCGCGGAACGACTGGCAGATGTAAAATTTCGAAATTATTTTGTATAGAAAAAGTAGTTAAGTTTATGGAGCTTTGGAGACTAAACTAACCGTAGAAACATATCAAAGGTTATCTTTTCTCCAATCTTCAATAGCTTGGAGATAATTTACACTTGCATAATATTTTTAATTAGTAATCATGATTTAAATTAATTTAATTATGGCTCAAAGTACTCTAAATAAGCTACATTTTACACTTAAATTAATGAAAACTAACACTCCCATTAATTACCGTTGCCACAACAAAACGGAGCTAAAACCGTCAAATTATCGGGCTGTTGTTCAATGGCCACAGAGTATAGGCAAATTATTCGTCAGATACGAGTCTACATAGCTATATCCTCGCGTGTGACCATTAGGGAAAGTTCACATGCTATGATTTTGGATAAGACAGTATTACACTACATTGTGTGTACCTACTTGAAACTTTAAATATAGCTTACAGCTAAAAAACTGCTTTGGAAGTATTTTTGAATGTAATAGATTGGTAAAGAGTCAATCGTGTCTCTTATAAAATAAGGGACACGATTGAAGGTGAACGAGTTAGGAGACTTAACATCATATTTTAATAGATTTGTGGGGAAAGGGTGTTGTCCCTCTAATACAAAGGGAGCATGGGAACGGGTGTTATGTCCCTCTAACACAAAGGGAGCATGGGGACGGGTGTTATGTCCCTCCAACACAAAGCGAGGATCTTCCGACCAGGCGAGGTGATCATGCCTGGCGTCACTGGATGTTGTATTTATTCTAATCGGGGCGAGAACTCTAATAGCGCGATGCAGTATTAGTATCTAGTTACTACGTAGTTCAGCTCGTTTCCGCTAGATGATATGGTTTTGCTGTATGTGGAAGTCGCCACAGATTGTCTTACCACCTATTTATCTTCGCTGAAAGTGAATCATCAATCATCGAAATGCCACAAGGATTTATGAAAATTGGTTCAAAAATGGGCCTCGTACCTGAATATACTTGTCCTGCTAATTAAGCTTAAGCCAGCTGAACTAACAAACTCGTTTATTCAGTTTAAGTTAAACAGATATATTAAAAGCAAAAATGACGACGTAAGGTACTATCTACTTGAGTTTTCAGCAATTAAGACTAATAACTTGAGAAAAATTATGCTATTTAAATTTAAGCTGCAATATGAGATATTGTCTTTCATTTTATTAATAGTTTATTAATAAATTGTATGCTACTACCATCGCTATAATTATTATAAAGACACACAATACACGATACAAAATATGGTTACAAGTTGGATAAACACAAAAAGGTTTAAATTGAGGTTGGTTTAAAACTAGAATTTGAATGAACAACATAAAAGAAACATCACTGGCCATTGATAATAACTAGATTTAAGTTTAGAACAAATAAAAAGGTTGACGTACCAATAAAATTTCTTTCTCTGCGACTGTCAATCAACGTCAACGTCCCGTCAATCGCTGCGACAGAACTTAATGGGCGATCGCCGCTACACTTTTAAAGCACGATAAACTTTGAAAGCTATTACAACCTTTGTGTATGGATAATATAGATGTTATCCAAAACGTTATTAGTGTAGAGTACCCTAAATTACATGGCTTGATGGATGCACAGACAATGGTATCGTAAACTTTACGGTATCGGTGGGTTCGTGTGCGTGTAGACAACGAAAAATGTTTATACAAATAGGGTTGGGTTACAAAAAATGTTTGTATAAATAGTTTTAGCGGATGATGATTTAGTTTATTTTATTTAGTGACTTTAAAAGATAGGACAAAGATAGATATAGATAGATGCCTAGTCAGCAGTTTGATTGAAAGCCTAATAACGTAAGTGCACTAATTACCGCCAGTCAAGCTAAGATTAGGGGGTACTAAGAGTACACTGGTTTTTTTTTTCAATATTTTACGTTTTAACAATAATTGAAAATTAGCACAAGGGTCTAATCCTTATTACTGATCCATTATATGGGGCTTGTACTTATTACCGTTTTTTGAGGCACCTACTACTGACGATAGTTACAAAACTATAAAGTTTAATATTTCAGCATTATCTATCCGTTATTCAGTTGGTTCCAGGTTCTTTATTATACGCAGTTAATAAAACTTGATTAATTAAGCAATTTAGTATACCTAAACTCAAAAAATTTATTTAATACCTCTTGGCGGGTTTTACATTTCAACTTAATTTTGTTTGAATATACTGCAGCTGAGCTGTTCCATGGCCAATATTATTCAATCAAAAATCTAATTAATAACTCACTTTATAGAACGTGTATTGGAATAATATATTGTTTTATAGAAATTCAATATAATTTTGTATGAACAGTCGATATATGTTAATATTAAAAATTAATATAATTTAACAATAAAAATATAATATTTTAAAAATCATGTAATACATTAATATATTATATATTTTAAAGTACCTACAGTTTCCTGTAGGCACTCTAAAATTTATGGCGATAAAGCTCAAACAAAAGCTGTCATGCTAATTACCGAATTAATTCAGCAGATTACTTATGTATTGATGCATTACAATAAAATAAATGGAAATGCCAATATCTATAAAATATCTAACATAGGTCGGTTAAAGGAAAAAACAGCGAATATTGTTCTTAATACCGCCAATATTTAATATGGAATTTTAAACAAATTAAATCTGAAACTCGTGGAACTGTATTATTATTTATGATAACGAAAGTATTAGGAACTTCAGTACCTACTCCTTACCCAACAGCCGAAAAAAACAGTATTACTCTAATGCTCTAGTACCTACTGTTATTTAGCGGCGGTCTTCGTAGGAAACCCTGCCCTCTTTTTCTATTATAGTTTAATAATAAATATATAAATAATAACAATCTTATACGGATTTACAATCTAAGCACCTAATATTTATTACATGTGCGTTACTGCACTTACACCCATATTAATGTCTTATGTATTAATCTAAAATTACTTACAGTTAAGCGAATTAATCGTATCGTTAAATCTTCACTGACGAGGACAAAAAAAAACTTATTTTCTACTTCATCGTAGATAAATTTATAATCATAAGGACTTAATATTTTGCTACAAAAATAAGCGACAATTAAAAATAAGGCTGTGTGAGACTCATACCTAAACTTGCAGAGGCGTAGAATATATAGCCACGCCCACTGCATAGCGCTTGTAATACCGTCTCTTTTCCACCTCTACTAACTAATTTAGGCTATAAACGTTCACTTTAATATTACCTAGAAGCTATTAGAATAGTTTTACATACACTGCATTAAAATGTTTAAACCTTTTTGAGTATGCCACTTCGGTGATATGTTTTATGGAAGGGGAGTAAAACGAAGTGCGTCATATAAGTTGCATTGGGCTAAGGGCTATGCTCAGACATAGTGTATTTTTATTAGGTAGCATGTCACGACCTTAATTTCACACAATGTTTTAACCAGGTTAGGTAAAGACAACGACGATCGCCTCGCAAGCTGGAGAACCCTATTTAAGTGATTGGAAAAATTGCTTTGAGTCTATGTGTACGTTGTACTCGTTAGTTTTTATTAAAAAAACTCTATGAGCATACAGGTATATTATCTATAAACTCTCTAATTTCTAAGAGGAGGTCAATCATCCTCTCAGAAGGGAAGAGCTTAGATCAGTCTGTGGTATGAGTTCAGCAGAGGTAAAAATCTTTAAGAACTTTATGAAGTAGTTCCAACTTTTCTTATTATGTTGTGAATTAGCGTTAAAATTTAAATAATTTATAATAATTTGAAGTCTAGATAAATATATAAAAATGGATCTTAATACATCTAGTAAACTTCGACACCGTTTGAACGTTCACGAAGAACACTAGCACATCGAATACTTTTTTTATAAATAACTTCTCCTTATAAGTAACTTCTCTATACCTTTGTTTGATTGTTCGTTTGTTTAAACGCGCTAACCTCTGTAACTGTCTGTCAGATTTGAATAATTATTTTTGTTTTAGATAGAGTATTAATTGAGAAATGTTGTAGCCTATATAACATCACCACAGTGACCATAAACGCAGGTGGAACTGCAGGGAATGGCTGTTACACTATATATTCAAGATTTATGGGTCGAATAAATACCTTCATATTAACAGGATAACGGTACCTGAATTCTCTTAAAAATCTATATTTTGTTAATAGTTTAAGTACAAACGAACCCAAAATATCTAAGTACAAGTCAAAATATAATGCGGCTGATGATTATGAAAAAGTGTAGTCACAAAAAAAAGACTTTATGTCAAAGTGTAAAAACCCTTGAAGTAAAAAGAGAGATTATTAAAATATTAACTTCCTCGCCAGTAAATTAAAACACCAGAGCAAACGAATACTGTGCGGAAAAAAAAGCGGAAAAAAATATCATTCGCCGCGTGTCAAGTGGTTTTCACTCCACTTAAACGCTTTATAGATTCGAAACACGATTTCCCGCCGAGTGTTATAAATGTAAGTGCCCGTAAAAACAGTTGGCTAAATCCGGCAAATGTAAATAAATGGCGGAATCGAATGTTTCTGGTGACTGCTGACTGGTCGAGTGTTGATGGTTCAGTTCTGGAGTATGCGAAGGGGTAATAATGGAATGGTTTCTTGAAATTCCAAATATCATTAACAACAAAAGGAACCCTTATAGGTTTACTTTGTGTTGTTTGTCTGTTTGTCTGTCAAAATGTTTTTTTTCAAAAACGCCTGAACCTGGACCACATGGTGTTCCGTCACAAGCAGGTCTATTGCAATGGATTCGGGCAAAGCCTAGAATTAAGTTCCCGAAAACCCCGACACAATACAACTAGTGCTACGGTTGACAACCTTAATTATAATTCATATATTTAAAATTTAAAACACCCCCGACTCGAAAATTCCTTCAACGATTATAAAAGAGCTGATGATCTTCGAACGGTTAAACAGATTTTCTTGAATTTTCTAGAAACACTCTCGATCAAGTCGTCTTTCAAACATAAAAAAACCGTACGCAAATCGGTTCATCCGTTTGGGCGCTACGATGCCACAAATAGACACACAGATTCACAGATACGTCAAATTTATAACATCCCTCTTTTTGCGTTGGGGGTTAAAAATAGTATTTTTAAGTAGTATCATTAGCATCTTTAAGTTTAAGTCCATTGCTAATTGACACGACTTGACGTTGGTATTCTATGTATTAATAATATTTTATTTTATTCTATTTATATTGAGTTTACTATTGTGTTTTAAATGCCACATCTTACTTTGTTGCTAGTTTGAAATAGAACTGTCATTTTGGCAGTTAAAAAGAATAACCATCAACTGTTATTGCCTTTTTCCAGGCCAATTTTATCTATTTATTGTTTTGCGATCCAGGTCTAAATATTTATTAGCATCAAATTATAACTAACTCTATAAATTTTTTCTTATTGTTTATTCTCCTTTCAAATTAGTCAAAACGATCAAGCAGATATTTGGATAAAAAATAACGATGCATTAACACAAAACATGCATACATACGGTTTGAATACAGAGATGTGTCATTACGAAACATTTCTCTAGAGACTCGACATGCAAATTGACAAAACAACAAGCTGAGAACACAAACAGCGCTACTAAAACAAACACTCAGGCTAATTCAGAAAACATTATATTTACCTCTGCGCTAACTAACCTGAATTACTCGAATCTGATGTACGACACTCGTTTTACGACTAGTGTTGCTGTTAAAATAGCCACACCTATGTTCACGTCATCATGTCATAATGTATTGCTTTCTTGTCTTTAACGTTGTAGTCTTACTAAATTATAACCATAATACAAATTTTCTAGGACATTAGGGTCTAGGAAGCGCTGTGTATTATGATATCCGGCACTTTTTAGAACCAAACTAAGCGTAACTTATGCTATAAGTTTTAAAAACCTAAAAAAATGCAAATATGTTACATAAATGCGTAAAAATATTTGCAGTGAGCATCTGCCCCGCGACTCCGGATGTTGCAGGCTAATTTTCTACCGCCGCGACTCTTGTCACACTATTAGTAGGTACATACGTCGTCTGCTAAGTAGTTCTTGATTAGCGAATCATGTTTTTCCTGTTTCTATTGACTATATTTGGACAACGAGATCATCTTCTTCTTGTCCCTTTTCCAATTTATTTGGGGTCAGCGTAATGTATAACATTGCAAAGGATTTTCGCTGGTTTATTTTATGACCGGGCGCTTACCTGACACTAACCATCCTTGGGAATGTTTTCGTTTTCAGACGGGACAAAGGAAGAAGGTAAATTGGTAAGGAAAGCGGATAGAGTGAGGGAGGTAGGGTAAGAGATAGCGCAAGTCTTGGATAAGAAACGGGGCTGAGACGTCAGTAGCTCGCAGAGGCCAGGGTCGCGTACCTGTATGTCCATCCAGTGCTTGGAGAGGCCACTAGGATAGCAGTATTTTATGATGTTGCATTTCCTGATTTAGACGAAATAATTTATTTGAACATAGAAATGTACCCATTTATCCAGTGCAAACTTAACCTAGGTTTGTAGTTCTTAATAATATGTAAATACTGAATTAGTGTAGTAATAATTTTCCATCTGTCCCAACGTATTGTGTATCTATATATTTAGCGAGCGAAATTCCTAGTACTTATCTCAAACTACGCTCATACGTGTTTAATATACAGTTCTATATGTAAGTATGTCAATTTCACGACTGCCACTTAAATTTGTGCTCAGTAGTTTGAGTTTAAAGGTTGTATAACTTATGTAAATAGGTCAGACTATCGTTTTACAGTTTTGACACATTTTCATAGACATTTAATGGTTGCGTCTGGATTTAAAGAGTGGAGACGACATGATGGGAAAATCGATGTTTCTTTAGAAATTATACTATCTTAGTAATAGTATAAATATGCCGGGCCACGTGGGGAACAAATGTCAGGCCATGCCGCCTCCGCTGGGCCCCGGTAGGAGGAGGAAGACCCAAGAAGTGCTGGCTTGACGTCGTAAGAGATGATATGCGTGCCAATGGACTCACGGGATTCCGAAGATCGTGCGAAGGGGAGGAGAAAAAGTAGGAAAGCGGTCCCTGGACGTCGCGTCGTCAGACGCAACCGGGACATACGCTAGGATGATGATGATTAATAGTATAAATATGAATATGAGTTTTTTCGGTTCTTTATTATGTAGGTAATAATAATAATAATAATAACTTGAGACACCTCACATACGGCCATCTGATCCCAAACTAGGCAGAGCCTGTACTATAGTGACCAGACTGCTGATAGACATACTTACATATTACTAAATCCCTTCATATTTTAGGCAAATTATACCCTGACTCAGAACAAATGATCGTGTTCATCACTCAATTAATTGTCCTGGGTGGGAATCAAACGACTTCGAGCTTAGCAGTCAGGATCACTATGCCGTGTGCAGAAGCTAGTAATCTATAGATTTTTAAAACCAATTTTGATCATGGGGGACGGTAATTCGGCACGCATGGGCTGGCTCGACCGGAGTACCACGGAGATACCACGGCCTCACAAAATACTGGCAGTGAAGCAATGCTTCGTTGTGTTTCACCGAGTGAATGAGATTACCGAAGGCCCTAACCCTTGCCTCGCTCCCACTCTACTCCTTCTCCCCCTCTTTATTTTATTTTATTTATTTATTGGATCTCCAACGAATACACAGAAATACACATATTATTCACACATAGTTTTTGAACAGTGTACTCCTTTAGTTACAGGAGATCACAGCAAGCACTACATAGGCTGCACTAAAAGTATCGGGAATGGAATATTTCCACTATTCCTATCATATTAAAATCTTTTTAATTGAAAACTCCTTGGTTTTAAAAATCGAATCCCATTTATTTATTTAAAAAAAGATTCTCGGTCTTCTCACAAGGTCTTCTCAAACTTGTTTAGTCGTTGAGAAAATGGAATTGACTCGAGAAAATTCAAGGGTGATGATTTATTATGACTTTCGAAGCGGTTTAACACAAAAACAGTGTGTTGACCGGATGCTTTCTACATTTGGTGATGAAGCCCCATCCAAAACCACAATTTATCGCTGGTTTGCTGAATTTCAACGTGGGCGTGTCAAGCTCAGTGATGATCCCCGTCAAGGTAGTCCAAAAACTGCAGTCACCCAAGAAAACGTTGATGCTGTGCGTAAGCTGATTGAGGAAGATCGACATGTGACATACCGCGAAATTCAGGCAAATTTAGACATTGGCATGAGTCAAATACAAATAATCTTGCATGAACAATTAGGTGTAAAAAAGTTGTTTTCCCGATGGATACCGTATTTGCTTGTTATTTAGTGCGTCAGAACTCTCGAAAGATTCCACGCAGTATCCTCAAATGCTGTAATTGTATCAGGTGACAAATTGTAAACAACATTGTATCAGGTGACAAATCCTGGATATACGCGTACGAACCCGAAACAAAAAACCAGTCACGAGTTTGGGTGTTCTCGGAGTGTTGCAAAAAAAATGGTGGCCACGTTTGTCTCCAAAACCGGCCATGTTGCGACTATTCCTCTTGAGGGACAAAGAACGGTTAATGCAGAATGGTATGCTAGCATTTGTTTGCCACAGGTTGTTTCCAAACTCCGTAAAGAGAACTGCAACCGCCGCATCATCCTCCATCACGACAATGCGAGTTCTCACACCGCGCACAGAACAAAAGAGTTTTTATAGCAAGAAAACATAGAATTATTAGACCATCCGCCGTACAGTCCCGACCTAAGCCCTAATGATTTCTATACTTTCCCTAAAATAAAGTATAAATTGCGTGGTGAGAGATTTTCATCACCTGAAGAAGCTGTGGACGGCTACAAAACGGCCATTTTGGAGACCCCAACTTCCGAATGGAATGGTTGCTTCAATGATTGGTTCCATCGTATGGAAAATGTGTCACATTTCGCGGAGAATACTTCGAAAAGCAATAAATACATTTTTAAATAGTAATGTTGTGTCACTTCCTTGATTCCCGAAATTTTCAGTGTAGCCCTCGTATAACATCAAAGCTTATTCCTAATACAAAATTAATTACCCAACTAAAATGAACAATTAAGTTATATTTAAAATGACAAACTACATCATTTAAATAAGCAGAATGCAGTTAGGTACATATATACAATCTAATCTCTTAACCCCTACTTCCACTTTAAAGGCCGGCAACGCATGTGTGAATCTTATGGTAGTAATTTACCCGGTGACCCGTGTGCTCGTTTGCCCCCTATACCATAAAAAAATAAAAAAAAGTTCTTGACAACTAACGATTACCACTTTTGATAATACGTTTTTAAATAAATTATTAGTAAAACCTAATCGAATGGCGGTAATAGACCGACACAACTAAAGCTCTCTTAAGCGAACATGTGAAATTATCACCTACGGGGCATTAGAATTAATGTTCACGTTACAGTAGAAAATACTGCACAGTTAGAGTTCAGTTACTACCTTTTTTACCTCAGGTCTAAAAGCAAAAACGTACTTTTATTTGTTTTGTTATCACTAACAAAAATCTTACTAATATTATAAAGGCGAAAGTTTGTGTGGGTGGATGGATGAATTGATGGATAGATGAATGAATGGATGGATGGATGGTTGGTTGGATGGATGGATGGATGTTTGTTACTCTTTTACGCAAAAACGGCTGAATGGATCTGGATGAAATTTAGCACAGATTTATCTGGAATAGCACTTTTTATTCTGGGATTATTTTCGCCAAAAATTCCATGCGAACGAAATCGCAAGCAGCAGCTAGTGTGAGTCATAACTTCATAAGTCATTTATTTCATAACAATATACATTTTGTTGAAAATTTGTACACGAATAAAATTTTTAAACATTGCATTACAATAAATTTAATAATTACATTACATTAAATTATTACATTATACGATCACATACATAAAAAAAAATTAAATTAGGTGATGACTTATTTCTCTGACTGATGAGTCATTAACTTAAATATAGACCTTCCATTATTATATCCGCAAAATGAATCCCTATTTTCCTTGGTCACGGCTGGACCGATTTCGCTAATTCTTTATTTTTTGTATTTGTTATTGTCAGGAGAAGGTTCTTACGAATAAAAAAAAATAAGACAGTTGTGCGGAAAATTATAAAAAATAAGAAAACTTAACGAGAGACTTACGCGGGTGAAACCGCGGGACGCAGCTAGTCCTCAATACATATGAATTTAATTTGTTTCTAAATAAGTTTGTACTGTATATACTTTTAAGTTCCGCTGGTAATTTATTATACAGAAAGACTGATTGGACTCTAGAGCTATGTTTAACTACATTGAGTTTTGAATTGTTGACGATATATCTTTCTTCTCGTGCCTTCTCTAATCTTTTTTTCATCATTGGTTTCAAACCTATAGTTCTTAACAAAATTTACTAATAAAACAAGAATGTATAGCCTAACGAGTGAGAGAGTTCGAGTTACGAAGTGTTCTCTGCATAATAGCAAAGCATACTTCTGACAGCTCTTTTCTGTATTACGAATGTCGTATGAACATTATATTGGTAGCTATATCTCCAAAGTAAAACGCTGTATCTCAGCTTGGATTCTACCAAGGCAAAGTAAACCATCCTTAATTGATCTAGACCGAGTTTTTCTTTTCTTAAGCTCCTAATCGCATAACATGTAGAATAGACTTGGTCTCCTCTTCCCAATTCCAAAATGTGTCAATGTTATCTCCTAAAAATGTAACGTTATCCATCACTTCTACTTTATTACCATAAGACGTAGTGTTAGGTTGGCATTATATCTTGCTGTAGGCTTGAAGACATTTAGTTTTATTTATATTACGTTTTAAATTATTTATACTGAACTATTCCTCAAATATTTTAATAGAAAACGGTTTTTGTTGAAAGCGACTTTTATGAAAATTAACTTTGAATAAATGAGGCAACATTGACTAGAGCCGCACTATATCTATAGGCTGAAAAACATTTCACATTTAACTTACATTTATTTTCATTTTTTTCAAATATACTAATTTTATAGTGAGAATTTTGTGAGTTTGCACAACGTGTTGAAAATTCTATAACTATTTCAACAGGAATATCACTCTAAATGCATATGAGATAGATGATCATTCAATCCAGTAAAGTCAAGTGCAGTGCTCATATGTTATACTTTTGGCTATACTTAGCACACCACAAGGTAAAGACTAACATATCTCACCTTTGTATCTATCTAGACTATTTTCTAGCATAAGCCAGTCTCTATCGGTGGCAGTGAAGCCCGTTCTACCATTTATTTCTGCAGCGATGTCATTTAGCATTTTGTGAGATTCGTTCTGTGACTTTAGTCAACAGTATGTATTATTTAGAATACAGCGAACGTGCTCAACTAAGTCGCAATAAAGTTTGGTAGCTGTATGAATGACCAGTTTTTCCTCGCGGCTTCGCTCGCGTTAATAGTAATTTTCTATCCTTCAGGAACAGTATGATTTTACTTTTTCTTGATAAAACGTATCCTAAGTCCTGTTTTGTACCCGTGACAATATGTATACGAAGTTTCATGTTGATCGGTGTAGTAGTTAAGACGTGAACGCATAAAACAACACACTAAAGAACATGCTAACAAAAACCTCACATTTACATTTATAATTTTCCTTGGAATTGCCACGATTTGAGTACAAAATATACGTATCAATTATTAATATTATCAAAATAATCAAATAACACGAACCTCTTTAAACGTAACAATTAAACCAATGCAATTAAGTGTAGGCAACCAGCAACCAGTTAATTATGCGAACTCGTCAACAGGGGCGTCTATTTTAGAATACATTATGCGAAATTAACATTTATTAGGATAAAATAGGTAGGGACAGACACGGTGACGAAATTACCACTAACTATCACTATTGTTGTTTCTAATGTTGAACTATTGATTCGTTATGAATGCTTTATATAAATTTATCGTGTAAAATTATGACGTATGAATTTGTAATCGTTATAATAGATATTTGTTATTAACAGATTAGGTTATTGCAGAGAAAATTACAGTTAAGTAAAACTTAAAAAATACGCTCCAATGGCGAAATGAATTAAAAAGTAATAGACTATCGTTAGGTACTTAGCCCAATTTGTTGCACTCGTCAAAAGGAATCATATGTTTACTAAACGAACCACTGTAGAGTTTCACTACCCACCTCATCAGACCAATCAGATCAGATTGTCGTCCAAACTACATATACATACGTACGAAGTTTTATTTTGGTACGTCAATTAAAAGTAGGTTAAAAGACTTGACGTCTAAGATTTGTTAAGTGAAGTTAATAAAAGCTTGTTAAAAAAAAGGGTCTTGGGACAAGCTAAGGCTGCATGTCAGTCAATCAATCAGTCAACAAAGAACACATGTTGTACATACTCTGCGCCTAGTGAACTAGACCGCCGGAACCATAACGAATGAAGGCCTACGATACAAATGGCCCATTCAGAGCCAGACCGCATGATGGCGTACAGTCTAGGTCATAGAACGCCGTTTGGATTTAGAGGGCACAATCTTTCAGGAGAGTTTACGTCCCGCAAAGGTTATCCTATGATGATATAAGCGGCTTTGATGATAATAATATAATAAAAAGAAAATGATTTTACGCTGTCCATTGTTATTATATTTAAGTTATGATGCTTTTATTTAGATTTTTTTTTCTTTTCAGATGAACCGAGCAATACAGGTGAAACCGGCTGACAGTGAGAATAGAGGAGGTAAATACCAAATATATATATTTTTAAAAGCATAGTAGATAGTCAGTATTTAATATTATACATAATTATTATAGTTTATCGGAAAGCAGCTTTAAAATTGTTACTATTCCTATTATAGAGTACTCCACTCCACCGACACATTACAATACATATACGTACACGGACATAAAGAACAAATTCACAAATTTGTGAATTTGTATAAATAAAATTGCGTTTTAATTTGAATTTGAATTGGTTGACAAAAAAATTTTTAGGTAACAATAAAATTTAAACATACATACCAAACCATTTTGATATACTGGTTGATTTACTGATTTTGCGTGACACGAGTCAGTCATTATTATTTTTTTTTTATTTTATTTGGAAAACTTACAGCTAAGCATCGAAATAGGTGTCAAGAACTAAATATATGAAGGCCAATTACAAGTTTTCACAATTAGTAACTGTTTTAAATATGAACAATATTTGGTCGGAGTAAAAAAAAACAAAAGAGCATGCGCATGCACACATTTACATCATTAAATACCGGAAAAAAACCCCGTTTGGTAATGATAGTTTTTAGATGAGAAACACTGGTAGCAAACAAATCGACGTCTATTTCCTCTGAGAGCTTATTGAAAGTTTAACATGCACAAATCATATAACTATTTTGACTATAAGTGGTCCTTACACGCGGCAGATTAAGTAAGTCAGGCTATTCATATTGTCAGGTTATTCAACCACTTACATTAAAAAATTAATTACAATCTTCTTTTATAATCAAATCAGTAACTTAATTCCAATGTGGTCTAGGTCTACGTACTTATCTACAGTGTTCTTAGTGTTAGTGTATAATTTTATTAATATTTAGTAGGTACCGTACATTATTTATTAACTACTTCCATCATTTTTACTATTAAGTAAGTAAAACATTTAATTCGTTAAAAGCAAGTTCTTTTTTTATATGTATTGCTAATATTTTAAATGTAATCCACCAAAACTATATCATTACTCATTAAATTACAAATAACGTATGAATTTAAGATTTACAACAATTGATCCGTGTTATGTAGAAATTATCCAATCAACAAACTGGTTATTACAGCCTGTCATAAAAGATTTTTTTTGCAGATATCAGAATAAAATAAGTCTCTATGCCTATAAATATACGGATCGTTTTTAATGGTTTATCAACGATACTAAAATGTTGGAAAGTTTGCGGATTAAATTATTTCTCCACAAAATAGTCCAATTTCGTAAATTTTCTGATCTAAACTCTGTCGTCAGTAGCCAAAACTATCTCCCTCCCATTGTCCTCGAGTTACTTACTACAAAAAACACAACACCATAATATTATTACTACTATTAAACCATTATCCTTGTAAGGTGAATTGTGTTCTTCAGCCAGTCTCGCTTTCTCTAGTACTGTTTTTAAAATCTAAAAAGTTTTTTATAGTTGTCATTTAAAATATAACATCACTAAGCTATACTATAACTAAACTAAAAAAAACTACAAACCTCTTTACATAGTTTACTGTAACACAACACTCCTTCAACTTTTAACCCTTCAAAGCTTAACGAAGATTCTCAAAGACGCAACAACGATCCCGATCCATGACGCGATCCGTTCCCGAGGATGATTAACTTTATGAAACACGAACTCATCATTTATGAAGTAAGCTTTTGATCATGCCTTTGCTATTATGGAGTTCGATAAGCCGCTTTTACGTTGAAAAAGCTTTTTAGTTTTTAACGAAACATGCTGTTAACTAGTTATTAACGCCAGAATTTAAACACTAATTATGTATTAACCATTAAAGCTCTTAAAATGTAAATAGCGAGCAAACATAACAAAGGAAAATCTATCTGATTTATCGGTACGATTAAGGGAAGAGGCATGAAGGCAAAACATCTACGGATTTGATAATAACGTGTTCTATTCTTAATGGTAATCGTAATTAATGGTTTAAATCGAGATCATAAACCATGGTTCTAAAATAGACATTATTAAAAATATACCTTATTACAAGTTTCCAAATAGCTTATTAAAATTTATTTTTTAAATTATTATGTTTTATACCATAATGTTATAATTCCAAATTTAAAAGAAACCCTTTTAATACACCCATAATTACTTTCACTGATTTCGTAGTTATGAACGCAATACGGACTTAGAATCCTGCAGATTTCTTCTCGGGCTAGAGCTGTTGCAAGAGAAAAACCGCGACGATCTAGAAGACTGTCGTTAGATAGCATTAGATAATGAATAGGTCACCCGAACTTCATAGAAGGGAAATAGAGTTGATAATTTACCATAGATACTGCTAGAGTATTAAATGTCTCTAGGCACCCAACTAAGTAGTATAAAAACAAATTGTATTGAATAGTGTCAGTGTGTTTTGACCTATATAAGATCACAAAATACTGCTGTGTTAAGAAATATATTCGCTATCTATACGAACATAGTGTCCTGAAAACATTTGTAAATGGAACTGTCCAAATTAATTTTGGAAAATCTGGAAATTTGATTCACCTAACATTTAGAAGGCCTTATTATGTCATGAAATTATTATATGGCATGTCAAAATGAGTGACGGAAACATTGACGGCGGACGGTCGTTGCTGTTAAAAATTTATGAACGGAATACTCGTACCTTTTCCCGGGCGCAATTAGGACACAATTTGACAGCTCTTTTACGAAATATGATAACTGTGATTTGAATATTAACGTTAATTCTAGTATAGTGTTAGAGAAATATAGAAGAAAAGTTGAATTCTGAAAATCAAACTAAAAAAATAAATTAATAAATATATATTAGTATAAAATGTCTTTACATTTTCGCGACTTGTATACATAAAAGCAGCTTATTTTTCTTTATAAGGTACAATACCTCTTGGTTACCCAAAGTTTTGATCGAATTACAACAATTGTGGCGGGACCACCATCGGTGCAATTCGATCCAAACGTTGGGTTACACATCTAGTATTTATTAAAGTCGCGAAAGTTTAAAAACAATTGGTCATACTATCGCCTTTAAGGTCAGATTAACAGAAGATAAAATGTGATCGTAAAAAAAATCAAGTTTTTTTTGCATTTGGTGTACACAATCTCGCATTGCAAAACAGATGCTATAGAAAATAGTCGGTAGTTACGTATAGATCTCGACATTACAACTCTTGTAATTTAATTTCGGGGCCTGAATGACCCAAAGAGCTTCGGCAGGGTTAATAATTCACAGTTGGTGGCTATCGTCAAATACATCCCCATCCCTGAGGAAATTATTGGAACTTAAACACAGAATGAGTTAGAGACGGGCTGAGTGATTCAAACTTGGAATGTAATCAATTGCTTCGATGTACTCGTATAGATAGTGATGTGGTCACGTTCCGAATTGTGTGTTAACTGCCAGCTCTATTGAAACTAATTATACACTAATGAAACTATGTTCGAAGATGTACAGCAATGATGAAATTAATACTTAAGTTATACACTCGAGTAGTAATTCTAATCTTTATTTAGTACCATTATACCTTAACGTCTCTAATTCTAGTAGAAATGTTGTTGTGCTCCGTCTCCTTCAAAATACATTAAGCTAGTTCAAAATACGGAAGGGGATAAGATCTAGTGTGAATAGACACGTTTATTGTATATGAAAACAGGTCCAAGAAAATAATACCTGACGTACTTCTAAAGATTTCTTAGCTATCCAGGAACACGTGGAAAGAAAAACTTTTACTTACGTAAGTAAATCTACGGTATATTTTTCGATGATTATCAACGAAATTTAATTTAAGTAACGGGTCAACGTAACCGTGAATGCCAACGACAAATGTAACAAATTGGTGTCGACATTCATTAAAATTTAGTTGTTAATATGGCAACACGCAACACGTAAATGTCCTGAATGGGGTTAGTTACACATTTAAGGTGTAGTGTTAAGTAATTGAGAGGTAATAAGGGAAGTGTTGAATGTGTTATGGTGAAAATTTATCAGGTGTTCAGACATTTTTATTTTTATTAGTAGTTATTTTTTTACTAAGGCTGCATTTAAAATCGAATTCCAGTGTTATCTATTTTTGCTCAATTATTAATATTAAAGAATACTGTACATGCAAACCTTATAATTAAGTATATAAAAACTAATTCCTAACCCTTCCCTCCGCCCCTCTCCCCCTATTCCACCTTTCCCTTACTCCTACCTTAAAGGCCGGCAATGCACTTGTGACACTTGAGTTGCAGGTCCCCATGGGCGGCGGTAGTAATTTACCATCAGGTGACCCGTCCGCCCGTTTGCCTCATAAAAAATAAATAAACGGATTATTTGCTATTTTATTTTATTTATAGTGTTATTTTATATAAATTTACCGCCAAATACTGCAACTGTCAGTGACAACACGACACATAACAATGTATTTTAATTGAGTGTTGTTTGTGTCATTTCACCAGTGAGTAATGTTTTTCTTGATAGATTTATAGAGACAGAGACAGTCAACAGAGAGCTATCTTTGTTATATTAATTTACAAAATGCAACCGGACTGTCTTTGTTATACTTGTTTAATACTATATTCAAAACTTATTATTGTAACTGCATGCTAGAATTATGCCCTTTCAGTGATTTAAGCAAGTATCGCATTGTCAGACCTTGATTGACACCCTGTATAGTTTAATGCTTGGTCGGCATTTTGAGCAGATTTAGCTGCATATAGTTTTTCACTAGACGACTATCTTAGCCCGTATGTCTAAGCTCCACTATAAGAAAGAATATATAAGAATATAATGCTGTTTTTCTAATGAAATAACTGTAACTGTCTGACTCCCCATGTCAACTGTCTCACTGGTAAGTACTTACAACATTTTTTTTATTTTTTCATCATAGACCGAGCCATTAATATCTAAAAAAAATGTTTTTACTAAAGAAATACATAACATAATTCAGGGATCTTCCTATCAAATACAATGAAGAAATCGTAAGAAACCAAATTCATTACATACGCGGGTCACAGTGAAAGTTTTTAGAATAGGCCAGTAAGCAGCCGAAATTAATTTTGAATTAAGAACTCTTTGGTAATCTGTAGATGTTTAATTATTTCATATGTCATTTATTTTTACAAATTGGAAATGGATTTAACTAGAGAAAATTTTTGCTTAATGTTTTATTACGACTTTCGTTGCGGTCTTACTCAACAACAATGTTACGATAGACTTCAATTGGCATTTCATTACGAAGCTCCATCTCGTACCACTGTTTATATCAATATATCTAATTGTATCGATATATACCTACTGCAGTAATCTTATTTGTGTTTTAATTCTCTGACATAGTTTTAGTCATCTTTTGTATATTATTTTTTTAATAAACATTGCTAAACCTAAGCTCCTTATTCGATAAACATACACAAAGAGAAAATTATTAATTTGAAATTACAATTTTTGTAAAACCGACATACTGTAGGCAAACCAAAATATATTTCAAATGAATGCACTCGTGAAAGAACGAGCCAGACATATGCGTAGGAATCACTAAGTTAAAACGGGACATGTGTACACAGGCTAGCTATGGGCATAAGTGTGGTTTCCATACGGAACACTCGTGCGATTGAGGAAGCCTCTAAATTGAGGTCAACGACGAAGCGAGGATATTAGTCGATTTTTATTTTGTACTGGCTTACTACATCTTCTGAGGGCTTGAAGTAAAAGAAGCGGAATTTGTAGAAAATGTTTAATGTAACAAGTACTTATTATAATATTTTTATTTTAAATTAAATATTACGGTTATGTAACGCAGAAACTTTATTAAGTCAAAAATGAAAAAAAAATAAGACAAAATACGCAGTAAATGCCTTTATATTTCGGAAAAGACTTTCATTCAATTTCATGCAACTAAATAATTATTCTTTGCAATTCATGTCATTCCCGTCATTATTTTTTGTTATTCATTCACACTATACGAAATATTAGCTTTTCAAGTTAATATTGTGATTTTAACACATCATATTTTTTTTCTAACGCTGTACCCCATACATTGTACGTTATTCAGGGCGTCTCTTATAAAACATAAAATATTACGACACGTTTTAGAACTCAGTGTATATGTAAAAACCATTTTTATCACTATCGTGAAGTAACTTTTTTGAAAAACTAAAATGTTTACTAGCTCACTTCAGGGTGTCGGTTTTTCGTGACTGTGTGCGCGAGCATCGTAAAAATTTAATCTCATAATTTTTTCCATAACGCCAAAAGAAGTATAACTTCAAAACTTCTAGGTCAAACATTCCAAAGAAGTGACCTTCAATCCTAGATCAAAACTGGTTTTATACGAGTACATTCACAAAACTAATGTTGAAGAAATTGTTGTTGTAAAATCACAACTACTCACTCACGTCAGTGTGGTTGTGACCTAACCGAACTGGCGCCAGAGTTGGATTCAACTGAGCATGCCTATTAAATGCTGCAAGCAATTAACATCTGGTGCACGTACGTGGCCCCGCCATTATTGCCCCGTTAAATAGTTATTTAAATTCAACCCTGTACAGTCTTAATGATAATAGTTTGAGCAGATTGGCGCCAAGTGATTTTGGCCACTGAATAATTTTCCAGGATTTTTGTTTAAAATCCCCTTGTGGATTACTAAGACAGTTCCTTCTTCTTCTTCTTAATTCTTATTATTGAAGTTATACTTCTTTTGGCGCGTTATGGAAAAATGATGTTAGTAATTTTTTACGATGCGCGCGCACACCGTCACGATAAACTGACACCCTGAAGTTAGCTAGTCAACATTTTAGTTTTTCAAAAAAAGTTACCAACTTCACGATAGTGATAAAAATGGTTATTACAAATTACTTTGAGTACGTTTGTAGAATTTGAGGTTAGTTGACGGTATGTATTATTCATGATAATTTACTGTGATTATAAGTGATAAAATGGTTTTTCATATTACTTTGAATACGTTTGTAGAATTTGAGGTTAGTTGACCATATGTATTATTTATTATGATATTTAAATAAACTTTATTTAACTAGATAACAGTATAACTTCTTACGTGCATACATAAGTACAAACACACACTTGTTTTATTTATCAAAATTACAATTATGTTATTTTATACTAATTGGTGAGGGAGACCACAGATACGATGGAAAGACGAGATCAAAAGAACCGCCCGCCTAAACTGAAGGCAAATAACACAAGACAGGTAGAAATCTTTGGAATAGGCCCTTAGCCAGTCTGAAATTCTCATATAAAAAAAGAAGAAACATGACTGACAATGAAATTCAGTTAATTAACCCAATAAACAAAGCTACTATATAGTAATCGGATGTATACATATTAGATGGAGAAGCGGTTGAAGTGCCTTGGCAATTGCTACAGACGATGTTTTGTGATTTCGAGCAGAATATTATTTATCTAATTTAAATTTGTAATTTACAATTATTGTTTTGTGCCTGGGTGTAGTTTGTGTCCGTTAATCGTTTTATATAAGAAAAATAAACTTTTTTAGGGTACCGTACCCAACGGGTAAAAACGGGACCCTATTACTAAGACTCCACTGTCCGTCTGTCGGTCTGTTACCAGGCTGTATATCATGAACCGCGATAGCTAGACAGTTGACATTTTCACAGATGATGTTTTTGTTGCCGCTATAACAACAAATAATAAAAATAAATTAAAAATTAAAAGGGGCTCTTATACTAAAAACGTGTTACGTGTTTTTTGGCGTTGTATTAAATTTTGTACGATGCGCGAGTCCAACTCGCACTTGACCTTTTTTATATCACTTACTTTTTATATTATTTACTCGCTTAAACCTTTACCCACGAGTCCCCTAAATTAATTTAAGCTTTTTAAACGGGTCATGGGTCGTCCAGGATTCGTATTTTGAAATACCCATTAAAATGCAACACATAATCAATCAAAATTCACTTTGAAGTTGCCACGGAAGCGCGCACACAAAATTTTGAGTCGTGATCAATCATTTTGTAAAATGATTTGATTTAATTCTACTTCGGAATTTTTTATACTCATACGAAGTTCAATTTCAATTTCATTATTAGTAAGAAATGGTATGGATTTAGAGTTTAGGTTAGAATACAAATTAAAATGTGTTTTGCTCTCGTTTTGTACTTGTGTTTCTACAAAAAGGTTTCAAACTAGTTTTCCAATATTAAAAATTTTAGGTAACCTTTATTTTTATTTTTGTGAATTTACAATTAAAATACTTTCTAAAGGATTAACTAAGGTTATCAGTTCTATGCCATTGTGTCAGTAAACATATAAGTCAACAAAACTATCATTGAAATTATAGTTATTTTACTGATAACAAAATTTCTTCTCAAAGGACAAGATATTGTTGTAAGCTAATGTAGCAGGCAGATGAATTTGTTAGATACCTAGACTAAATACACGGACCTAACCTAATCTTACTAATATTATAAAGATGAAAGTTTGTGAGTATGGATGGATGGATGGATGTTTGTTACTCTTTCACGCAAAAAAACTACTGAACCGATGAAACTTGGTATGTAGATAGCTGGAGATTTGGATTAACACATAGGCTACTTTTATCCCGATATTCCTACGGGATCGGAACTTACACGGGTGAAACCGCGGGGTGCTGCTAGTACTGAATAAATTATTTAGTGATATTATGTTACAATTTTTTTTTATAAAAATTTATGGAAAAAAATGGTACTTAGTATTTAATTGTAGTGATCCATAATTCTTAAAATGATGATGATGACCTACATGTATTCGAGAGTTACAAAAGGTAACTTAGCGCCAGAGTATTCTATTTATACCGTGAGTTGGAGGCCCATCTTGAGAGTTGACATTTTGCATTGAAATTTGCATATTTGATAGGTGTCAGCCCGATATTTTTATTAGATTATTCGAGAAAAAAATGTTTTATACATAGTTGAATACTATATTATATTTTTATATTGTACATTTTCCATCTCCTTTCCCCGACTTCCTCATGTTCAGCTGTCGTAAGTTTAAATGTTTACCCGAAAAGCTTGGGTTTAGCTTTTCTAATATTGTCCTAATTTAATGATTGTTTGAATCGTAATAAGTTTTTAATTGGATTTCTTATGAAATGTGAAATAAAACTTTGAATCTTCAAACTGCATGTCGGTTGTACTGTAAGATATGCATAGACTGATTAATTACAAAAACCCAAGTTTATTATTCAACAAAAAATATTAATATTTATAATCGAATCTCAAAATCACAATCTAATTACTAATTACGAATAGTCCATGAATTGTTAATACCTGTAATGACTCACGGAAACTCACTCACACAACAAACTTTTTATATAAATTATTTATGAGTAAAGCCTTTTAATTGTTTAACCAACCATTAGCTTGTTTGTGTGTTTTTAAAGTAAATGTTTAAAAGTGATTTGTTGAAATGGGTTAGAACTTCATTTTGCAGGATTAATCAGTATCAATCAATCAATCAGCCTATTTGCAGTCCATTACACATAGAACTCTCTCAATGTGCAAAATGGCACCTGGTCCTCCGTCTTCCGCGTCCAATCTATTCCAGCTACCTACCTCAGTCCTCAGGTCATCAGTCCATCTCTCTATAAATCAGTATATTTGGTATTAAATATTATAAATTCAGTATTTAGCAGATAAGATTTTTTTTAACTTTATTAAGTAGTTTATTTTTAAAACAAGGTTGAAATTAACTGATATATTGGTAATCTAAATACTTGACATAAAGTGACCCTAAACATTTTAGGGAAAGCCTGCTGAATAAATTATGAAGTGTGAAATAATATCAACTATTTATCCTTTGCGTGCCTGCCTTCGTTAATGATAATATACGAATCTTGACTCCATTAAAATAGTGTGATTCAAGTATACAACGTACAAATTTATATTACATTTGTTTATAAAATTTAAAGTACTTCCACCAGTAGTTTTACTATATATAATGGTTATAGGTCAATAAACTAAAAATTAAAATAATAGGTTCGTTTGCTTCAGCTATGGTCACAGTTTGGTTTATAATTGGTATATTTTAAATTTAAACACGGCCATTTACTACAAATATTCTATAGATTAAAACACTCTTTTCATATTTTATTTTCTCTTTGACAGTTTGATTAGCCAATTAGTAGTAGCCCTAACAAGTCACCGATTTGAATAAAAATAATACTCGATTTCATTAAAGAGGAAGTTATAGTCGATTAAAAAACTAAAATGTACCTAAAAAGTACTAAATTCCTTTAATAAATTATTTTAACCAGGTGTAGTATATTATACATAAAAACTGATATTATTAATCTTACTGAGGACTGAAGTGAGGAATCTAGTGTGGACCATCTTTCATTTGTTCATTACTCTAGACTTTAACTTGAATTTCAATATTTTGATGTCATTTATTGCAAATTAAACACTTCAAAACTATAAACCAAACATAAATGACTGACTGACTGGCCTGTTGGTCTAGTGGTTAGCGACCCTGACCGCTATACTTATAGGTCGTGAGTTCGATTCCCACCTGAGTCTGGGTGTTCTTTGTGTCCGTTGTTTGTATGTTTGTAAAGTCCCCCGCGATACAGGATCCTAATGCGGGAGTTGTCTTTCTTAAAAAAAAAAAAAAAAAAAATATCAATATAGAAACCTATAATATACCCTCAATATAAAGAGGAGTTCAAAACTCTGTTAATCAGTCTAAGCAAAGCCAATTACTCTAAGACGAACGAACCTACGCCTAGATTTCAAAATTCAATCTCAGAAATAATTACCAACCAAAATAGCACCATTACTCATTTAGCAAGCCATTTACTTTGAGCATTCTATATTCTCACCTCGACAATGTTTATAAAGGAGTTTCGTAAATAAAACCTTGATAGATAGTGATGTTCGTGGCGTGTTTTATTATCTACGGGCCGTGTTGACTGTCAGTCGGAGTGAGTGTCGCCATGACGGTGATAAATCGCCTGCGCACCGCCGGAAGTAATGAGATTCCGACGGTTTTAATACCGATTGATCCTCCCTTGTGATTTTACATTATTGTGCTCTTCCACCTGTTCGCTGGAGATCATTATATCATCTGAATAAATGTTTTTATGATGTGATAAATTATTTTGCATTCTATTCATCTGATTCTATTAATATTAAACTACTTTTGTAGCTAAAATTAGGTTATAATAAATATACAATTTTGTGTTATTGTTGCCCATGCAAAATTAGGAACAAAAGCTTTACTAGTTGGACCGCTTATAACTTGTACCGATCCTATGTACTGAACATGCTATTTTCTAATTAGTAATTGTTGTCTGTGAATATAATTTATTATAAAAACCTGTAAGTCAAATTGACTTGTAGGTTTTTTAATAAATTTTAAATTAGTATATTGTAAATTATTAGTAAGTATGCGTCATGACGTAGGGTAATCGCTCTTACTATCAGCAGGACGATAATTCTCACCCTGCCTGCTACTCCTATTCTTTAATCATTATATATAATACGTGAAGAAAACATCTTTGTACCCATTTTTAAGAAAATTTCGCGAACGTAGTAACGTGAATTTTGGAATATTTACAGTTTATATATAGAAGAAGTGCAGAAAGTTAAAATTTACAAACAGTATGTCTTACAAGGCTGAAAACGGCATAATGATATTATGTATTTGTGATTATCTGTCATGGCAAGTAAGTCTATACAATGACAGCTCAAGTTATACTCGCCAATGAAAAAGCCATAGAAAAATAGCAAGTATTATCACCTCCGAATCCCATGAAAGCAGGACTTAGTCAATAAAATTAAGGTATACATGTATATTTATAAATTACGTCATTGGTATCAAAAAAACTGAATAGTATTTTTTTGCAAAAACTATGTTAGCTAAAATGCTACTCCATCCAACGAATATGAGCAATAAGGTTGACATACTTTTTCCAACATTTTACAAGTGTCTAACACAGTCTCAACTTTGGTATCAGATCTACATAAAACAAAACCAGCGAATGAACTTCCCGAAATCTTACATCAGAGCACTTTTAAACACAAATAAATCCACAACAACAAAAATAAGATAGCAAAGACAGATTATACCCTAATGCGAAACTTCCGCACTCCATCGGTAAACTATAAATTCGCCATACGACTCGGCGAATTTTTCTTGCACAGCCAAAGTTTGAGTCGTAAATATTTTAAAGTAACTTCCGAAGGAAAAGTGACACCAAATGTTGACGCTTTTGCGGCAAACTTCGGAGGTGGCCATCGACAAAATAACCCTGTCGAAACTGAGAGACTACCGAACTTGAAATATAAAAGTTAGCAACTGAGACTTTCCGAATGTGTTGTTTGTTTCCAAATGCATCTCGAGTCCACCCCTCGGGACGGCGGAGGGCCCGTTCTACTTTTGTTACATTTTAGATTTCACGGAGCCTATCCTTGATAGATAGTATATTTCAAAGTAACAAAACAGCCTTGAAGACGATGACAGCTCAGATTTCGATTTCCAGGTCAGGGTGATTGTTACTGGATTTTAGTGTTCAAAATTTCATGAGTATTTATAATAAATACTTGAACATTCTAGGGAAACCTACATAGGTCACAAACTTACAGGAACACTCCTGTAAGTTTTCCATAACGCCCTTAAATTTTGTAAAGATAGTCAACTTGCGCTAGGACACTGCGACAGAATATGAGCATCTGTCCCCATGCTGAGAGAAGATACAAGAACAGTTAACACAAGGAGGATATTGATATACACTGAGTGTAACATTGGCTAAAGTCTAGACCCTAAAACTGAAACATTTCACTTAGATTTTTAATGATAAATCATTTAAAAGGATCGAATATAATTTAAATAATAGTAATAATGACGTTTAAGTCGCAAAACATTAATTCATGTTCAAACATTTTCTTCTACTGAGAACCTCTACGCTTGCGTTATAGTAGACAGTGTGCGCGTCTATTTACAATACGATAGCTGATAATATATTTTAAAACTGTGGTAATCGATTATGTCACTGATTCTTAATAAGTGTTAACAAGTCCTATCGTGGGAGAGCCATCCTTCGGCACGTATGGACCGGCTCGACCGGAGTGATACGACGGCCTCACAGAAAACCGGCAGTGAAGTAATGATTGCATTGCTTTTCACCGAATGAGTGATTTTACCGGAGGCCCTAACCCTTCCCTCCCCCCTCTCCCCTCTTCCACCCTTCCCCTATTCAGACTTTATAGGCCGGCAACGCACTTTTGACTCTTGAGTTGCAGGTGCCTATGGGCGGCGGTAGTCATTTACCATCAGGTGACCCGTCTACTCGTTTGCCCCCTTTAACATAAAAAAAAACTACTTCTTGCTTTCTGATTTTCGAAACTGTATGTTGTGGTGTAATATATAAAGTCCAAAGACGTTAAACAATAGAAGAAATAAAGGTATCCATAAAGATTGCTTCTTAGATTTGCCAGAAAAGGACAACATTTTAATAACTTTTGTTTTTTTTTTTTAATTACCAGTGAGTCGCACAGACTTTTAAGGGACAAATTGATTGACCCGTAAAAATATATAGCATTCGTGTCCAAAATCCTTTAGGTCCCATATTCCGAATATTATATCCCAATTATAATTTTATCCGGCAGGGACCAGCCTTCCAACCCGACCGCTTGTTATCCACTCATAAATAGCTTAACAAGGAAAGGTTCTGTACCAATTCAATTTGGCAGGGTTCTTAATGGTTTTTAGTTCAACGTTTTGGGGATGTAAGGCTTAAGCTTTTATTTGAGTAGCTCGTGTATAACCGTGTACTAAGTAAAATAAAATAAACGGTATTATTATTGTGGTTGACAACCACAACCAGTCGTGGTGATCACGTGCTAAATTATGTATTAACCATGAATGTTGTGGTAACCATAATTCTCGTAATACAATATTTTAATTTACTTTTAATTTGACCAGTTGAAAGAGGTCTATGAATCCCATCGTATATGTAATACATACTAATAATTGTAAAAATACTTAGGATCCTAATTAGTTAATTATGCTTTTTTTGTCTAAATATTTTCTTAAATTTTTCGCTTTTTTTACTTAAAAGTAATTTTTGTGTCGTACATAAAATATATCTAAAATGCTTTTTAAATAACCTTTCTGTCATGTCTAGCGCAAAAAATAAAAAAGGCCAAAGTGATGCTTCTTAAAAATTCAACAATACATCGTCCCGAAGCATTCTTACAGTTTCCTCAATTATTTTTCCTCGTAGAGAAAAAAGGAAAAGTGAAAGACACAGCATCGAATGGGTGTAGACACGAGCACCCAGATACCATGAATTATTTATATGAGGAGCTAACACACGTACCTCTGGACTTATGAATGTACACATTTTAGCACTTATGACCTGTTAATAAATTATAAGTGGGAATCTCCCTCTGATGGTTGCGTCTCACGAAACGTGCAAGCTGTCGGCAATAGTGACGTGCCTCATTAGAACTTTGAAGATGAGTCGTTTTATTTGAGCATTAACTGACTTAATCAAGTTTTTGCATGAAGTATGACACTTTAACTAGTGATAAAAAAGTTACTTTACACTCAAATAACATCATAATTTTATTCTATAAAATACATATTTTACAAAAAATAGTCAATCGTAATTTAATATCGCTAAATAATCAGTCTTGCAGATTGCAAAATTTATCATACAATGCCAAATAAAATTGAATATAATATGCAACTTGCTTTTGCAATAACATTTATTAACAGAGTAAAACATTCCTACATCGTTCAGTAATCCACATTTTTTCACTCAATTTGAATTAATTTTAATCTCATATTTCCAATTATGTTTTATTAAAACTGAAATTCATTTTGCATGTATTGGTTCGATGGTTCTATTATTAGTTTTCGCATGAATGATTTGTTTGGTATACTAAAATTCACGTGTAATTTATAAGTTACTCGTGCAATTCACGACACAACGTTTAAGAGGAAAACCGTTTTTGCAAGTCTGTTATTGTGTTACGTTTTTTCTCTGTAACGGTTTGACGCTGGAGTTTCTTCGGAATAGCTTTTAGTTTTTTTTCACTATTGTTTGTCATGACGGACCGTTTATCGGTAAAGGAAATTTCTTATACAGTTTTTATTTTATGAATTTATTATGAAAAGGTTTAACAAGGACTTCGAGTTGCTTTAAAATATATCAAATTATAAAGTAAAGCAAATATTGAGTTTTAAACGACCTGTCACAGATTGAATAAAATATTTTTGTAAAGCGAATACCAATTCATGTAAATCGATTATATTTCGATTATCTACTGATTTAGGAAAAAAATACCTTTTTTCCGTTCATATCGTAATAAAAAAATTAAAGGTCACACACCACTAATACAAAATTATATATTAAATAACATATATTTCTTTGATAAAAACCACCCTGACATTTGTATAATCAGTGAGAACTTTCCATATCAACACTCTCACGATCACGTTGATTGAAGGGATTTCATAAATTCAAATCGTCCATTGTTTAGGGTACGATATAGCAGTTATCGCCCAGAGGTCGAAATTCAATCCTTAATCTATTGAATACAATAAAGCGCCGTCGAAAACAGGGATTTCACTATTGATAAACACTACGTGTATTAGTGTTATCAATATTGAAATCCCTGTTTCCAGTCCTACCCTGTCCCTATCAATCGACAGATAGACAGAGAATAGACAACCGGAGAGGATAGAGGTACTCAACTGTTTTTTTTTTCTTTACCTATTTACATACACGTACTAAAGATCGCCCGGTTTTCGAATTTTGACTTGAAAATTTTCTTTTCACGTATTAATATAGCTATATAAACTATATCGATATTGTAGGTTGTACAGACTTTTTTAAATAATTATAATTTATAATTATAATAAACTTTGCTTATTTATATATAGATAAATATATCAATATAATAAGTTTTAAATACCTTGACATAACTAAATTGGGACTGGGTTAATCCTACTAATATTATAAACGTGAAAGTTTGTGGGGATGTATGGATGTATGTATGTATGGATGTTTGTTACTCAAAACTACTGAACCGATTGGGATGAAACTTGGTATGTAGATAGCTGGAGACCTGGATTAACATATAGGCTACTTTTTATCCGGGGATCAGGACTTACGCGGGTGAAACCGCGAGGCGCTGCTAGTTATTTGAATAATAAAAAATTAGGCTATTTTAGCTTAAGTTTAAGTTTTAAAAGAAAGTTTTTATGTTATTACCTAAGTGTTATTATGCTAACGACTGTACCAAAATTTGTCACTGTGAAAAAAATCTTGTTGAACAATTCGATTACCGGGGGCAATCAGTTTAAACCGATTACTCTAACTAACCAGAGTTGTGCCGCCAGGACCGGAAATTGTGATGTGCATAAAAAAGTAGGAACACAAAGTTGGGATTATCAAATGTCCGTCTAATACCGGGTACAAAACGAGCGAACAAGAGCGAGAGAAAGCTCACAAACAAAAACAAACGAACTAAGAAGGGGACTTTGGAATTTAAAGCGTGAGCATTCTTGCTTTTGCCGTTAGATCCATACTTCTTTGTTCACTTTCCCAAGCATGCTTAACATGAGGTAAGAGACAATCAACTTTTGCTTGAGTCGGTTGCTCCGCCGGAGAAGAACAACTCAACTCATAGAAAACCACGCTTAGATTGATAGCACTATTATCGTAATACTCTTTTGACTTTCTGCTGGTGAATAGGTCAATGGACACCGAAGCACCTTGTTAAGAGCATAAGGTTATCAACGCACAAACTATACCTCTAGTGTAGGCACAAGTACCAATTACTATCAGCCGGCCCTTGTTCGCTCTTTTTTGTTTGTGAGCTCTCGCTCACTCTTGTTCGCTTGATCTAAATCTAGCATTAGCGAGATGCCACCATTATCTCATAGTTAAGATCACCGTTGTTCACAACATTGTGTCCGCGCTATTACCAACAGGATTTATCGACGCTATCAACATTAAAATAATAATTCCCAACTTTATAGACTATAAAATCGTTTTAATATCTGCTCGTTTGATAAATAATTCAATTTGCATGGAATTTTAGGTTAGAATCTGTGTTATATTGCAGGTGTTTATAATGGGCGATTAAAACTTATGCTCCTACGGGAATTTCTAGGCCGTACTATGATTAATGAACATGTATTATAACATCTTTAGTCAAATAAATTACAAATATTGTACCTCAAACGTTAATGTTACTTAATTTCAAGAAAAATCAAGAAACACACTACATATGTTCTGAATTTCTGAGGGATTCCCTTATTTTCCCTTAGATACTATCATCAGATCACTGGGATCACCTTTCAAACAAAAAAGGATTTTTGAAATCGGTCCATAGACGACGGAAATATCGGTACACTAAAAAATATACAGCCGAACATAGAACCTCCTCCTTTTTGAAGTCTGTTAAAAACTAGTATACAAAGATTAATTTCACTTTATATTTAAGAAAAGCCGGTTACAATGCCAATCAGAGTAATAATTGTTCATAAATGAAATTGTGGCGGTGGCTGATTTATTAAATTAACTCTAACCAGCTGACCCGGTTATGCTTTAGGATAACAAGTTATATTTCTCTACAATTAACATGAATATTTTTATCTGAGATCAACATTATTAAAGACCTAAATTGAACATGTGTTAATTAAATTTAAACAATAATTATGAGCAGTTTTATCCTTCCGTTGGAGCAGCTTCGCCTTTTAGTAGCGCATTTTCGGCTTCAAGCTCTGCTATGCGAGCTCTTGCAGTCTCCAATTCATCTTCTCCACCTTCAGTCCCTAAATGTTTGTGTACATATTCTAGTGCATCCTCGGGATTATCTAGTTCTTCATATAAGCTAACAAGAACTTTAATAAGAGCATCCATAACACCGGCTCTTTCCAAATATCTTCTAAATTCCTCTCTTTTAGAATCAATGGGTTATAGCCTAGAAGAAGAATGTCTGTAGCCACCTTAATAGGTAATCGATAGGGATTTGATACTATGCCCTTAATAATAGATGCTCTATTTTGACCTTTATCAAACTTAGACGGTAAGTGGCATGTCAACTATATATAAATTCTATTCTAAACTAATCACATTATAAGTATCAAGGAATTTGATTATTTATAAGAGACGCTTTTTCCTTCGTTTTCTTAGTTTTTTTATATTTTCTTCATACTGCATCGTTTCGTTCATGGGCGTACCCACGGAAGGGAGGGTGATTTTTTTTTTTTTTAGCTAGCAATTTTGGTTACACATTACTAGTATTCTTGTTAACCCCTCCAGCTAAGGTAAGTGCTTGTCTTAGGAGTAGGTTCACGACGGTAGTGCACTGGGTGGGGTTCGAACCCGCAACCACTTGATCGTAAGTCCGACGCCTTAGCCATTACGCTACCGACGATTAGCTAAAACCAATTGAAAGGAAACCATAGAAAAGAAAAGAGGGTACTCCCAACTCAAAGGACGACAACGCACTTGCAGGTGGCTATGGGAGCCGGTGGCCTCTTACCATCAGGTGACAAGACTGCTCGTTTGCCCTCTATATCATAAGAAAAAGGGTATCGGATACAGCAAATGCAGATTTTACCATAGTCAGAGTTATCGATGGATGTATTTATAGGTCGGTCATTATCGGCGAGTGCTCGTGGTATACAGACTTTGTTCTAGATAAAGATTTGTTATTAAATTTAACAGTTCGTGCAGTTTGTGCAATGCAACGTGGTGCAGTCACGGTGGGGAATTAGATATTTTGAAGAAATAATATTTTATTTACCTGGTGGCTTTGTAATTGGATTCTGATAGGAGCAAAACGCGATTTTGCAGTATATAGTATTTCTACTTTTGAGAAAGAATGGCAGAGATCACTTGATTTACCAGTGCGCGAGTGACATCACTGGTGTTTTCATTAATAAGTACCAGTGAAAAAATTAACCTCAAACCGGTTGTTTAATAAATAAGGTTCATTAAAACAAAAGTTCCTTATGGCAATTTATCACCAAGCTATAATGGTTTACTAAAATGTACACGAAACAAACGTGTGAACCAGACGTGTAAATCAAAATTGCAAAGATATTTCTACTATCACTAATCCGCAAGTTAAGTATGAAAATAGTCTATAAGCGTAGAAAACACCATTCGCATTCATACAACGTTCACTCAAGTCAGAATGAGACAGAAATAACAAAATAAGTACGCTAAAATACAACACAAGCGAATGTTCATGAACGTGACCCACTCACGTGGCTGGAATGTTTTGCTGAAACACTCACAGGCTTAGGATTACCTCACATTAGGGCTATGAAAGAAAACTAGATGTGACTTTGGATGGCGTCGAAATTCCTGTTATTGTAACTTCAGTTTTCTTCAATTGTTCTCAGACTAACTACACGTCCAATCATATATATTACTGGCAGTTCCTAAAGAAGAATCCTAATTCCTTTTTTTAAATAAAAAGTAACCTAAGTCACTCCTTATAACACCAGTTATCTACCAGTGAAAGTCCCGTGGAAATGGGTCTACCCGTTAAGGAGATTAGCCGGAACAGACAGACAGACAAAAGTTTTGAAAACTGATTTTTATTCATAGGTATCGTGCAAATATTCTTTAAAAATTAATATTGCTAGTATTCTCTAAAAAAAATAAAAAAAACTATTAGCTTAAAAAACTATTATTTTGACATTACAAACAGACACTTCATTATTTATTTGTAATTTGTAATGCGAACTGTAATTTGAAACAAAATGTAAATGATAATAGAATTATCATCGTTTCTTCACCCAAAATTGAAGATTTAAAAGGCATTATTCCAATTTAAGCATTTTTTTTTAATATTATCTAGTTTTTCTTAATATATTTCATAGAATACCGTTCTTGTGCCTATTCTTAAACTCACAAAATATGCGTTAACTTATAAAATATAACACAGCAATATTTTTAACAGTTTCTCTTTCCAGATTGGAAGGTCCTCAACAATAGGGTTTGTGATGACTTTGATGTGTCTAAAATAAGAACATTGTTAGATTACCTTTTTAAATATTCATTAATAAAAATGGCGACCAAACACTGCGGGGCTCTACAATCATTTTTAGACAGATTACAAATAGAAGAGCTATGACCCATTAATATTTGGTTGGAAACTAAATGCGTAGACCGTTTTTGGTTAACCGAATTAATCGGTATATATTATCATTGACCAAATACGTCTATCGATTAATAAACAATGACAACCGAATGAGTGTCCACTGACCATTTATGACCAAAAAACTGAATTTAGACCACTCGTTGAAAAAGGGACTGCATTCGTAAACGGACAAACTGAATGCTGTCAGTTATACGCTACTCCGTGCAAATTATAAAATAAATTGAGAATATGATATTATTAGAATGAAGGTTTATGAATAACGGAGGCTATCAGTACAATATTACAAGAGAATTTCGTACTAGTTTCAAGAACTACACCTACATAAAGTGTTGTGAAGATAAACACAGCTACCTGTATGAAAAATATCTATACATTACTCTCTGTTTTTATTTCGTAAATAGTTCTGTATAAATCGTCACTTAAAAAAGCTTTAAAGCCTCCGAGAAGAGAGTAATGATCCAATTGATAATATTTTATGTTTTCTTTGTCCCGTGATGCAAGTTTGCGCTTATGTCAGGCAGACTGTTACATACACTCTTTCTGTCAGGAAATTCTTTGTATCAGCATGTAATCTCCAAGCAGACACTAATCAAATGCTTTTATTGTGTACTTGGACCAAATATATAGCTGGCGAAATGTGCCCATACTTTCAGGAATATTTGAGCGGCAGTTATAAAATTTTAGTTTAAAAACTAAAAAACACGATTTAAAAAAAGAATATTTGAATTTTCGCATCCAAAATTCTGGCGAAATTTTATCAACTATTTCCTTTATCCAATAGTTTCAGATCTACCTAAAAGCAAAGCTCTATTCGAGGAAGCAATAGTGGAAGCTTTTGGTCCAATTTCGATATTTTGTAGAACAATAGTGGTTCCTGGAATACCTGAATCAATACTCGAATTGGACAATCCGTCGATGAATTCTATCGAATTTCAGGCACGAGAATTTATTACGTTATAATTTTTTGAAAGAAAATATAACTGAGAAACTAATGAAGACAGTTTTTTTGTTGTTAAGATACGTTTTGAAACGACAGTTTATCTAAAGTAACTGTGGTACACGAAATTCCGCGACGTCTTACAATTGAGTGACTTCTGAGTTAAATCGCGACTCGAAGAGCTAAATCTGACCCTACACATAACTATGTTAGTATTATGGAATGTGTGTATTATGTACATACATTATTATTATTTTACAAAGTTCAACAAATACTAAGTACCGCGTACACTGCGTAAATATTATTATACGAGTATTTTTTGTTAGATTCTTATAGCTAAACTGTCACATAAATACATTTTTTTTATGACGATATTTGAGTACATACTTTGTTCAAAAAAGTACTTTAACCGTTAATATTAATAGAGCTTTAATTTAATTTCGGGCTGGTTTAATTCCCTCTTGAATATTAAATCTTATTAGCATTATGGTGTCAATCTGTAACTTTATTTAACACTCACTTTTGCTTACTTTCATACACAACAATCCTTTATTAAAATACATCTAGCTTTGTTATACATATTCAGCATGAAAGAGTAACAAATACAAATATAATAATATACACACATATAAACATACATATACATGTCCATACATACATGAACTCTCAGTTGGAATACCACTTTAAATTCAGTTATCACTACATATTATAAAACAAAGTCCCCGCCGCTTCTGTCTATCCATCTGTTCGCGATAAACTGAAAAACTACTGAACGGATTTTCATGCGGTTTTCACTAATAGACAGAGTGATTCATGAGGAAGGTTTAGGTGTATAATTTGTACCCGTGTGAAGCCGGGGCGGGTTGCTAGTATTCTTATAACTGATTATATGTATTAATAAATTGAACAATTTGTATTTCTAAACCCTCAGCCCTTTTTTTTACAAACCATACAATTACATTTTAAAACAATTCTCAAATACCATCCCAAAAACAATTAATTACATTTAAGAGTAATCATCTCTGAATCCTCGTCATATCTCTTCCAGCGGTCTAACATCTGTAGTAAGGTAAGGGCACCTAAATTAATCAGCAAGGACATGGGATCCCAATGGGATAAGAGGCGTACTCCTAAACTTTCCCTTCTAACGACGGCTTAATGAAAATTGCTACAAAATGGAAGCATGACAGTTAATCATCGCGTCAGAAAATATCGCATTATGGCTGCGAGTTGTGGGCCCTTACTAATATTGTGAAGTGGTTTGTCTAAACAATGTGAATGACAGGGTAGTGTGCGATTAAAATCAGTTCAGTAATTTTGAGTCATTATGGTATGTTGTTTATGATATGTTTTAACAGAAACATTTGAATGGATTTTGCAAAGTACACACAACCGTTGAGATTTAGTTAACAGTCGTCTGTTATTTTTAATATGTTATTATTTTGTCCTTTTTCTCTTTTCTGTTGGGAGAGCTCTATGTCCAGTAGTGGACTGCGATAGGCTAATGGACTTAACTTGACATCTCCTTTACTCAGTGTGTTGAACCACAATGTAAGAACATACATTTCTTTTGATATGGCATAAGTGATGAAGATACAAGACAATTTACGTTCGTACGTACGTCCTACTGGTGTGAATGCATAAAGTCATTTAATCGAATGAGGAATAGAGGAATAGTATTAAATCTCAAAAGCAAAAGCAGAAAGATGAAGCAATTAACTAACACAGGAGGTATCTTTAAAGTAAAGAGCTATAAATGAAAGACGAACAATTTGCGACAGAGAGAACACGTTTATTTTGTTAGAATAGGAAAGTACACAAAAGAAATATGAGTTTCCGTGTTCGCATGCATTCCTCCTCTATGTGTTTAATCCTTCGCATAGACAAGGTATTGATTCAGACACAGAGACAATCACTTTTTTATACTACACCGGAAACTTTCTATAGATTACTACCACTTGGCAGATTTACATAATAATATATCTGAATAAAAAAATCATTACAAAAGACAACCAGTTATCTAAAAAACAACCAGCCTATTTTTTTTAGGTTTGCCAAAGTTTATGTACACTTTATGTAATAGACATAAAAACATAAGACATTCACAAAAAATAGCAATAATGTAACAAACACCTCTATGTAAACACCCTAATGCTAATGCTTATACTCTTTCCATTATTTTATTTTATGTTTGACAGTTCCATTAGTAGTCAATTACTGGTGGGCTAATATGTTGCCAATACGATTAAAAAAAAATAGGTAATCGATTTTATGTAGGAAGAAGGTCGATTTGTCGTTCGTTTATCGATTTAAAAAAGTAAAAGGTAATTTTATGTTTTTAGGTCCAAACTTCTGATCTCGTTTAATCCCACTAATATTACCAATGGGAAAATTTGGATGGATGAATGAAAAGATGGATGTCTGTTACTCTTTCACGCAAAAACCACTGAACTGGTTGCGATTAAACTTGGTATGTAGATAGCTGGAGACCTGGATTAACGCATAGGCTACTTTCTATCAGGATATTCCAGCGGGATCGGGACTGTAAAACCGCGGGGCGCTGCTAGTAAATTAATATTCCTACGTTAACGTTAATGAAGTATTTATTTTCTTATCTATGTCCACGACCGATATGCTATACACAAGAACTGATTTAATGTTACTGAGGACTGAAGTGACAAATCCAGTGTGTGTCAACTTTAATTTATTCATCTCTATAAGTTTGAACTTAAATTTCAACATTTTGATGTTATTTTTTGCAAAACAACTACTGTTCATAATCATAGATGAAAGGCAGCTTAAGGGACTATACTGTTTTGGCATATTTAATATCGATAATAATGAACTTTTAAATGAACTGTTTTCTTTGCGTAAAATATTAAATACTACAAGTACAGTATCATATATCGGTATCTTATAAATGGGATCTTAAATGTAATATAATTTAACAAAATTAAATGAAAACAGGATTTTTATATTTTTCTTACTGCGCGTTTTAAAGTTAAATTTATAATTATTTTTGTTATTATAATTTTTTGCGACTCGGGGTTATTTCATTGGTGTGGGAGGTGTCTTTAAAAAAACAATTAGGATACAATGTTTCGTATCACGTGTTCGTGGGAGAGCCATGCGTCGGCACGTATGGGCCGGCTCGACCAGAGTGATTTGGTCTCTGAGGAGTGGTGTGATACCACAGCCTCACAGAAAACCGGCAGTAAAGCAATTCTGGCATTGCTTTTCACCAAGAGAGTGAGGTTACCGGAGGCCCTAACCCTTCCCTCTAACCTTCTCCCCTCCTCTTAGCCACTTCCCCCTTCCCCTAAGGCCGGCAACGCACTTGTGACTCTTGAGTTGCAGGTGCCCATGGGCGACCGTAGTTATTTACCATCAGGTGACCCGTCTACTCGTTTGCCCCCTATCACATAAATAGAGATGATAATAATGTCATAATATATAAATGTGACAACTGTCAGCAAACCAAATAAATAAATATTGTTACATCAATATTAAATTGGACTTCATGATGTCACACTCAAAATTAAGAACTTTCCAAGTAGTTGACCTTAACCAACTTGGGGGATTTCCCTAAATTTCCTCCTGTTTAATGACAAAACCGAACTTTGTAAACTAGCCACGCCTCCCGGCTCGAGCCAACATTCTTGTTAACTTTTGAACTTGTCCCGATAGTTTGCCAACATCTTGAACTAATGAGTTAGTGGTTTAGCCTTTTATTATACCGCTGTTGAAATTAAATAGGTTTCCTTTCTGGGTTTGGGGACTTCTTACCATTTAAACTGGTCTAAATGAATAACTTGCTTCCTGAAGAAAGTAATGTCTCAAGATAATATTGCAGCTCCTTTCAGTAGTCTAAAGATTAGTTGATCATTACTACATTAGATTATTTTCTTTTACCAAAGGGTCTTCATATTGTACACTGCAGCCCCTCTTTTCACCAGTTTCTCTATCCATCTAATAGTTGCCTGGAAGAGATTGCTAATTGCGATAAAGTCGCTAATTGTACATAATGTAACCTATTGCTTTGTGTGCAATAAAGAGTACATATATCTATTTAGATACCCGAACCTGCATATTGGCATATTTATTTATCGAAAAATGTGTTAAAACTTCGCCTTCTTGTGAATCATTTTTGCAAAACATGCTTGAACTCATCGCTGAGTTTGTTTTACATGTTTCAGTACCTGCTCGAGTCAGTCGTGTCTTGCTTATTCGTTGTATTTTATCTTTATATCCTAAGATTACTTATATTATAAATATGAGAGTTTGTAACACGTGCGACTGTGAGGATGAGATAGATGATAAGACGAGGAGCTAGAATTCGATGAAATTTTGAATGTAATTAGTTTGTATTCTGCACTAACACATTAAAGGTGTGTAGGTGTAGATACACGCTAAAAACAAGGGTGAAAGTTGGTACGAGTAAGTTTGTTACTCAATCACGCCCTATTGCTAAACGGTTTTGGATAAAATAAAGCACACCAATAGGTTATTTCCTAAAGTAAAATTCGCTTGCAAACATCGAGAGTTGTTTTATTAAAAGACAAGCCACTGTACATGTAGTATTGTATTGAGCACACAATCATCAAATAACATCTTTTGTCATTTCAAAAAGAGATGAAGAAACGTCATCTATAACTTATACAATTTACTTGAATGTTAATATGTACAGTTTGTACAAGTGAACATTCGGTACCAATTTGTTACTTCGGATTACTATGTGAGCTAGTTTGCACATTATTACGTAGTTGACGAAGACACTATTTTCTTGTCTTAAGTGAAGACAAGTAGTAGTGAGAACATGTATTTAGGGAAACAATACAGTCTTATGTAGTGTAGACATTAGAAAGTCATAAATTTGTTTATTAAATCATGTAAATTCACGCAACTTTTGATTGATATTTCGACTATTTCGAGAACACTACAGTAGTCACAATTACAATTAAAACACCAGTATTGTATCTTCTGCGTTACTAGCCCTGTACCCGCTTGAAAATTCTTCTTTTGTTTGTAAGGGTATGTTTCATAGGTGGTCCCATGGTCATCAGGTCAGGATCTGATGGGAGGGAACCCTTCAAATTTTATTTGGGTATTTTGAGGCCATTGAAATGGGTTAAATATACTTTTTTTAAAAGATTATTATTTGGACTCATTAATTTAGAATAAAATATTCTAAATTAATGAGTTTATTTGCAACTTATTTATCGAGTAAGAGTGAATATCTAACTACTATTATAAATTCGAATGTTTGTATGAATGGATGTTTGTGACTCCATGACACCGAAACAGCAAAACCGATCTGGATAAAATTTGACACAGAGTATAGTACTTTATACACAGGATAGTACTGTTTATAACGGAAAAATGTACGCATCAAAATTTCCACGCGAACGAAGTCGCGGACAACAGCTAGCTATTAAATATAAAGAAGACTGTTGACTGAAAATCTACTATCATATAGATGTCAAATGTATCGTAATTTAAGTTTGAAATTGAAGTAACCTACTCATTACAAAATAACATGCCGTACAAAAGTATAACATCGGAATGATAAAAGTAGTACTGCAACACTTTAACTATCGCATATAAAAAGTGTTATATCAGTTGGTCATAACCTAAAATATTTTGAATGAAATAGGTAACAAATTATTCTGATGTTGCAGTTTGCTACTAAAGAGGCTAAGCGAACTATGTGAGTGACATAAGAGTACATTCACATAAGTTGCAGATTTTACTACAAAAATACGATGTATTTACTTATAATGTAGGAAGAGCTTAATAACGTATGGTATTACTAGGAGCGCCCCGCGGTTTCACCCGCGTAAATCCCGATCCCGTGGGAATATCGAGATAAAAAGAAACCTATGCGTTAATCCAGGTCTCCAGCTATCTACATACCAAGTTTCATCGCAATCAATTTAGTAGTTTTTGCGTGAAAGAGTAACAAACATCCATCCATCCAAACTTTCACATTTATAATATTAGTGGGATAAAGTATCAAAATTGAATATGTATATCTCACAATAAGTTTTACGCAGTATCCACACTAATTTATTAACATGTACGTCCGTCAAACGCCAGCAGCAGACATCGGCGGTTAACTTAAATAGTCATAATTGGTGGTGTCCGTTTTCCGCCGGTTTGATCTGGCCGCCCAACAAATTGAGCCAATGCAATTAATTTCAATGGAAATGGCGCGGTGTCTGCGGTTGATTCTAAAAATGCTTTGTAATTTGATTGTGATTATCAATTTTACATTGCGATGTACCTTACTGCCAGACCTATAGAGCTTCGTTCATCCTATAATACAGTTTGGTGATTACGTTTGCGTGTGTTTGTCAGGTACTAGGTTTGATTTCTGGGTCGAGTTAATTGTCATTTAGTGTTTTTGTATTGAAATATATCTCTGCCCTAGGGGAATATGCAGGTGTATAGTAAGAAAACACTTGTAGGTAGATTTCGAAGAAAGTCTACCTATTGGTTTTGTACCAGTTGTCGAGTTTTCCAAAAATTTCTTCACAGGAGGTCTGGTTATGATCCCTAGACCCCAAAACAACCGCCAGTTAAAAAGTTTATATATAAATTTTACCGGCACGATATAGGTCGCAATTTTGCACCGATTGCTTTCAAACTTGGATGAAAAATCAGCTGGGCAAAAATGAAGGTTAAGTTCGTGAATGGGGGATATTCCCCGAAAGGGGGGACTGGGGGGCAGATTTTCAAAAAGATTAAAAAAACACGAAATATACCTTTGCGGGCCCGGATTTTTTTTCATCGTTTGGAAACCCCCACGGGTCATCACCTTACCGGAGCTAACGGCAAAGTGGTATGTCGGAATCGAACCGACTAAAACCAGATGGTGTTCGTCACAAGTGGGTCTATTCAGGGGGACCCGGGTATACCCTACGAATGAGTAAGAGAACACTTGGACCACTATAGTAGCGAAAACTGAAACAAAAATTAATAACATTTTAACTAACAAATTATTAACATTAAAACAAATACTTTTAAAACAATTTTAATTCCAATATAGAGAATATTAATATAGAGAATATTGGAATAAAAATTATTTTAAAAGTAATAGATACCAAATAATCATCATCATCATCATTTCAGCCATAGGACTCCACTGTTGGACATAGGCCTCCCCTAATGACTTCCAAGAAAATCAAACCAAACAAAATTAATCAAAATTTCAAAAAAAATAAACTACTTGATATAATTTTTTTTTTCTTAAAACTATGTCTTTTTATGTTTCTGTAACGGTTTTTAAAGGGTCGGCAACGCGCATGCAAGTTCCCTGGAATTGCAAGTGTTCATAGGCTGCGGTAAACGCTTACCATCAGGCGGGCCGTATGCTTGTTTGCCACCGACATAGTATAAAAATAATCCCTTTTAATTTAAAAATACACAAGCGGATAAACAAACAGACATCAAAGTGATTTCATTTTGTAAGTATTGTTCGTATCACAAAGAATAGATGTATCTATACAGTATTGTTATTAGCGTTGACTATCGTCCAATAATAACGGCTTAGTGGCGTATTAATATTAGCGTATAAAGACATTGTATAAAAAAAAACTTTATCATTATTACATGACGTGTCACTAAACTGTCATAATAGGGGCGCAACTATGACGTTTTATTTAAGGAGTTTACTTTGGGGTGAACTTTTTAGTGATAAGTTTAATTGGTATTATAATAGTTGTTTTGAAACTATAATTTTAAAGTAATTTAGGATCACTCTCGAAAATTCCAGTAAATTCAATATTTAATTTATTTTTGTAATTATGTATTATTAAACTTTATATTTTAGATGATTGTGAACCCTAACTCAAGGCCCAACAGAATAAAAATAAGTATGTACATAATACTGATTTAATATCCAATTCTTTGAAAGCAAAACACGTGTTAAAAGATCACGATTCCCTCCTAACCCACTACCAAATATATTGAGGTCATATCAAGTTACGGCCGGTTGCCATTATTTACTTGGAGCCTCCGACTTTGACCTCTGCAGCCCCACTTGTTTAGATAAAGCTAGAATGTTCTTGTTACACAAAGCAAACGTTTGTTTAAAGTTGTCTATGCACAATTAAACTTCTCGGTAGTTCAATTATGTAATTGAAAATTAAAATGTTCATTAACGTTAAATTACTAATTAAGAAAGAAAACGCAAAAGAACAAAGATCAAACTTCGATGAATTTCCAGAAACAGGTTTTCCTTCAAAGAGTGTGCTTACTTCGACACGTGTTTTGCCTCTACATGAAGCATCCACAACGACAGCAAATAGTTAATTTTGTAGTATTTTTAAGTATAACATGGTCTTGATAGCATAGTCTTGGTAATCAAACTCTTTGTTGCAAGACTTAAGTTTGTAGGTCAGACATCCATCTCAATTCTTCGAAATTCATCCTTAGCTCAACAACTAACTATGAACTTCCGAATGGTAACCCATTCGATGGGATTTACAAAGCGAGTCTAAGTGGTAGATTTCCCTCTGTAATAGTGTTTTACGTTTATGTACCTACATTTATTAAACAGTAACAGTAACTGTTGCCCGCGACTTCGTTCGCGTGGAAATGTTGGTGAACAAAACTCTTATGTGCTATTCCAGACTATAATCTATCTCTTCCATTGAGATCCGTTCAGCCGTTTTTGCGTTAAAAAGTAACAAACATCCATACATCCAAACAAACTTTCGCTGTTTTAATATTAGTAAGTTTACACAATTTATTACAGAAACAATTTTACTGCCTAAAAGCTTAATAATGCACATACATCACATACATCCATTATTACACTAAGTGATAAAGAAAACTAGGCTGGTCTCCAAGATTAACTTGACATTCTGTAGGATCAAAATAAGTACAAAATTGACCCTACAATATAAAAAACTTAGCATAAATATAGATGGGTCTTTGCATAATATGATTACGATGAAACTAAAATGTCTGGTTATAAGCATAGACACATAGACGAGGAACACTACTCATGTATACGTACGAAATAACATTCTGTCAGTTTTGTGCCGGGGCATGACACCACCAGACCGCAGCTAACGAAGGCTGTCAATGACAATGCTCGTGCGTACCTGTCATCTGTTTACTGCAGTGCACTCTTCAATGCCGTGCAGTGTTTATAGCAGAGTGGCATTCACAGTGCAGTATGCAGAGTTCGCTCGTGGCTATTGATTAAATGTTTCGGAACGAAATAGGCTTCGTTTAATACTGTTTATGTTTTACATTGTGGGAGGTAGAGATGCTTAACTACTTTTGTGCTATAGCTATCGAGATTAAATCTAATGGAGTATTATACTTTCTAAAGCAATATATAGTCAATTGACTGCCGTGTTAGTCTAGTAGTTAGTGATCCTGACTTCTGAGTCAGAGGTCGTGGGTTCGGTTCCCACACAGGACAAATAATTGTGTGATTTTATTTTATTTTTATTTTTATTTTACAATTTTAGGAAAACTTACAGCTAGAAATAAACTTAATATAATACTAACAGATAAGATAATATAGATAATATAGAAGTCAAAAATCGATATAGTCATATAATTATATGTATAACTTGTTTATACTTGGTCGAAGAAAGCATTACATAGTTGTTTTTTTTTAATTTCGTGACACTAGTGGAGAAAATGTCAATATCAACATCAACACTCCGGCATGCCGCGTTATACATTCGACTCGCTCTGATCAGGTATGAGTTTTGTCTGTAGTTAGAATCTACAGAGGGAACATGTAACAAGTTAAATCGTCAAAGATGTGCTGACGGAACATTTAAAGTCATTTTGCTCACCAGTTCTGAGGAATCGATCGCTCCTCTCATAATGCCAAATAAGTATGACAAGTCCGCTATTTTTCTTCTCTCAATGATTGGAACAATGATCAACATCATTTGTTCTGTGTCTGGGTGTAATTTAAAAAGTATGTATTTAGAAATATATAAGTATGTTTATCAGCAGTCTGGTTACCATAGTACAGGCTCTGCCTAGTTTGGGATCAGACGGCCGTGCGTGATATGTGTCAAGTTATTAATATTATTCAGTGTTTCTGTTTTTACTTATAAATGTAAATATTATATAATTATATATAAATTAAGTCAGTCTAAGTTTTCACTGCTCTGATGGCACTTACAACTATAGAGAAACGAGGGCTTACCATGTTCCCCTACTTATGACTTACTGCACCGTGTTATTTATCTCTTAATAGCTGCATTAAATGTTATTTGTACTGATTATTCCATATATAATATTTATGATAATCTTACCTCTAGGAAGATTCTCGATAATAGTTGCCACATTTTTTTTTTTTTCGTGTGGAAACCCCCACGGGTCATCGCCTCACCATGGCTATTGGTGAAGTGGTATGTCGGAATCGAACCGACTAAAACCACACGGTGTTCCGTAACAAGTAAGTCTATCGCAAGGGACTTTATGGTTCATGTAAAAACTACAAAATCATCAGGTTTATTTCAGTCACTCAAGTATGGAATCTTAAAAGCGCAAGGTAATATATTTCCGTCTTCACTCAACAAAACTCAAAGTGTTCAAAATTCTTAATGACTTTCCACTCAGTTCGCTCAGTATAATAACACGCTCATATTAACCCAGATACGCAATTAACTTGAGTTTGAGTACGTAATAAGTGCACGGTGGCGCCCTCTAGTAAACAAGCTATATAACTTTCACATAAACTAAATAGAATCACACTCCGGAATTCGTCACACTAAAAGTTCGTAGGGAGTTAAAAGCGACGAGCGACTTCATGCCAGAAAATCGCTTCTTTTGTACTTCTTCTGTTTTGTGTTTCTTTAGTTTTGTTAGAAATGTATTTTAAGTGATAATGCCTTAATTGGAATTGAGTTATGAGCAGAAGGAAACCTTAAGAATAAGTACTTATAATAATCCAAAAGTGTGGAATGCGAAATTACTCGCACATCCTTTCACTCAACAACGGTTCGAAGACATTTTTCTTGCATACGAATAGGTCTAGTGTCAATGGATCGGAGAGCAGCAAAGGCTACCTTTCATCTTAAGAAAATGAAGGAATTCGGAGAGATAGCTAATGTTTATTTTTGTCCTACGGCCATCTGAGCGAATATGAGAATAACCTTCAAATATATTTCGAAATTAATTTATCTATACTTACTGTGTATAGTCTTATGAATTGTTAGGTGTATCTTTATCTTTATGAATATATATTGCTATACGAACCACGTTATCGTCGTATCGGTGCAGTTATACTATTAAAAAAGTCAGTTTACGTTCACATTCGATCATCAATTGACGTGTTGTGGCTCACATATATCATTTGTATCTATCAATATAGTCATTTAAATTTCTTTTTGAGTTTATTGATTTATCCTATAACCTTGGTGTACGACCCGAAAAATATCTTTACCTTAATTCATTAATAGTACTTAAGCTAAAAAGTCTAAATATTTATCAAATGTACTACAAAAGCTGATCCTAATATATCAAATTACACGAGTACGAACATTCCGTTGGTCACTCATCGCTCACACCACAGACTTCAGCCTTTGTCCCGAAGACACCTGCGCGACCTCCAATTATCAATGTAATTGGCTATTCAAGTTGGCGCGATGGGGCGAGCACAGCATGTCTAATTAATGGAATCAACTGAACATTGAAATTTTCGCTCCAACGGGCTCAAGCCACCTACAGACAATTTCAAAACGAATTTATGATGAAACTAAAAGTAAAGGGCCTGTCTTAATTGCTGTACCTAGGAGTTTTAGACTCCTGAACGTAGTTCAGGATATGCCTTTGTCATATCCAACATTAAATTCATATTACAAGTAGGTATCCTACTATAATATTATAAACGTGAAAGTTTATTAGTATGGATGTATGGATGGATGGATGTTCGTTACTCTTTCTCGCAAAAACTGCTAAACCGATTGCGATGAAACTTGGTATGTAGATAGCTGGAGATTTGAATTAACACATATACTTTTTATCCCGACATTCCCACGGGATCGGGACTTACGCGGGTGAAACCGCGGGGCGCAGCTAGTATAATATACACTGTCAACTATCGTAACTTGTAACTCTTAAGGGACTTCTAACTCAATGTCGAGAATCATTGACTTAGAAGCCATTAATTACAACCGTTAATTATATTTTCAAGTCATCCATGAAAGTTTTTACGTTAGTTATTGATAATAGTTGATAACTCTTTATTTAGGTGGTAAAATTAATAAAAACTCATACAAATTTACGTTTTTTTTCCATATTATTATACATTTGCAAAAACCGTGGGATTACATATGCATAAAAACTAAACAGTACAAAAGGTATTATTATTTAATTTAAAATTCCTACTTAATATAAAATTTTGAAAATATTTTATTATGGCATGTAACTTCCATAGATTGGATTCCATACAACACAAATTTACGAGATATTTGCAATACAAATACACACGATAGTAGCTACGAGGCAAGAAGTAAAAGACATCACCTGCCACTATATGAAAGTAGGAAAATCGCGGATCTTACTTTTTGTCAAAATAGCGCAGGCAAAAGTAGATTCTCCTTACTTCCTCGATAAGTTGTACTTAAGAGTTACTTCCAGATCGGTTAGCTTGCAATATCCCCTTTTATAACATCTCAGTGTAGGTATACTGAGTGTCAACCCGAAATTGCAAAGCAGTAGCGTACTATGACTGATAATTTCTTTAAAATTATTCTTGAATAAAAAAAAAAAAGGAATGATCACATGTTGCCACGTCAAGAATGACACGTCACCTACATACATTCTACATGACATAAATGACGTATTATAGATATTTCATAGATTCATAGACTAAAAATATGATGTTTGTGAAGTAGGTAAATAATATCAATGTGTTTTTAAATATAGACTTAGGTAACATAGAAAAAAAATGTACGCTGAGGTTTTTGCAATCAAATTATATTTTTTTTCTTTTCTTACTTCTTTCTTCAGGTTTCCAGAAGCGCAGTAAACTACCGAAATATATTCTTTTTTGTAAGAGCAGCTGACTCCATAAACACACTTGAAAGTCTTACTGATATAGATTTGTTCAATTCAAATCCATCCCGTTACCCTCACACTTTACCCGACCAATGGTTCAAATCCTTTCTCGAACTGTCCTTAGTCTTCTTTTTAAATTATAAATATATTTAAGATTATTTGTGTTTATTACAATCAAGCACTAAATATTTCTATGTGAAAACTCATGAATGGTTCTTAATGATATAAGTATTTGCTAAATAGATATAAGAAATTGTTTATTTTCCAAGTAAAATAAAATAAATATAACTATAAATTTAAAATTTAAAACCCCCCGACTCGAAAATCCCTTTAACGATTACAAAATGCCTTACATCATTTTGGAAAAGAGCTGATACTCCTACACTACTGGACCGATATTAACCAAACATAGCTAAGAATCATCGCAAGGAAACTGGCTTTCAAATGAAAATAAACCGCATCGAAATCGGTCCATCCGTTTCACACACACAGACATCGAAGTCAAACTTACAACACCCCGTCGCTTTTACGTCGGGGGTTAAAAATAAAATAACATAACAACCAATTGATAGAGGGTGACTGCTTTCTACTTTCACCACGTAGGTAGCATACAAATTTGCACCTTTCAGAATAACGCAAAATTTATCGCAATTTTTGTGCAGCCCCGATCAATTCAGCTAGATCTCGAAAATAAAACAGGATCGGAACGTCGACCAATCAACCCGCTAATGTTGCATGAAACCTATCAATAATACAGCTACCCTCATAAATTCACGTAACAACGGAAACGTTATCCCTCCCAAGCAAACAATATGTTGTTATGATTGATTGGGGACCTGGTAATATGCCAGAAAGGTGTGCGAGCCTCTCATGCAAGTTGCTTCGGTTTTATTCAACGAGTACTTGGGAAATTTGATTTCTTCTTGAAAAGGTTGTGCTTATGGCTGCGTCGAACTTTCCATGGCTGGTTTTAACCTTTTTTTTTTAATTCTGAAAAATCTACTATCCAATAAATTAGAATAGGATATTATGGTAACGATTCAACTATTGGTTGATTTAGTAATTGATCCTATAATTAAAACATACATTAAAGGAGTATTTAGAACTAACCCTAAGAAAGTAAGCAAGTACTCTTTATTGTACACCGAATACATATATATACATATGTACATATGAAAAACAGGGCAAGTCTGTGTCTGACTAGTGCATCGAGGGTTCCGTAAGCAAAAAAACTTGTATGTAGATAGATATAGTCTGTATCAATTCTCGTCTTTTTCCAAAGACAAACTTAACTTTGATAACTTAAATTTGACTTAAATTTGATAAAGTCAACAATCTAACCGTAAAATATAAGTTTGTAATCACAAAAACAGTGATATAACAACAAATTAAAGACTTTCGGACTTTTTCCTTTATTTTTGCTGTCAGACCTTCCTTGTTACCAAATTTAATGATTCTAGGTCAATGGGAAGTACCCTATAGGTTTTGATTTACCTGCGAAATGTTCAAATTTGTTAAAATCTAAGGCTTAATGGCCGTATCTTTTGATTGCATTGATTAGAAGCTTGGTTGTTTTACTGCCTCAAGGGCTCGCAGACTTATGTATTTGGTATTAATTTCAACCTGGGTTCCTGAGAAAAAGGATCTTGACAGGCAGACAGACAGACGGACACAACAAAGTGATCCTATGAGAGTTCTTTTTTTTTCCTTTTGAGGAACGGAACCCTAAAAAACAACTTAAACATAAAATGCACAATGGAGGGCATCATCATCTCATCACAATAAGCAATATCTTCCAGGCAACCTTTGGATGGACAGGACTGTATATTTAGCATGTGGGTAGTTAGGGTGTCAAATATATAATATGTACTAATATCTACCTACTACTAGTATATGCTCACATACATATTCACACAAACATATTATATACATACAACCACATACATATACACATACACAAATACACAATACAATATAATTATGCATCGTATTAGATTATGTATAGATTAATCTTAGACATAACTTTGCAGATAGTATTCTTTTAAAAAAAATTTGAAACATCCTAATGATTGTGCTTGCCAGATAGAAAGTGGTAAGGCATTCTAGAGATGCGCTGCTTCAACTGTAAAAGATTTATCAGCAAACTTTGTTGAATGCACTGGTATTTGAAGTTTTACGTTTTCCGATGATCTCAACAATGTCGAATGTGTGTCACGTAGGAACCTAAAACGTTCTTTGAGATAAGAGGGAGTAAGGGATTGAACAATATGTTTAGATAGAAACCCCTTTATATAAAAAAAACGTAGGTAACTGACAAAGATACTGCATTTTCACTACATATTATAAAACAAAGTTCCCCGCCGCGTCTGTCTGTCTGTTCACGATAAACTAAATAACTACTGAACCGATTTTCATGCGGTTTTCACCAATAAATAGAGCGATTCATGGGGAAGGTTTAGGTATATAATTTGATAAGGTTTTGTGTAAATTAGTTGAAATATGATGATGATTGTTGAAGATGTCTCCGCTACCCGTGCGAAGCCGGGGTGGGTTCCTCTTCAGAACTATTCTTATTTTTGCTGTGTGTGAAACATACTTGTTCATTTATTATTATAATATATGATTTTTTGTTTTATATATTATACAGGGAGACAAGGACAGACATATTATAAAGCTATTTTTTTTCCTGTCTATATGTCTATATTTTTGGTTTCACAAGAAGAGGGGAGACCTCAAAAACGTTAACCGATATGTCAACTATTATTCAAGGACCGATGAGGCAGCCTGGTATAACATTTGTATTAACAATACGCGCCTATGTTTGTTATAGTTAACTAATATACATTTCTTGTTCACTACACGTGACTTCAGACTTGTAAATCGTCCTCGTTACGTATCGCTTACCCCAAGACAGAAGGCATTAGGCGCGTCACATAATAAAGCACCTATATATATAATAACCAATCAATTCCCAGTACAAATTGCTGCCCATTCACTGTATAATTAGTTTATTTATCGCGGCGTTAAGAGCCACAGCTACAGTGTTGCATTAGCGCTTAATGAGAAGTGTTGTGGCTGCATGCAGGGGCAGGCGGGTAGGCTTGGCAGTGGAAGGGGGGGTGATACGGCATCGGTCCGGACACGGTGCCGTATCGCGTATATACGGATTAGAGTTGCGTTATAAAGCGGATTAGATGCGACCAGCTTCCATGCGATGACGATGATGGAAATATTGTACAGACGTATAATATTTATGGTGAATGTGTATTTTAGACGTAAGCATTGGAGTAATGTATGATGGACGCAACTAAAAGTTTGCACGCAATAATGAGCGTGTTTTGTTTACTACTTGTAACTACCAGTGTTGGTACAGTTAGCTACAAAAATCACTGAAAATTAAAAAAATATCTGGTTGCGTAAATGAACACTTGAAAACTTAAACCTTTTTTACTTTCGTGCAATTGGTTAGAAGACACTTGCACTAAAGTACCCCAAAGGACAAAATTAATTTTGTACTCAATGTAGTAATTTATAGAAAGTTTTAGACTTGCATACTGTAAGTCTGTTTAAGATTAGAATGTGTTAAGTGATTATCATTTCTCATTATATTTCAATAAGGTTCTTATTTAGAAACTAAATCAATTCACGAAAGAATAAAATCACACTTTGTAACACGAAATATCGTATTCACATAGAATTGTATTATAATGTATATAATTTACAAAAAAAAACTAAGTATGCTTCTCCGTGTTACAGAACCTCTAGATAGCATTGTGCTATATGATCTATAATATTATTATTACAATGAGCTGTGGATTTGTGAGGTGACAGTCTACTGAATGACACAAATATTTTACATTTACATAGAAACATCCAGATTATTGCAAACAAACAAATTCACGCATATAAATATTTGCACTGAGTGGAAATCAAAACCGCGACCGACGGAGGTGGAGGTGTACTACCTCGTGCATTTGACGTTACAGTCAAATGCACTACCTCCGCAACACATTTATGTATGTAGGTCCTCAAAATTATAAATAGTCACCGTTAACTTGACTGTTATTTACAACATTAATGATGTCACTTGCACGTTTCCAACATTATCCCCTACAAATTTAACTCTACCGAATTCACTACCTACCAGATACTCTTACAATAATCGATAAAAGATATTTCCCGTTTCACCGTCGTGGTGCAGCTATGAAGTTCCCTGTATAAAGCTTACACAGGCCACTCCAACCAGATTCACCGAACGCACTGTCTAATTAGCCCGCTTGAATATCGTTCCAATCGTACCTACAGGTGATTTAATATCTCTCAAAACAGTAGCGAAATACAAAATGTATTAATAACATTCAAGTGCTACACTGAAGAGGTTTTATACGAAAGCCGACCAATTAGTCGGTATTTTGTTTCCGCTTGGAAATACATATTTACGTAAACATTTGTTGATGATTGTACTTGAAAGTACTTATCGTTTAGTATCGCAAACATGTTTTCATTTGTTTCTGATCGAGAAGTGTGAAATACGTGATGACGTATGTATAGTAATACTTTTTATTTCCAGAATAATCCAGCAATACCACGTAATCTGATTAAATTTTTATTTTCATATTTGTATATTTAGTTACATAGAGGAGAGGGTAGTTACTTCAAAAAAGGACTATCGTTTTTATGGCTCAAAGTATGACATTATCAAAACGACCACATATATGCTTAAACTAAACTTCCCACGTAAATAGTTGGCAGTCAGCGCCGGTTTGCCAGGCTTACCAGGGCAACCTGCTCTTCTGCAGACCTACTACAGAGTTCTTTACTACAATAATTGCCGTGAATATCACGAAGGTTTTGTTTGTAACATTTAACTTTATAATAATTTAACGAAAGAGAAGCCATAATCTATTAATTTAATGTATTGCAGTCTTTTGAAACATATGAAAGCGAGTTTTCCAATTCAATTCAAGTCAAAATTTTAGTCATTGATATAAAATAAAAAGGGTTACGGTGGTTTTTTTTATCAAAATAACACTTTGTGATACTTTTACAGGTCCATCTTTGGTTGTGTTTCATCTACCTAAATACACCATTATTCCCTCAATCTGATAAATAAACTAGCTCCTAAGCAGAAAACCAAAACGTCAAAAAAAGTAGTAATCTTCTTCACAAACTTTATTAAAATTTAAATCTTATTTATAATCAAAACTTAAATTCTAAATTGGACAAATAAGGCGCCAAACGAATTTACATTAAATCCTTTTTGATATAATTTATTCGCTTAGCTACCCCTGGGCTAAATACCTAAAATACTTTTGACCTGTACCTAAGAACGTTAAGCCTTAAAGATATTTATATGAATATATTTTAAAATTAATTTCGGGATTATGCTTGGAGATTTATTTGAAAGGTACTTTATAGTCTTTACGGTAAATTTTTGGTTACATACGGTTGCAAAAGAGAACGGTACTTCTATTATTTGTAAGGCAAAGGTAACACACAGATGGATTTTATTACGAAAAGTTGAATTTAATAAAATGCAATAAAACTCTGTTTATAAGCGGTTAGGCTCAGTTAGTTCAAGCAGACAACTTGCCAAAAAAATTGTTAAATATTTTGTTACTTGCAACACACATGATATTTTTATAAGTTTCTATACTTCAGTTGTGTAAAAGTAATGACTAATGTGCGGTATTAGTTATTATGAGAGACTTTAATCATCAGTATGAAGCTTGTGATAGTACTTTTTAGCTTGACACCTCTTTTGATCTACAGACCTTTAAATTATAGTATTTGCAGGTATAGGTAGCAATTTCAGACTTCATTTTTTATTTATTTCTATAGTCGTAAGTAATGTGTAGATCTATTTTTCTTGTGATAGGAGTGGTATACCCGTATACCACTCCTATCACAAGAAAAATAGATCTAGATAGATAGATCAATATTTTGACCTACAGATCCTTCAGGACCTTCGGGACCTGGAAACTTCTGCATATTTCATAAGGAATGTGTCTAAATGTGATTTAATGACCGTCGATATCGTAATGAAATATTTCCAAAGGTCTATTCCTATTACTGAGTATAAGACAACAAGTTTACTTGAATAACCACACAACTTTTTTTAATCATGTGGTATACATATATCATATTTATTTTTCCTATTAGAACAAAACGGAAATTCATAGTGTGAGCTAACGAAGCATTGTTTTTATGCTCCAACCAAAAAGTCATGCAATAACAATCCTGCAGTGTGTATACATTGTACGCATGACAATTATTCAAAGAATATGCTAAAAACACACACTAATCCTGCAAACCCAAAACAAATATTCACCATTGCGTATGTCCGCAGCCTTATTATCAAGTCCTGTGTGAAATTATCTCAATTTAGATGGTCATTAGCAGAGTCGCACGGGGGAGATATCCGGCTAGCCGGGTATAAATCTGAATTTAATGACCGCACCGCTTCTAATATTTCCGAACAATGTTTAGTAACAGACGGCATGCAATCAACTTTTGATCTTTAGTTTTACCTGTTATAATGGTAGAAAAGTAGTAAAGGTAATAGCGCACTATATGTATGTATTGTAGAAGTTTAGTTATTAAATTATTAAGTTTTTGTGAAACATTTTAACGGTACATAAGTGATGCGATAAATTCAATAGGGCACAATATGTAAACATGATAATTGTAACAAATTATTTCATAAATAGTGTTATTACTTGGGTCCTTTTCATCATCATCACCTTCAAGGTATCCGTAAAAAAATTATAGTTCACATAATACGCTTGTATTTCAGTCCAATTCGTTACCGCTCCAACGGTTTCTTAACTGCAAACAGCCGCAACCTGGGGATGTTTGCATTTAATTTCGAGCAGAACAAAGCCTCTCACTCTTAAAGTGTTCAATAGTGTCCGAATTGTGGCTTTGAATTTGGGCTCCAAATTGAAAAAGGAATGCTTAAATTCAATGTTACTTTCTAAAGAACTCGTTCAGCTTCGTTACCATACAATTTGGAATTAGGGGGAAACCCTTTATAGATTTTATATAGTAAAAATAGAATTAGACGGAGAATATAGAATTCTATTCCCAGCAGTATTATTGCCAAGCGTTTTTAATATCTTCGGCTCATATACCTTTAGGTACATGATATTTATCTGTTTTCTACATATACAGTAATACAAGTATTGTCAGTATATAAGTATTAATACCAATGTCCTATAGTTACAAACTGCTTTGATATTGAGCGGCCGAGACTGTTAAATCCACGATGTAGCGGAAGGGCAAAACGCCATCTAGTAAACCTCCCGGAACCAAATAAAACTCCGTTCTGAATAACTATTACTTGCAGCTGTCCTGCAATTTAATAAAAAAACGCATTCTTTTTTAATGAAGTTTATGGTTAATTACTAATATGGAGCTTTATATTCTAACAATAGTATAAAATAGAACCTTTGATTAAGTAAAATAACGTAAAATTCAAAATACTCACGTACTAAAAATTAACTCTTTCAAACGACCGCATGGATCCCGTACGTTATTTAGTTTTTATACAACAACTACCGGATGGGGCCTAGTGACTTGTAATACAGGTTTATAAAAACTCTTAACAGGCACCGGCTCTCACAATGTAGACTACATACTGTGTATTTCGCTTTAACACCTGTTTTGTTTGTCAATTGTGAAAGAAATAAACGAATTATTATTATTATATAAACATACAGCATTCACTGTTTTAGCAGCAGTTTTTATATAACATATAACAAAACGGCACTCACATGTTAACTACCCTTCTAGATACGTACAGTTAATCTATAACTTCATTAATTAAAATGCATCAAACCATTGGGAATTGGGACACTTCTAGAAACTCCCGAAACTAAACCCCTATTTGCTCTCGTGCAGTCGGGTATAAAAGAAAACGTTATTAGAAATAAAACTAGTTATTTGACCTTCAAATTTCTATACACTAGCTGAAATGCTGAATGTTATACTTTTACTTCATCGCTTAAGATTAGAACTAGAAAACTGTTATCTCTCACGAAGGGGCACGAACATTTTAGTAGTCCATTCACTGTCTAAATTACATAACGCCGCTGATAAAATTTCGTAACGAAATGGAATGTTATGTTCAATCTACGTGAACGTTACTTTCCGTTTTTTTTTATAATAAAAGTTAAGGTAGTTTAAAAAGTTAGATTTTTTTCAAAACGTAAAAATTGTTTCACAGTATATTTTTAAACAAACTCCGCATGATGGTAAGCATTTACCGGTACCTATTATATATTATATCCACTTTTAACATAAATGATCTTATTCATATGTGGCTAATATACTGGAGTCTTGTCATAAACACGGTATGGTTAGTCTAATATTTTACGATTCTCATGTTTATCGTGTAGTTTGTTAATCTGTTATTTTGGGAATAATCTTACGTGACTTAATGTGGTAGGTGAAATATCTGATTTTAATTATCAGTAGTTCATGATTTGCTCAATATTATATGCCCGTTGGTCAATCAATCTGTGCCACACATTTTATGTGCAGTACAGATTCGCAATACAATGTACATAAAGACAATGAAAAACATACATCATGATAGCCAGCCTATATTGGTGATGCAATAAATCAATAGTTACTTTTTTCTATATATGCAATGAATTTGTATTAATTATCTGTAATTTTGCACTATAATGAACGCTATTCAGTGACGTAGTTCTTAAATACAAAAGTTTTAATCGTTATATGTGGCCAGTCGCTTGAAAATTAGGTCTGGTTTGTGTATTTTGATTATGTTTGTGTTTCGAGTTATGAAATGTAGTAACATTTCAAAGGTCACTTCTAACACTGTTTTCTGTGAATGGTTAGAACACTTCCCAAAGCCACAAGAGAGCATTTTATAGCTTTTGGCAACCAATTTGGCAGAGCAAACTTAGTGTTACTGGTGTGCATGTAACTGCTATGAAAATTGACATTTGTGTAGACATTTTAACGATTTAACTATTTTATTTACACATACAATTTTTACATACTTTTAATTCTCATAACACTCTCTACAACGTCTCTTTTACAATTTTACCAAAAATGTTTTTCTTGATCATACAACAAACGTTTTGTCGAAATTAAAACATTTAAATTTTGATAATGTTTCTTCACTAACACATCTTAAATGAGTTTTGTGGAGCGGTGGAGTAAACGTGTGTAGCATGTTTTTGTGTTCCAGGGGGCGCGGGGAGACGGCGCGCGTAGGCGGACCCAGGTAGCGTTTGTTGTGCGTGCCCTAGGCTGTACTGTTGTCACTGTCTGTCAAATAGCGCGCGCAGTGAGATCGAACACGTCCAGTCTTGTCGAGTACGCCTTGCTCACTAATTTGATATTAAAAATATTCTTTAACACTTGGTTTTTGATTGTACTTCTTGGCGTAAATTAATAGTTCTCATATTGACTGTACTGAGATTATCTTTTGGTATGTTTAGTTTAATTTTAAAGTTCTTATCTCAAGGCGAACTCGACACTAAATAAGATTCGACGTGGGACGAAAACACTCACTCTGCACCATTAGTTATCGTCGTGCTGTAAAAAATATTTTTTATTTCTGTTTTCGTATTCATTTCGATGCGTAATTAGTGTGGATTTATGTTATTATGTCATTAATTTACAAACAAAACGCCGATTTCTGTAAAGAGCCAGACGCGTGTAATTTCAGCCGCTGAAAAAAATTGGGTTACGCGTAACGGTTTGCTCACACAGAAGTCTTAAAACGTAACGAAACTGAACCCTGGAGGATTCCGTAGCCCCTAATATCGATGTGTGACCCTAATTCTACGGAACCCTCATTGATCACCATGCAACGTTTTAGTGTAATGTGCTAATTTTTGTGTTGACCTGAATTTGAATTTTGTTCGTTGTATTTCATTAACTAAAACTGTGTGTTATGTGTTATCATAGAGCTGTTGTTGTTACATCACATGTGAGATGATCAAGGTGATGGGAGCGTGTTGGGGCGGCGGCTCACTCATCACCGATGATAGGGCGCTGTTTTGGAGGATATATGGATAATTGTTTTATGTGCATCTAGAAATTATAAAACGAATTAAGATTGACGAGTGAAATTTTTTCTAGTTAAATTTTAAATAAATTTTGTGAGAAAAACAAAATTTAGGACGTCTAAAATGCATTCAAATTTATGAAAATCATATTTAGTTTTCTATGAATAACTAAATATGAATATTTTAAGTAACATATATCAATAAATTTCTTGATGCACTGCTGACTGTAAGGCTCTGTCTAGGCTGTTTCTTCCTTGACTTAACATTGACAACAGTAGCAACTAGTGCGCGCGCACACAGCGCTACAATCAGCCACGTAAATGCTCATACATCCACATCATTTTTACTTTTTAATAAAAATAAACTATTAAATTCAAAAATATTTTTTATCAAAAATTGTTGGGCTGTTAAGTATGTGCATTCACGTCTTTTGACTCATTGATTTAAAACCATTGTTATAAAATATGAAACACGGTTTGTTAATATAAAATTAACAAACTGTTTTTCTTACAAAATTAATAGGTACTGTGGTGCTTGCGGACTGAAGCGCGACTGTGGTGCCACTTTGAGTGGCGTTGTGTACGCGCGCCATTATCCGAATGTACCGAGCGCTACAGCGCCCTGTCACTTGCCGCCCGCACTCGCCCGTGTCCCGTCTACTCGGGACACTCCTGGCCATGGCACCGAAGTCCAAAGCCCGCCGCTCCACGCACCACTGCTAGGCTTAATGTGGTGTGGCTCATTGTTTCTGTTGCATTCTGTTGTTCGTGCATTGAGTTGAAATGGCGTAGTTATATATATATTATGTAGTATAGCTACGACATAGTTGAGAGCGTAGCATGAAATAATTTCTTCTATACTAAGTTTTTATTATTTCTAAATGAAATTTACACAGATCTTCAAAATGCAACTCATTTTGATCAATAATAAGATTACAAAAACGTTTACATATTATTTATATTATTACATTATATGCACCATTTAAATTGATTTGAAAAAGTATTTAAGTGCCAAGGTTGGTCGACATTCAAGTGTCAACACTAGCAACAGAATGTAACTGTTCCGACATAAGGCCTCCCAAAACTAATAGAGTGTCTCTCCACAGATCGGAAGCTGTTCGTTGGAATGCTCAGCAAACAACAGACTGAGGAGGATGTCCGTCAACTGTTCACACCGTTCGGCACAATAGAGGAGTGTTCCATATTACGGGGCCCCGACGGTGCGAGTAAAGGTCAGTAAAATGGAATGTCAGTGTTAAAAGCCAAAGGCTGCGTATTCAAAGCCCGTAGTCTGAAATGACTGTCGCGTTCTATTTTTATTCTGTGGTCGAGCGTTTGACAGCTCCGATTTTGAATTTAGCATTTTTTTGTTCTCAGCTAGGAACTAACTGAGTTATAGAAACGCTATTAAATTTACAAATGTTTATTTGAATATTTTTATATTATTGACTTAGTCTTACTATACAAAGTATTCTTCGTCATGACCACCCATTGGTGGTCATTTGCATTGTCAATGCCGACCAAGAGTGACTCCAATATTTACCATCTCGCTTAGAACAGTAATTAATCAATTGATTTAATGTAGTAACGATATTACCAGCGCGTGCAATCGTTACCTTTGATTAAATACTTTAGATACCGCATCAAGTCAAATTTATCTCTTCAAACTTAAATACCAAAATAAATATAAAAGCCTCATATAACAAAAACATTGACTGGAAATAAGCTAAAATCTTTTGGGTCCCTTTTTTTGAAGTAAAAACTTCCTTAGGCACGTTTGTGCACTTTTGCTATGGGGAAAAAGCACTGAACTCGTGACCGTCACGCTAATAATACATAAATAGATCCACTAGAGGGCGTTAATCTAAACATTGAGTTCTGTCAGCTCCTTATTAATTAATGTCACCAACCTGCTAATGTGACGTTTTAAGTTCGTTTTGTTTAAGTTTTCACTTCTGTCGGCAGTCCCAGGACTGCCGACAGAAGGAAATTTTACCGGATTAAAGGCATACTAAAAACGACTTTAATGATGCATCTATTTGTTCTATTTTGTTTGCATTACTGTTGTATTGCATTGTATATTGTTTTGAATCACATATATTTGTCAGCTGAACACCTGCCATTTTTCTACCTACACACGCCATGCTGTCGCCTACATAATATAACAAAATATACGACCGAATATTACTTTTTATTTAGTTTATAACTCGACCATAATACGTCACATTGATATCCTTTTCCTCCTGTGGCGCACATTAACAAGGCTACTGGGAAAGATATCCCGTTTCGTAGATTCCTACTATCACCATAATAAATGCGGGTAGTCAATGAATTATTTACGTTTTGTGAACAACCCTAAGGTTTAGGCGTGTACATTGATATGGATCAATAGGGACCACGGAACTGGGGGACACAAAAGTTTACTTGTCTTTACTGCTTGTTAGTGAGCTATCTTCTGATGAAATACTTGATACTTGGAGGTAGTTTCCTTCTCGTGTGCTCATTTATAATTCGGGGTTCGGAGTTAGTGACGCGTGTTCGAGATGTGTATTTACACTAAGTAATTACTTTTTTATATTTAGTACTAGGTGTGCCCCGCACGGCTTTACCCTAGTGTACACTTTTCTATTTCTTGCGCGGAACCTTAATTATTTTTGCAAAGTAAAAGTAGCCTAAAATATTCCTTATAACACTAGCCATCTGCTAGGGAAAGTCCCGTAGAAATCGGTCCTCTCGTTCCGGAGATTAACCGGAACAAACATATATTTTATGGTACAAGTACCGTGTAAAAATTTAGATGCATTTAGTAAAAAGCTGTTATTATGAAATTACAAACAGATACTTCAATTTTATTTATTTGTATGGACAAGGCTGCAAATAACGTAGGTAGTTTATCATTAAATTAATACGTGAAGAGAATTCTTTGTACCCCTTTTTAAGAAAATTTCACGAACGTAGTAACGTGAATTTTGGAATATTTAAAGTTTATATATAGAAGAAGTACAGAAAGCTAACATTTTTAAACAATATATCTTACAACTTTAAAAATTACGTGAAAACTGCTTAATGACATAACACGCGTCCAGTATATGTGGTTACCTCTAGTCATGGTAAGTAAGTCTATAAAATAACAGCTCAAGTTATACTGGCCAATAAAAAAACAAAGGTATCTAAATTTTAAATCTAGACCAATATGGTCTAGTTTTAGAATTTCCCATCTTCTGTTGGGTATCGCATTACTAATTATTCATATTCTTTATAGTAAAAAAATACATATCAAATACAGGAATGAAAATGGCATGTACAAAGGCGAGCTTAACCCATAGTTGAGTCTTCCAGCAAATCTTCGGCACGTATGGGCCGGCTCGACCGGAGTGATACCACGGCCTCACAGAAAACCGGCGATGTGTCTCTTGAGTTGCAGGTGCTCCTAGGCGGCGGTAGTCACATACCATCAGGTGATCCGTCTGCTCGTTTATCCCTATCCCATAAAAAAATTGTCAGGGGTCTTGGAGGTTGTAAAATTGAATGATGATCGACTGAGTAGTTCAGATGTGAGTGCGTAGCAAACAAACAAACTCACGTTTGTATTTATAATATTACTAGTTAGGATTATGAAAGAAAGAAAAGATCTATTTTGTCACACAGACTTAAATTTTCAAATGAAAACAATAAAATGAAAAATAAAGAAATAAAATATACAAAACAAAAAGATAAAATAAAATAAAAATTGGGAGTATATTATTTCTGCTCACTGGCATATGCATAGTCATGTTAGGAGATGATGGAAGATCTATTGTGGTTTATAGACTTAATGTTTAAGGGCGTTCATAAACATACTACAGATTTATAATAATAATCCACGTTATTTGCACTCTTTCTAATAAGATAATTAATATTCAATGTAATTTAAATTGATGATGTTTTTATATTTTAGAAATAATAACTACATTTGACAGTAATATCGAAATAGCTCTAGAATAATTACTATTCGCTTACAAACCGTAAAACCATGAAATTACACGCATTGAAACGCCGCAATACGTCATATTTGGACCGCTTCAATTTAATACCGTTCCAAAATTGTTACATTTTAATTGAGTCTCAACACTAAAGTCGGTATTGCGCGGCGGTTTGTTAGTCGCGTAACACCGTCTTAATATACACATTAAGCTTTTTACTCTTGAACATTATTGAACGATAAAGTTATTAAGTGCGTACAGATGTAGAGAATAGCGCTGCAAATTGTTAATTCGACTTAATTACAAACGGCTCAGCGGCAAGCGATAAAGTATTTTTTTACGAGCATCCCTTGAACATTATCGTTAATGTTTTGCCGTTATAAATTAAGTGGTGTTTCGACCTCAATCTTAGGAGATTACTGAGTTAAGGAGTAATGGAACGTCGCACGATCGGAAAGTTAAAAATTCGAATACCTGGTTTTTTTTTTATCTTGGCTCTAATGAGTATTTAATATTAAAACTTATTTAAGCACTCGATTTAGACACTTTTTTTTTTATACACATGTTAAACCTCCACGAAGGTTATCCTGTCAAAGCCACGATGCAAGGGGCTTAGGGGCAAGATGGTTAAGTAAGTAAGGATTGGGGAATAGTTTCCCCAGCCCCTTCAGAATCTAACAGTTAAGTTCCTCATATAAACTTTTACCTAAAAAAAAACATCGTAAGACTGATAAAATTAAATTTTATATTTAGGATGTGAACTACGTGTTAAATGTTCTAAGAATAATGTCAGTAACCACATAAATGTATAATTGAGTACCTACCCTTACTTTGTGTTTTGTATGACAAACTTAACACACGATAAAAAAAAATACTTACATAAACATACTAAACTATTTCCCTCGGCTTCAAACGCGTGATTTGCATACATTTCTTTTTTTTTAATTCGTGATCAAAATTACCCAATGTGCATTACTAGTAATGTCATTTTGTCTTTGGTTTGAAGAAGCCGTCACAGTAAGTAATGCAACATTTTTACGAAGGTTTGTAAAGTCGGATAGTCCTGACAAAATAACCGGTAAGAAATTTCCCGGTACAGAAATCGAATCAAACAATCGCATACACCAGCGTAAAGTAAAATAATTATACCTTATTGAGACAAATGTGTATAACTTCAAAAACTTAAATGATGTGCCTACTAAGTACCTACTCGTACTCAAAGCAGTGGTCGAGCCTATATGATAGTCTGCAGCACTCACGCCCACCGACATGCCTAGTTAGAAGCAGTTAATTAGTTGCTGCTTCATTCTGTATACTATAATAAAGTGGGGCTAAAGGTTGGAAAAAGCCGAGGATTTAATGCAAACAAAGCAAAAAGATATGGACCTTTTTCAGATATAAATCTTCAAGGTGCCTTGACATCCAAGTGTGGTACAATTATTCAAATGAGGTTCAACATGACATTGTATTTTAGCTTCAACGTATGTACAGGGTGTGTTTAGCAGATTAAAATGTTTCTATATTTATTCGAGTAGAAATTATCAAAAATATAAAAATGTTGAATGCGTAATTTTCGACTTTTGTGATCACAAAATTTCTGTTCGCAAAATTCGAAATTTTTTTGATCGATTGACTGGAAATGGTGACAAAACGTTCCATTACAAATTTCAGTATATATCAATAGCAACATCGAAAACGAAACGTATTTTTCGAATAGGTAGTTAACTTGGTCAAAACTTGCTACGTATTAAAAGCTAGCAGCGCCCCGCGGTTTCACCCGCGTAAGTCCCGATCCCGTGGGAATATCGGGATAAAAAGTAACCTATGCGTTAATTAAAGTCCCCAGCTATCTACATACCAAGTTTCATCGCAATCGGTTCAGTGGTTTTTGCGTGAAAGAGTAACAAACATCCATCCATCCATAATTTCACATTTATTATTAGTGGGATAAATATTATATTGTTGCCAAAGCTGGAAAGGTACGATAAACACGGTAAGTATAAATATTATTTAGTACAACAACCATATTTTCAATTAATTCATTTGCCGAATATTGAAAGCAAATAAATATTATTAATTAACCTAGTGACAGTATTACTGAAATGAATATTTATTATGTTTGTGTCAACAGATCAACACAGTATATTATTATTATACACACGTAATAAATAATACCAGAACGTTATTATTCAAAATCATTCATTTGTATTTAATTGTACTTTATACAATGTCAAAGCAGCACAACGTCAATGGGCTACATGTTAACAATTTAGATGAGTGTCACGCAGAGCTATGATTGTTAGGTAACAAGCTCCGTCCTGCGGTACACGCCAAAAAACACCTTAAATGCACTAATTATGATTTATGACTATTTATGATTATGACTGCACGGGTGGCGCGTGGCCACCTCGCCACTACGCGGCGCCGAGTGTTGTGTGTTCGAACCCCACACGGGAAAAAATATTGTATGATCCACAAAAAGTTGTCTCGAGTCTAGGTGTTCTTTGTGTCCGTTGTTTGTTCCTAATGTAAAAAAAGAAGTGAAACTTCAGAAACGTAGAATAAATTTAATTTTAGATAATTTCAAATTAACACAGATGTGTTAAATAATTAACATAAATTAATTAACCAACGAATTTTAATGCGCAAATGCACAAAAATGATAAACGTGAATGATACATCACATTGACTATGATGCATTTTCTGAAGGCTTCGTATGCGCCATCCGTGCAGTTATATATAATGAAGCACACCTTATTAGTACCCCGGGGTACCGCTCGTGGTCACAGGTGGACTTCATTGGGTGGATCAGGTCCGGTCTAAACGTCAGGTAACCAAAAACAGAACAGTATCTTATTAGCGCGATTAAGTCTCCATTTACACATGTACTTATTTATTTATTAAGGAGCATCAACAATATACAACACATAGGTGGTCATATATTGTATACCGCATTGTTCAGTACACTCGTTTAATACATCTCGTCTAGATGTACCCACAGCATAAATTGTGCAAGAAAATGAGATTGTTCATTTTACGTCGATGATAGAGAGTATTCATTTTAATCTAATAATATGTAAACAAGTCGCGATAGTTAGAAAACAATTATTGTGTACTAGCAGTTCCCGCGTGGCTTCGCTTACTTTTACTTATTTGTATATTTTGCGCGGATCCCTAATTCTTTTTCCAAAATAAAAGTAGCCTAAGTTACTCCTTATAACACCAGCTATCTGCCTGTGAAAGTCCCGTGGAAATCGGTCCACCCGTTCCGGAGATTAGCCGAAACAAACAGACAGACAGATAATAATTGAAAAACTAATTTTTACTCATAGGTATCGTGCAAATAATTGTATGAGCTTAAAAAAACCTATTATTTTTACATTACAAACAGATACTTCAATTTCATTTATTTGTATGTATTGTATGTATTTGTATCTATGGAGTATGGATTATTTATGCCTTTCATTAAAAAAATATGCAACCGTTAAAAAAAAATTCCATGTCTATCATTCGACATCAAATCTTAATATAAACGGCATGAACTTTCTCTAAAACATCACTCGGCGCACCAAAGAAACAATCTGGGCCTAATAAAGCTACGCCTCACTTTGTGCCACGTTTATGAAATTTCCTGCCCCCTAAGTGGCATAAAGCTGTGTTGTGCTACTAAAAATCTAATTTAGAGCACGAAAAACACAAATGATGACCTCATTGGAACAGTTGTTACAAAGTTACTAACTTCAAGTCGTGAGTTGGATTTGTAAACTGAATAAATTATAAGTTTTCAGTTGTACTAGAACTATGATTTTTTAGCAAAAACTACATCAACGAGTGTGTATACTAAGAAGCAGATACAGATTATCATAATCGCTTACAATACCTACGTACATGAGTATACAGTACAGAGTTAGTTACAAAAAAAATTGAAGTATCTACTACTAGCTGCACTCCACGGTTTCACCCGCGTAAGTACCGATCCCGTGGGAATATCGGTATAAAAAGTAGCCTATGAGTTAGTCCAGGTCTCCAGCTATCTACATACCAAGTTTCATTGCAGTCGGTTCAGTAGTTTTTGCGTGAAAGAGTAACAAACATCCATCCATTCAAACTTTCACATTTATAATATTAGTGGGATTTTCAGCCACGATATGGAGTATCGCGACAAAGTACGTATGGGTGGGCTAAAATGAAAAAATCTTCAATCGAATTTAGGTAAACAATCCTCTAAAATTTCAGTTTATTTTGTGTTTTGTGTGTGAAACCTGTGCCTAAACATTCCAGGCTATGCCCTTACACCGTTATTAGCGCAATGTTACGTTTGAAATAATACAATTTGGTTTTCACCAACTAAATGGCGAATCAAATCGCTTTCGGTCGAGTAACAAAATGTTCTAACGGTTAATAAAAGTCGTTTTAATTTGCAATTCGCGACGTTATCTCCGGAGCTCACGTCAGCCGGTGTCAGGGGTCCTATTATGGAGGTATATTATCGATAGACAGTGCCGAATGTCGTTAGTCGATGTCCGCTTACGATCTAGCGTTTAGTTCCACACTTTTCAGTGTCCCAGTTTGTGTCTTAGCAGATATGCTGATATTTTTGGCAGTATCATTTGAATGCATTTTTATTAACCTTTCTTAGAATCTTGTAAAGTTTTATTGCTCTCAATAGTATGATAAATAAATAGATAAATTACTATGTTTCTCATATTTAAGTTTGTATTCAAAATACTCATGATTTAAAAGGCTTAAATATAAAAACTAGCCGAGTTTCTTTTTTAAATTTACACTTAAATTTATATTTTTCTGCAAGAATTTATATTAAAATACGTTTTATTTTTCAAATTTACATCATTAAACTCTCCTAAAAACTGTTTCTCATATTCAAGTCTGTATTAAAAATACTCATAATTTAAAAAGCTTAAGTATAAAAATTAGTCGAGTTTCTTCTTTTAAATTTACACTTAAATTCATATATTTTTGCAAGAATTTGTATTAAAATACACTTGATTTTTCAAATTTACATCATTTAACTCTCTTAAAAACGTGTATATGTTCCACAAATATAAATTATTTTTTAAATACTTAACTGTATCGAATATATGCCATAACAGGGGTCTATCTCGAACTATCTCGTTATTCTCTATCGTTTAGCCTTCACGTAATAAGGTCGTCGGGTCACGGGAACTCCCGTCGTAAAAGAAGGAACAACCCAACGCTTTACTAGCGCGGTAATGACTCTCTCGTAAAATATCACCAATTTACTTCGCACTTAGGTACATAGAACGCGAAAAGATTTTGATTTGTGCCGACGTTAAAGTAAGTGTAAATATCACTCAGTGAGTCGTGATTTCCTTTTTGTTTCTTTGTTACAAAATAAAATACAATAAAGTGATTTAGTTAATAGTCGACTCAACTACGATGACGGCAAGGTTTTCTATTGCAATTTGGAATCTTGAATCTAAAGATTTAAGATTTCAAAGTCAAATAATTTAAAATTTATAAAATATCCCAAGTTTCGTGTACGACGTACATTTTAATTAAACGCTCTATAATAATAAAGAATATAATAGAAAATCTAAAGATTTTAATTTTGACATTCGAAATGCATTGCTTTGCGTGTTTGTTAAATGTTTTAGTGTAATTCAAATTGTGTATTAAAAAATGACATCTATAACAAACATATCTTTGAACGTATAAATTTGAAGTTAAAATATTTGTAATATTGGCCGTAAATGTCATTGTAATTCACTCACTCACATTCACACGAACTCACTCAACATTTTTCAAGCGAAAAATAATGTTGTGCAGATCATATTTCACTATCATCTGAACGAGATGCGTGTGTGGCAGGACTACATAGTTCTGCACTAAGCGAAGTCTCTTGGAACCGATAAAAAATGGCTCTTGTCCATGCGTCACCTGATTTACATGGTAACGCATTCAGTGTACGCATTTATTATACGCTAAGTGTTATAAGGGATAGGCTAAGATTACCTTTTTTTGAAAGCTTTCAAAGCTCTCTCATGTCGATGGACTTGAGAGTGTGTAGACTTTTTATTTCAATTATGAAGGACTTTGTCATAGAAGTCTGAGGCTTGTTTGAGTGAGCAGATTTTTGCATCATCTGCAGCACTAACTCGTTACACTAGTGGTTTTGAATAATGATTTACAATTGGCCATTAACATGTTTCGATTAATATTTTGTTTGATCACTGTATTTGGCCTTGGCGTTACACGTTTGGAAGCCTGGAGACTTTATATACAACAAATGAAACAGACGAGGAACACAAACCAGGAGTTTTAAACTGCAAGGGAGAAATACAGATGTTCATGTACTTTCAGATAGTCCTTAATGGGTTCGATCATATTTCGGTAACCATCTTGCTATCGCTCAACAAAGATCTCAAGTCTAATCCTACAGCTACGAATGTACTATAATGCCATAAAAATAAAAATTCAAATACTTTTACTTTTTCTTTTATGTCATGCTAAAAAGCTGTTTTAATAATTTATAACTTTGAAACGCGTAAAGGTTTTATACGTCAAGTTAAAAAGTAAAAATTGTGGACTTTTTATACTCGATCTTAATTCGTAATATAAATATTTATGATAAATTTGATAGTACACGTTTACGATCTTTTTTTCGCCATGGAACTCACCGAGACACGATAAAGCGCCACACAAGCACAAGCGAAAATGCGCCACCTTCTCAGATGTGTGGCATCTGGGTAAACACAGAGCCAGGAGCCTCTTAGAGATTTTCTTCCTAGCCAAGTAGTACCGTTTCTGCCCGTTGCCGGAAATGATTAAGCAAGATAAAGCGTAGACATAATAAGGACATATAAACTCACTTAACATTTTTTTCACATTTTTTAAGCAAAAAAAATATTGGTATTTAGTCGAGTACCTATTGGTCTATCTAGCCAAGCAGCTTATAAATACGTTTAAGATCTAGAAAACTTTATATTTCTTGAAAAGATTGAATGTAAAAAATTGTATCAATTGTTCTTCTACTGAAAAATAGCAGATAATGGAAGTGTGGTACAGATAAAACATCTGCTGGTTATTATCAAAACTGTTGCGGGGATGCATTATATGATGCCCAAGGTCATGGAAGCGCGCCTTGGACAATTCTTGTAAAAGAATTTTAAATATGAAATAGGGTTCTCATTACACCTTAAGTGAAATAAACCGACGAATTTGTTCTCTGACCAGATGTCTAAATGTAACTCAATTTGTTTTTCTGACAATATCAAAAGTAAAGTTTGCGTCACCTAAAATCTCTTCTAAAATTAATCTAAATCTTATTTCCCCTCGTCCCCAAACCATTCAACAAAATACTCGGACATTAAAACGCAATGAAAAGTAAGTCCGCCTCCACATTTCTCAACGCTTAAACTGTAATTTTATAGTTTGAGTTTTGGAAATCACGACTTGCAGGAACCCTAAAATATGCTCTCGTAAAGAAGGCCAGATAAGGTGTTCCGACTATAAATACCGCGAACGACTGTCGCAAATAAGCCCCCATCCAATGAGATTTCAATTTTGTCTGTTCAACACTTATTCGATTTTTAAATTCTAGATCCCTATTTAAATTTAAATTTTGAATAAGTTTCGACTTAGATAAAATAACATTCCTAACCTCTTTCCTAGATTTATAAAAGCTTTATTCTTGTATATTCCAGATCAGCTTAAAAAACTGGCCATCTGTTTGGCTAGATGCCATGATGCCAAATTGTACCAGAGTAATTTGTGCCCGTGACATCAAATGATCAATTCTAATGGTGATTTAGGTGCACTATTGTAATTTTTTCCAGACGCAGTCTTTAAGTAACCATTGTAACCATTTTGCTCTTGAACTCTCTAATATACGACAATTCTTATAAATAGGGGATCAGACTATAATGTCTACAGTTTTACTTAACCAATTTTGGTGAAACTTGTACTAAAAAGTATCATTGCTAATAAAATCACCGCCATTAATGCATTAGCAAAATTTATGACACTACAGAACCTAGTAAAGCTTTTCGTAATATACAAAAAGTAATATTTTTTGAAAAGAATATTCTCCTCAAAATAATAATTTAGGATTTTTGACACCCACCCATTTTATACAAAACAGGTTTTTTATCACGTAAAAGTCTGTCTTTGTCTGCAATTAAATTCTTCAAAATATTCTTTTGTTTTATCTATATTCTCATTTTATGATATACCATTGAAAAGAAATGCCTCGTCTGCAAAAATTAATTGTAAATTTTGCTTTACACTAACTTTCATTCCCCGCAACTGGGAAACTGAAAATGACGACATATCTGTAGTGAATTACGTACAAATACGTCATAATATGTCTCGCAGAACTCGGAGTAACTCACGTAACACGGGGGAGCCGACGGATTGTAATGAAATTTTCGACTTTCCCATTATTGTGACAGCGCGCGACAAGTTTTAGTGGCGGCCGAAAACTAAGAGCGTTCATTTGTATAAATGTAATACATGGTACGAGTATATTATTTACTCGGTACCTCACTTTGAGGTATATGAATGAGTTACACAGTTACACAGGGCCTTAATTTTCAGATCTCCGACGAACTTTCATTTTGTATTAGATTTTTATTTTATACGTATTAAAATTACTGATTTCTTTCTACCTTTTGAAAAAAGTTGCTTGATTAAAGATACCTAATGCACCTAAAGCATGCAAACCTTTTCATTTTTATTAAAAATTTAAATAATAATTTGATTTTTTATCCAAACCTTAGCCAATAAACAAAACTAAAATTCTCAAATGTAGAACTATTCCATAAGGAGTTTAACCAATATGTTATAGCACATGCATACCGACTACTATCAAAACAGAACATTACTGAAGTCTTATCGTAAAAAAAGTATGCTACATCTACAAGCAACTAAAACGAACTGTTCATACAAGCTCCCGCCCAAACATTACAAAGTCCATTTGATTTTATCGCCTTCGACTGTATAACAACAAAACGTAACTATTCAAATGTTGATCCTACGATTTCCGCGGTATTACTCAGCTTATAGAGGTCGAAGGGAGCATTACTCGAAAAATTTGCGCCTATACTGTAAAAACATAATAAAGGCAGGGACGGAGAAAAAAAGCAGCCCATTCTCGTCATTGCAAATAGCCACATTACGACCTATACGAGCCAAATAGCCCACCACTGCTGCCTAGAGATCAATACGCGATATACGCGGGTATGAAGAAAAATATTTTTATATATTCCCTTGTTCTTTTGATTACTGTTAGGATCGTCTTCACTAGGTCGATATACTGTTTTCCAATAAAAAGCATTTTGATGCTGTTAGTTGACCGCTTTGCCCGATCATTTTTTTAAAACACTCAGAACGTTTTTAAGAAAAGTAAAATAAAATTAAAACGCATAAAAAATTAAAATTTGGGAAAAAATTTAAGGTTTTTCATTTTTGTAATTCATTTTTAAATGTCTTATATTTCCTGCGACTAGAGAGAGACATAGGCGAGGAACACCAGCTGGCGTGTGCTATTGAATTGGTTAAGTTCATTCAATTTATTTTATCTAATCCTTTTTAAGTTTTTATTATTCTTCCGCATGACGAAAATATCGAGTACCGGGGTCTTCCTATTTGTAAACCCATAATCAGAACAATTATTTACTCATACAGGGATATGGAAGCCAGTTGAACTTGTGTGTATTGTATAGTGGTAAAGCTCCTAGTAACCATTGGACCATGTGTGCAATGACGTGTAATTCGAGATATTAGTGTTTCCACAAACAACCTATATACTGAGTCTTTGATGTGATGACTTCAATATCTCATATCCCACCAACTAAAGGGTATAAAAAACGAAGAAGTTCCCTACAAATAGAATAGAATGTTTATCTAAAACTCGATGGAAACTACGCAATCATTGTTACTTCCAGTCACGTATAAAGATTTATTTCAGGATCAAAAGTTGTCTAGAATTATTTATAGGTCTTTGAGGTATTTGTCATTGGTTGATGCGTGACTGATACATATTTATGTTACTCTTATAGACTTTAGCTTCAATTTGGGCACGTTTTGGACACAATTCCGTTGCAGAAGGCCATGACAGTAAAAAGACCTGACAAAAATGACTAGTTATATGTTTTGTCTGATTAAAGAATAAGAAAAAGTGTTTTATTGAGCGGTATTTTGCTTTTATTATATACACTTTATTGTCTGTTTACATTTCTGTAGACTCAATAGTCTACAGACATCAAAGTTTTTGTTAACACATTTAAAATAGTGTAGCTCACACTGGTACCTATGCTCAAATACAAAAAAAAAAAAAAAACACGCCTATTACAAAATATTCATTTTGTGTTTTATAAATATGAACAGACTACAGACAGTTTTTAAACAATTATCGTACACTACACGGGCTGCTTCTTAGCCAACTAACGGACGGACGAACTAAAAGTCTTCTTTTAGTCCGTCTGTATACTTTCTATTTTTATAAATACAACCTACTCTTCTATTTACAAAATAGACATTTTACTTTTTTTAACAACCGTTGTTTGACGTACCTAACTTTGAAAACGGGCCGCACCGCATGTTATTTCGCTGTGGCCGATCTGCGGTCAGTGGCCGCATCGCAAACGTCACGCGGCGTGACGGGCACGTGTTGCGGCCGCGTCACGTGACAGCGACGGAATTGCGTCCTGCAACTAATGAGCGCTTTGACGTCTTTCTGCGGCTCCCGACCTTCGTTATGAGAAATGGGTCATGGTTTCTGTTAATATAATTTGTGATGGACACCTCGGTTTTAGAAGGCTTTGTTTGTATGTATTTTGGGATGACCGTTAAATTTCTGTTGTCTGGTTCACAGTTGCGAGTTGCCTACTTTACAAAAAAAATATGCGAAGGCTAGTATAGATATTACATTTGATTATTTTTTTCTTTTAAGATAAATCCCGGGCTAGACAAGATTTTTGTGTTGCGTGGGACTTCACATTTTTTTTCCTGTGTGGTATTTGAATCCAAAACACTCGGCGTAGTGAGGAGGCGATCACTTAAATTATTACACCATCGCTGCAGCCAAATTCATCAATAAATAAATCATAAATAAACAAAATAATTAATGAAATCGAAAAGTTAACATTTTGTAAACCCTTGAATTCACCATCTATCCATGGCTTGTCGCTACCTGGGCTGTTTTCTTAAAGTTTTATTTGCAAAAGATCATATTCCAGTGCTCCATTTACTTCAGTAAGTGAGCTATTCTTAGAAGTCCGCCTAAACAAATATAATATTTACATATCTTATGTTCCACGCCCTTTACTCTAATTCGATAAAATACAAATTATTTGATAATACCTATAGTTTCATTTATGTCAGTCCTCTTACTTATGAAATATTATAATTATGTACCTATTTCGGTGCGGTTACGAAAAGGTATTACATACCTCTGAATTGCCTGATGTTTCGACCAGGTTGCACTAGCCGTGGTCACGGGCTGAATGTTCAAATTCAAATTCAAATTCAAATTCAAATTCAAATTCAAATTCAAATTCAAATTCAAAATCATTTATTCAATTAAGACACTAAGTGACATTTATGAACGTTAAATTGAAGCTACTGTTAAAAATCATACATCGACGCAAATAGACGCCACAGCATGTACTGGATTGTCGAGGTAAATTAGGTGAAAACACCAATATCTACTGCCTGCTTGTGTCGATCTATAACTTCCAGTTTCCAAAATGCGTAGAGCCTTATGAGAAGAATACTGGCAAAGAAACTCATGGCCACTCTTTTTAAAAGTCAGATGTTCAAGTACAATGGTATTAGTGTTACATAAAAGATAAGCATGATGCAAGCTGTTGCCACCTGAATTTCATTTTATTGAAATGCTCCAAAAGCTAACGTACAAACAAAAAATATCACTCAGTGATACCGTTGAAGGTTCGAACCTATTAAACATAGAAATCATTCAAGGTGCACATCAGTTACAAAGTCTACTGTTAAAACTAATTCGTGACTGGATTAAGAGGCTAGAGTTGCAGTTGAACGAACCAAAATAATAGTATAGGCTAAAGCATCGCTGACTAGGCCGACCAGTCACCCCAAGCAGCACCCGTTCACGAGTATGACGCATGGACCAGCCATCGTCTTCTTCGCTATATCAGAGGGAAAGAAACGACCCGCCCCATGACGACGCCGCAAGCAATGACATTTTAGTGAGCATGACGAGCCATAGTCGAGATACTGATAAAAATCACTACTAGTCAAAATTACCATAATAATCGTCACGCATTACTTTCAACTAACAATGGTTTGTTAATAATTTAGCCTAATTGTTATATCATGGAACGCGAAAGTTTAAAAGTTGGTATATGAAATATTAGGTTAATTGATTTAAGTTAATTTTTTTCAGTTTTAAAATAAGATTTCTGTATTAAAAATCACGAATTTTCATAAAATTGTTAGCGCTTTACGTTATTCACGAGGTCTACTATACGACCCTAAAATATGACCACACCTTTCTGTAACATCCTGTTTACTAGACCCCTGTAGTTTTTTGCAGCCGTTTTACATAATTTAAGAAGAAAAAAGTATCTGACCCAAAAAAATATTGACTTCACTAAAATTTGCAACTCGCACTAAATAGCTAGTAAACAAAAAAAGTTTAAGGACAACCACAGGAAAAAAATGGTTCGTAAATGTTTTGTCTTGCATATTTATATATAGATCCCTCCTCCGGTACAGTTCTTTAAGCCAGTATTAAAAAAAACAGCACTGCGCTTGTAGTACTGGCTAACTGTGGTCTTCTGTAGGGCGGTACTATCCCGAAGTATGGAAAATATAGTTGAAAATTGAAATCAAGATTCTGTTGAATATCCCAACAATCAACATTATAACGCAAAATTTGATCTTCAAAAATTGCTTCCATTCATCTCCATGAACAAGTCATCCTATGTTTAGAAAAATACAAAAAAAAAGAGAACAGAAAACTCAGACAATATTGACCATCCATCAAAGACTTTTTTACAGGTCTGCCAAAAAAAAGTGAGCATACAGCATATGTTCATAAACCCTGAGTTTTCAGGGTTATATATTCATGTATATATACATATACGTTATACATGTAAGTGAGTTTTATTAACAAATTAGCAATGACAACAATTCAGAAGTTATGGTGTAACTTGTAAACTTCTATTTTCATTTATTATTCCATATCAATTGCTGGCATTCAACATGAATCTAATAATACTATTGTAATCGTCACCTCAGAGTTCAAATTAGAGATCCAAAATTTTATAAAATAAAGTTTTTCTTCTATTTTCTTATTTATCCGAACACGTCTTTTGCACGTCGATGGAACTTATCTGCGAAAAATATATATGCATAAGTTTATTATATATTTTTTACAAACTGGGAAATTATCAGCCGTTAAGTGTGTGAACGTATTTTTTTTAAATCTTGAAATAAAAGGAACATGTCTAACAAAGGCCTTACCACATTTCTTAAAGCATTTTGAAACCTCGTCCATCCGTCCATGGAATGCAAAATTCACTAAATGATTTCTTTATTCTATAATTCAATTATTTTTTTTACCAGTAACAGTCATAATTATTTCTAAAAACATTCTTTAAATAATATCATGAAAATGACAAGATATAACTAAATTTCTCATAACGTATATCATGCAGTCATATTTGCTATGGGTATTTCGCCCTGTTACATGAAACATTTAGCCCCGAGCGAGGGAAATGTTTAACTATGTGGAAAAAAAGAAATTTCTGTGCTTTGTGCTCAGATCCTCAGATATGAAATACGTATTTAATTAAGCTTTATATTGTAGGGAAGCGAAATTGAATGATAAAATTAGTGAAATGTTGGTAAAAGATACCTTAGATTACCCTGCGCGGTCATCTTGCTGACAGAGAGAAAAGGAAAATGAAATGTTAGAGAATTGTAAGAATTATTGCATAAAATTAATTACATAATTATTCTACCAGTAGGTACCTTAAATTAAATGATTTATCTTTATTTTTTGGGGTCCTATAGTAGGGAATTATTATTGTACACTCGGCCTAGAAATGTACAATTAACGGCCTTATAATGATGTATAATTCTAATTAATTATAAGCCTATTAAAATAGACCTAGAATTGGTATTAGTATTTGTGTCAGTCCAATGTAGGAATTGTGCCCTCAATAGTCGATACAGTGGCACTTTGTTCCTCAGTTTATCTCGAAATATATGTACATCTTACAGGATCGACTGACGAATTTATATTGCAAAGGCATTAAAATATATTAGTATATAAATACAATATAGACTGACTGACAAAACTAAACACCATGCCCAGTACTGCGAGTTTAAAAAAAGGGTCGCTGAAGCTCTATGGGGTAAGGTTGGCAACGCACAAGTGACACCCCTAGTGCTCATTTTTTATAGACAACGATAATCACTTACGTTCAGAAAAGCACTGTGCTTATTTGTTTGGTAATTTAACAACCTAATTATTACATACAAGTTAATATAAAACTCTCTTGAAATAATTCACATAAGAAATCAATACACGGCCTATCAAAATCTATGATAGAAGGCTTAATCAGCCCCTTAATAAACAATATTTTAACAACAATAGGTCGTATCGAATAACTGAACGAATGATTGAACGTACTGAATGAATGAACAATGCTGTAATTCAACTAAATGGAGTCCATGAGTGTTGAAGTCGAACGTAGTTTCCCCTAATAATTAGACTTAAGAAGTCATTGAAAGAGATAGATAACAAAAGTATCTCCAATGCTTTGTAAGACTCTTTAGAAAAATGTTTCTAAAGCACTTTTTAATCACTTTGAAATTATTTTGTAATAACATGAGGTTGTACTCATACATCACGTATTCATTCATGTTCCTGACGTTAACAAAACTGTCTATGGAATTGTGCTTAACTATGAAATGGATGGAAACTTCGTGGCTATCGACTTATTGATGTCGTGACTGGTCAGCTAAAAACTGAAGAGGTTCTTTCATATAAAGACCACCACGGACGCCTACATGTTACGTGCATATTGCAAATTTTTATGTACTTAGATCCTTGAACTTTTTCGGCGTTTCTTCTCAATATATTCAGATATGTATTCACCATCTAGTTTTATCAACTTTATTTTTTTGAAAAAATCTATTTACGAAAAAAATAAAAAGTTCATTTTCAAAAATCAAAACAGTTGTACATGGTGCTAATATTAACGTACTTTGTGTAGTGACCGCATTATGACTTACCCCTGTGTTCTCTGATCACAACTGTATAAACTTTGAATGCGATATATTCGCATCAGATTAACATAAAGGCCATCTCTCGATAAAAATCTAGTAGAATGATAAATCTGGTAATATCGCTGGCGATAATGACGTCGCACCGCCATCTTGGATAATACAAGAGCTTTGTAATAATAGACCCATATGAGCGAAATGGCGTCAGAATAGTTTATTATCAGTTGAGTATCGGCTTTAAAGATTTTCTATATTGCCTTTTTAGGTGATAATATTAAAGTTGGATATTTTTGGTAGTCCTTCGTATCTATTGTAATAAAATAAACGTGAAGAATTGTATTATTTGATTGTTTGTTTAAACGCACTTGCATAAATTCATCTATCATGTCGTTAAAAGAAGACGAGCTATCCTGTTTAAGTCCTTTAAAAATAATTATTGCGATTATAAGAGCTTTCGCAAGAGAGATTTGGCAATCCTGCCTGGCGGTCACAAAAGATGGACTGATTGGAAGAAAAAGTCAGACGGACTCAACTGTTAACTAGACAGAAAGGGGGTTAAGATCGTCAGTGATAGTAAGTACAGGAACCTGTAACAGTTCATAAGTGGACATCCACACATCTAAGATCCAACACTAAATAATGACTGTTTTGTTTCAAATTTTCTTGGTACATTTGTTCAAGCAAAGCATCAAAATTCTGATGAAAACTCAAATACAAATGTATATCACTTCCAGAATAAACCACCTATTCCTACCTTAATACACTCGAAGACAATTATACACTTCATTTAGAAAGAAACACCAACAATGAGCGCGTCAAAAGGAATGATTCGCATTAATCGCGGCTCTCTTTAAAACACAAAACAACGCTACGCTGGTCCTTAAGCCTCTTTCACGCGAAAAATGTCTGCCGATTAATTCATGTCAGTAAAACGTGAATAGCCGAAAATGCCCGAGAACGCACCCGAACGCCCGTAAGAATGCCACGTCATGGTGACGTGTACAGACGTCACTATAAGCCAAGTCACCCTCTATTTGAATTGATGGACGCAAATACCGATACATTGATATTATTGGATGATTATTTATTGATGGCTTCATTTTATTACTGACAAGAAACATTAAATTTGATATAATTTATTTCTTTTGGCAATTCGTCTGATTTCAGTACGTTCTCAAATGCTGTTAGTGCAGCTTTGGAAACGTGTAAAAAACGAACACTAAGCTACACATGTCAACCTCATGCCTGGAGACTCATGATCTAAACTGATCGAGAGAAGATGGGAATTATAATGTTAAATGAAAGCAACAGACGAAAGAAATGAAATGAAATGAAATTAAAGCAAGCATCAGAAGTCTTGTTTTACTGAAATCGGGAATGCAGTGTTGTACTTTTACACTGCTCAAATAATTCACTGTAATACTTTAATACCTCGAAACTTTTAATTGACTTGTGGTCATTATGCCCACGTACATGGTAAATAAGATCCCCCCGTAAAGGGATATCGTAAGAGATGTAAAGGAACGTTGTTTTAATCATCATAAAGTGTCACGTGTTAAAAAATGGCAAAATTATATAATATCATCGAAAGATTTCGCATTAAAATTTGCGCTCTGATCTGTTCAGTTTAATCCCACTCTAATTTGATTAAACCCACAATATATTATGTAATGCTCTCAAAACTCCATTACTATTAGAGATCCTAATAAATCAAAGACAATTTAGCACTAAACTGCAATAACTTCATCTTAAGTACACCCTAGAGTGCGGTGCTCTCACACTGTACGTGTAAAGGCGTCGTCACACGAGGCATGTATTGTAATTATTACGCCAACGCAGCGCGTTCAAATTTAATGGGCGTCTTTATTAAACGATGCTACATTTTTCAGTGAATATATGCACGTGTATACACGTAGTATTTGTATGTATAAGGCTTGGTATACAAATTAAATTATTTCACATTAATTAAAACATCTGATGTTGAAATAAACATGTTAAGAATTATAATAATAAATTGTTAAAATATTTTTACACAAAATACAGAATTGGCGCGAACAACAATAAGTTAAGTATATATTACGGGGGTTATATTTGTAAATATCGATATTAAAGTAAGTTATAGGACAAGTACATAAGCAAATGAGCAGTAGCGTAATGGCGAAGGCGTCGGACTTGCGATCGTACTTTAACTGAAGGGGTTTACAAGAATACCTACGTTGCTAGTATTATTTTTAAATAAGAAAAAAACACATGTCGCTTCCCGGCAAAAAAATGTCATAATACAAAAACAGCCATTTCGAGGAAACACGACTTTTATGCCTGCAAATTGAACAAAACAGCTCAGTGAAAAAGGGAACTTTATTCCCTTTTTCACTGAGCTAATAACGATGTTTTTACAGCTGACCAAATGTAATATTAGCTATTCAATGCTATAAAAATGTCAAAACATACCTAACATGTGATATGACACTTTTTTGTTATAAGACACTTTTTTTTGCCGGGAGGCGATGTGAGATTCGAACTAAACGCATGAGTCCTCTCAAAAAATAATACTTAACATAGTGTTTATCGGTCTAATTAAAGATTTTGATACCTTTGAAGTAACAAATAAACAAACATTTCGTGAAGTTCTCATTAAGAGCTGCTGCATCTCATAGATCACTACAACTTACTACGCCAAGGTTATCCCTAATAAGCGCTCAATTTCTTGAGTACCTTTATAAGCTAATGAGTATAAATTATTTGATGGAAAAAAATTATTAAAATGCTTTAAATCAGGCGTTGACGATATCTGAAATATTAAAAAGAGCCTCCGCGAACGTAGACTAACAGCTGCAGGAAATCTCATCTTTGTTATGAGATATCATTATAACATAATAACACAAGATCTTATTCTCGCGTTTGTCTCAATTCTTGTTTCCTATGTGTATTCATTATAATGTATGAAATAAAAAAACAACATTGTTAAAAATTATATTCTTAACCGGCGCTTATTTTATTTATTTTCTTTTACCAGTACCTAATGCTAATTTGTAAAATTGCTGCAATAGTAATTCTTACGTAAAACAACAAAATGCACATTATTTTGTTACAGAGTGTATACAAATTCTGTCTCGCTTAAATTATCCACAACTAACGAGTTTTAGATTGGAACAAGCTTTCTATGCATTTTCTATTAAATTTAACTAAACATTGTTTAATGCATATAGTATTTAGTGGTAGCTTAGTGTTAAATAAATGTATTATATTGTTAAATAAATATTCAGGAATTTTTACGCTTTCAACACTATTTTTTTAAGGAACGTCTAACTAATAACGTCGTTGAACGTGAGAGGTATCATTCACTTGATCTCAATTCGCCGCCTTATTACGCATCCTAGTAGGGTTGCACCAACAGAAAAAAAAAACAGATTTTTAAATAAATAATTTGCCTATTCTGCTGAACATATGCACTGTATTAAAAACAAATACAAATATTTTTAATAAAACAATTTACTGAAGGCCCTCTTAATCTTAAGTTATATTTTTTTTCCTAATTGCTCGTATTTAAACCCAATACATTCATTTGAGCTACCACCTTTATAATTACCTTAATCGTTTTGAGGCATTTATTGAAAAACCATTACCATTTCCATAAATGCCTCAAATTGTGCTTTTACTTTAAAAAATTTCCAGAAGGTCGTGGTCATACAAAGTTGACAGTCCAATATCTGGAAACAAACAATATAACTATTAATATATTTCAACACTTTACGTTTATATCTGTATAGTTACAACCCTAACCCGTACCTTGCAGTACTCGTGCTCATTAAGCGCTCCGTGGAAATCATGGCGCCCGACAATTTACGAATACCTTTGAGAGTCGTGCGTAATTATTGAATGCTATTTAGCGATGTTTTACACTGTGAACATGTGCAACGCGATGTGTTTCACGTCACGAACACTGATGACAATGTAAATACGATGATGTATCGTAGTGACTGTCTAGGGGTTAGATTTCGTAATTTGCGAATCCGATTATTGTGATTGTGATTATTTATTTTTTCACACGGTTCATATATATATATACATATACATATTATATACACATATAATTAAAATAAGGCTTACTTTTGTATTGGAAGTGTATTATTTTTTGAAAATACATGCCAGTTTGTTAATTTTGCAGAGATAACGAGAATGTTTAAACTTCAAAAATTACTGTATAGTTTTAAATGATTAGTAATTTGTTTTCCCATCCGAATAAGAGATTAACATCTATTTAAGAGTAGAAACTCCGTATACACATCTAAATATAAACTCTCTTAGCAGATACAATCAATAAATCATCCACATTCTAATCAAAGCACACGAACCACAGAAAATAAGATCGCCAAATCAAATCTAAAAATCCGGGACCGAATGAAATCAATACGGTCCTCATAAATGGGAAAGAGTACATTTGTGTTGTGTTCGCCTAAAGCCCGTATTCACGACACAACTTAAGTCCCAATGAGTAAAGACTTACGGACTTCTAATTATATGCATAGCATTTTCACGTGGACTCCAACAGTATCTAATTAAGTTAATGAATAACTAAAAAAACATTTTTTTTTTTATTAAATTACATTTAAAACACTCACAGAGGAGTGAATCAACAAGTAGAGTATTGGTTGATACAATTTGTAAAATAAATATTGGAAGTACGCAAATTTACCTGTCGGAAACCTACTACACTATAAGTAATACTAGTAATATGTGACCCATGTAATTAATACCATTTATTTTAAAAAAATACCTACTTATAAAAATCTAAATCTTTGCTAATATTTTGTTATGTACCGAATGGTACCAAAACTGAAACGTGAGCAGGGGCTTTTAAAATATTGAACGAACGACCGAAGTCAACCGTAGTGGAAATTAATTAAGTCCTCCATGGAATAAAAATGGTAGAGATTGAACCAAGGAAGAATTTTAATAAAGTAAGATCACGTAAACATTGATGGGTCCTTCGTTCGTGACGAACGGGAAAACTGCGGGACTGCTAGTGGTGTCCATAATTTAGATCAGTTAAGTCGATCGAGAACTAAAAGAATTTGAGATGAGAAAATAAAAATAAGTTACAAAGTTGTTTTGGTCTAACTGAGTTTTATTTTTGTAAATACTCAGATAATCTATTACAAGTTCGTGATATTGATGAAGTTATTATAATAAAAGTGGTGATACCAAATAAGTAGTATAGTAGATTGAAAATAGAGGTCTTCTCTAAATTGGCTGTGGACGTTGATGATAATAATAATATCGATAGATTGGTAACGCACTGTGTACCTTATCATTATCTATAATACGTGAAGCGAAAACTTTGGATCCCTTTTTACGAAAATTGGGTGGACGGAGGAGTATGAAATTTCGCACACTTATAGTTTATACAGAGAAGAAGTGACAAATGCTAAAATTTTTGAACAATATTTGCTACAAAGTTAAAAAAAATGCAGAAACGGGTACATACAGCTTTAAGTGTCCAGTTTATATTTTGACCTGTCATGGTACAAAAGTCTATACAATGACAGGTCAAGTAATATTGGCCAATGAAATAAACCATGGTCGAAATTCGACCACCACGCGATCTCTAGTCCATGCAAATAAATAAAATTGAAGTGTCTGTTTGTAATATCAAAATAATAGTTTTTTAAGCTCATACAGTTATTTGCACGATACCTATGAGAAAAAATTAGTTTTTTCAATTTTTGTCTGTCTGTCTGTCTGTTTGTTTCGGTTAATCTCCGGAACGGGTGGACCGAATTCAACGGGACTTTCACAGGCAGATAGCTGGTGTTATAAGGAGTAACTTAGGCTACTTTTATTTTGGAAAAAGAATTAGTGATCCGTGCAAAATATACAAATAAGTACACGCGGGCGAAGCCGCGCCGGAACTGCTAGTATATTACTAAATTTGTAATGATATAATTATGGCTAGATACCGTGTGTACCAAGGCTATTTGTTATATGATACCTAAAGGTATTAAAGAAAGAAATAAATGTTAATAATAGAGTAACAAATTTTTTTTTTCTTTTTTTTTTTTAAAGACAACTCCTGCATTAGTAATTACTCCTGTGTCGCGGGGGACTTTACAAACATAGAAACAACGGACACAAAGAACACCCAGACTCAGGTGGGAATCGAACCCACGACCAGCATAGCGGTCAGGGTCACTAACCATTAGACTAACAGGCCAGTCAATCGATGTACATTGTTATAGGTTGCCCAAGCGTTATGCTCCATAAACATATGTTAATGATTATATTTAATTATTTGCGACTAATACTTATTATGTCTTCAGTGAATTGCGTTTTAAATATTACCGAAATTAAACCCAGAAATCCAGGCTTTTTGTAACAAACATAAAGATAAGCTTTCTTACTTGACTTCAATTTCGACTACTACCCTTTGAAAAGAAAACCTTGTATTAGTTCAACATAAACATTGTTTAAAAGACTGGAAGAAACTTTTGAACGATAAACAGGCTTTAGATGTTTTACGCTTGAACTACAAAAGAAACAAGTTAGCCTAGCTTATCACAAAAGGATAAAATAAAATAAATTCCTAAAATAAAAGTATATTTAAATATTTAAAAAAGGAAAAATTTCGGTGATATAGGCCAGTGACACATTGTCAGAACTCATTCCGAACGAAAAAAACTACAAACAAATCATAAACTTGGAAATTAAGCCAAATTATGTCATCTAAAGGTAAATCTACTTATTCAATAAATAATAATTACAATTCAGTAGGAAGAATGCAGACGACATAAATTGGGTCAGCTATTAATAGTCCCCTGGCTGTATTATTGTTTCTCGTTATGACTATAGCTGCCTACTGTATGCTACACTATAATTGTAGCCTTTTTGTATATTCCTCTTTGTGAGGGACGCGTGTGCGCCCTCGATAAAACTGCAATAGTTTTATGTTCATACAAACGCAACGTATTGTTGTTTAATGTTTTTTGTTTCACTGGATGGGTTAAATCTACATCCCGGCAAGTAAGTAGAAAATAGGCAGTGAAATTGCATAATATAATCCTGGGGTAGCGGGTTGGGCTGACCGTTACCCCAGCAGAAGCAGGCCTGAGATGGTGGCGCGACGGGTTCCGAGCGCGCCTCTCTCATCTGGAGGGGGGTAGGGCCCCCCCTAATTCACAGTGTGGTCGCCTGGTGATCAGGAGGCCAAAGTCTGTAGGGATTCTCGGAAGCTTCCTTAGACCCCGCCAAAGACTCACTTGTGACGGAACACCGTGTGGTTTTAGTCTTTAGTGTAGTGGTAGTTAGTTTAGTGAGGTGATGACCCGTTAGAGTGTCCACAGGATAAAAAAAAGAAACGTTTTTGGAATCCTGTATTTTTGATTCATCACCTCTTCAGGCTAACGGACTACCTTTAGTCTTACTAGTGTGATGAAAAGAGACAATAAAATAGGTTTGTTTAAAACTAAGTACAAAATGTTTATCAACAATTCTGTAATGTTCCATTAACCACGTTTCCAAACTCAAAAAAATAAACCTTTTTGTCACTCTCTCCTCTCAATTCGTACATAACTGAGTCATTAAGTCTCGGTTAATAAAATGAATCTCAGGTTTATCGACAACGTATACTATATACAACGTAACTCTAATTAAATTGGCGAGATAAACAATGACCGGTAATGGATGAAGACGTATTTTAAATTTACAAACTTTTTGCGAGTGATAAATAATTAAGAGTAAATTGTTTTAACGTACGCGTGTTGTGATGACTTCTTGTCTGTATAAAGATGAGATTGGAATAAAAAATGCTTATACCGTTATAATCCGTGGGAGAGCCATGCTTGGGCACGTAGGGGCCGGCTCGACCGGAGTGATACCACGGCCTCACAGAAAACCGGCAGTGAAGAAATGTTTCATTGTTTTTCGCCGAGTGAGTGAGGTAGGCCCTAACCCTGTCCTCTCCTCCCCCCTTCCCCTCTTCCTGCCTCACCCCCTCTTCCCCCTTCCCCTACTCCCACCTTAAAGGCCGGCAACGCACTTGTGACTCTTGAGTTGCAGGTGCCCATAGGCGGCGGTAATCACTTACCATCGGGTGACCCACCTGCTCGTTTGCCCCCTATACCATAACAGAAAAAAAAAACCATTTAGGTGACAAAGTAACACTTAAAATTAAATCTTCTGTGACTACATTCACTGCCAGATTTGAATAAGAGCCCCTAATCTAAATTGTAACCTAAAGAAATCTGCATAGCATTGTGTTCCTTTTAATTGACTAGAGTCACAGATTTCATGAAGGGTGTACATCGAGCAAGTGACCAATAGTTTTCATGTGTTTATTTCCACTGGTAATCGTTTATCACGAACCGTCCAGTATACTGTCTCAATTTAGTTGTATTAAAAAAAAACACTGATCTTCTGTAGACTTTACTCCAATATTCAACTTTTTAAAATAAATGTAATAAAATAAATTTATCCCATATAATTATGGTGTATTTTTAGGTATATACTGATAACAAGCTATAATAATCCGATAAGTTAAATTATCGCTTCGTCACGACTCATGAGTGATAGTAGATACGAGTGACGTGTTGAGTAATATAATTAATAGCAGCGGCACGTAATGACCGTTGACTGATGACCTCTTGCACTCCGGCACTCGGAGGGTGCGTCTTAAATGAGGGCTATTGTGAGGGATCGCCACGTGTAGAATGATATAGATATGCTAGCCGAATTGAAAGACTTTTGTATGTAGGAATAGTTTTGAGGAAGGTTTCGCTTGCTTAGAAGATTATTACAAAAATGCTTGTATTTGCCACTTTAGAAATAATAGGGATTTCCGAACCGCTACGACATTTAAACCTTCAAGAAAAGAGTGTACTTTCACCTTAAAGGGCGCAACGCATTTGTGGCTCTTAAATTTCAGATATCTGTGGGCAGTGATAGTCACTTACGATCAGGTGTCATGTCTGCACGTTTGCCCTCTATATAATAAAAAAGTAAGGGCACAAAGTTTCATGTTCGACCCTTGGACTAGACTAACTAGATAGTTAGTCAAAGCATAAATGCATGCAATCATTCGAAATTTTTTGCACCCTTTTTTAGGTAAATATGAAAATTTATGTAGAAAGCTTTCGGTATCGTATAAGGTTTTGAAATGGTTTTGAGGTACTCCTAGTGTTTCCAGAATTTTTAGAAACATTTTGTATCAACAACTGAGCGTACGTATAAATAAAACAGTCTGTATAGTTCCACGTGTCACCGGCTATCAGCGTGCATCACTAATGAGCTTTGACAGACGCACGGCTCCGGTGACTCGTCCGCCCGTTCACCCTTCCCGCCACCTAGGGACCCTCTTACGTCATCGATGTTGAATCATTATATTACGCTCATTTATAATGCTTGAGTATCACGTGTGCAATACATAATAATATAAACAATTTATTCCAGCGTCTTCCATTATTTTAGCACCACTGTTCTAAAATATAGGCACTCCGAATGTCTTTTTTCAAAACATCACCTAATTTATCTGGTGCGGTTTCCTGAGACGGGTGGTCTTTTACTGTAGACTGAAATTTCTTACGTTGCTGCAATATACTATCAACTATTTTAACTCATGCCAATCAGAAGCCATCCAAAGGATTCCCAGGATTGCCCAGGAAAGTTCATCCTATCATCTCTTTTGATAATCTGGCATTATCCTTTATAGCATTCATTTCGTTGAATCATCTGAAATCCAAATCAAATCATCTTGAAAGCCTTTTACAATTACTTAGTCAATGAAGCATCAACGATGTATATCAGTCTAGATCTAGTGAATTCAAACAATGCATCTCAATATTCACACCATTTGTTCTCGAACATTTCGCTCTGTGTTTTATAACTGGCTGTATCCCTGGCACGTTTCTGAACTCTTCCCCACCGCCAGATAGCAGCAGTCTTTGTAATAATTGAAGGAAAAGGCAATTCGTAATTTACGCAAACAAAGTTCAAAATGCTGAAATCGTTTAAGCTTTATATATTTATTTATTTATTAAAACTTTATGTGCAAAAATGTACAATGGCGGACTTAATGCCATAGATAGGCATTCTCTACCAGTCTACCCTAGGGTGGTGCAGAAATGGGTGAAGTATGTGCACTAAATTTAAATCATAAACTTTAGAACAAACGAAAGACAAATAAATACCAAAACAAAAAAGAAACGAGAAGTAACATAAGGGAATATATAAATATATACACATATACATACATACACAAAAAGATAAATACATGCATATTTGCATACACATTATAAATATATAAAGTATGAATGTTGTAATAATGATCCTTCAAAATTTCGCTATTTTTCGTAAAAACAACGACAACTAAATATTATTAAAGTAGATTTTGGAGTAACTAAAATACTCAAATAACTAAATCAGAGAATAACAGTGGCACCCTCAAGTACTTTAAGAGTTGTGATTTAAATTATCCTAAATGATACAAAGGTACAAACAAACAAAACAGAAAAAGTTCATAATTTTAAACTCTTACCTCCAACATCGCGTCACAGAGCATTTAGGAGCAACAAAGCTTCCTTAATTATCATATTGTTGTATAAAATAGTCGTTAAAAGTCGACAGAAGTCGATAACATTCAACTTGGGTCATTGTAAAAACAAGCCTCTGGAGAAAGTAAATAAAGGCAGGGTCACGAGCCACGTATTACTGTGCCTCGTTTGGACTATGCCTGTTGGTACAGTAACCACTACTATGGTCTTGTGTCTAATGACTATGGTTTAATTTCTTAGTATATTTTCAAAGACCTTATGTTTTCAATGATTTGTTTTTCTTCTGTGCCTCGGAGAGCACGTTAAGCTTTCGGTCCCGGTTGCCATACGAATATCTGTGGCATTCGTTACGGCTAGTTGGAGCCTTAAAATCCGACAACGTGGTCTAACTACAGAACTTCGATATCGCCTAGTACTTGGGTTGTGGAGGTCTGATGACAGTCGCTTCACGTAAAATATAGTTCGGCTACATCGTAGTTAGACTGAAAGCTGACCCTAACTTTTAGACTGAAAGTTGGGAAAAGGCAAGGAGGAGGAGGAAGTTGATGTTTTTCTTCTGTCTGAAAAAAATACTCAAAAAGAGGCAAATATTAATTATTTAGTCAAAATAATAATGTTTCAAAAATATTATCTAGAATAATTACTGCTAAGCTTATTAATACTTTAAAAATATCAACTTACATTTTTTTGAACTATTAATATACAGTTGTATTCCCACAACAGTTTTGACAGCATTTCAAGTAAAAAATTCGACTGAAACGGATTTCGGAGCATATTGCAAACAAAAGTAATCAGTATACAACAAAACGCTTTCTGATTTTGAGAGAAAAATTAGAATTAACGTTTAAATTACTCATAAATATGCCACTGATTACTTTCCTGCCAAGTGAATGTGAACGCACTACAATATTTCGTGACGACAAAAAATCTCCAGTAAAGTCACGTTGCTTCACTAATTCGCTCCCGGAGGCCTCTCTGAAATCATGTCCGGAATTCACTATATTTGGTCAGTAATTTCGAGATGAGAGCCATTCTACATGTACATTACGATATTATAATTATGTTGTTTTATGCCTGATGTAGGTCGAGGATGGTTCAGATTAGTGTATTGGAATTTATTTTTTGTTTTTGTTGATATGTGTTTATTTTCGTGAGTGGTATATGTGATTATACATTTATTAGCAACCCGCCCCGGCTTCGCACGGGCAGCAGAGGCATCTTCAACAATCATCAATATATTTCAATCAATTTACACAAAATCTTAACAAATTATATACTTAAACGTTCCTCATGAATCACTCTGTCTATTAGTGAAAACTTTATCGCGAACAGAAAGACGCGGCGGAGAACTTTGTTTTATAATATGTAGTGATTTTAAGCAATGTTAAATTTGCTAAAAATTTACACTGTAGACGTTAGAAAATTTTGAAAGACTTCTGAGGAAACCTAGACCTATTATTTCAGAAAATATAAGCAATGATGCTTTTCCACTGATGTTTCAATACAATATAATAACTTTTGGAAGACACCTAATATAATATGTGTTGTGTATTATTACTTGAAACTACATTTATCGTTTTATTATTGTAGTTTGACTGGTTGGACATGGAGGTAAGTGCAGTGTATGGTGCCCTCTACTTGAGGAACCACTCCACCCCATTTGCGATGTGGGCCCCGGTTCTTTATTAAAGCCTATCTCGAACAGTGATTTTGTCATCGCTTTTATGTGACGAAATTAAATTATCAGCATACAAAAACACTCGGCAAATATACAAATAAAAGGCCAATAACAATGAATGTCCAACAGCGGACAACACTGTTGGACAACAGACCGACAATAATTGAAAGTTAACAATAACAGCTTGTCGTAAACCGGTGACAATTTTATTTGGTAATACGCAATGAACACCAAAATACCACCATATTGTTGAAATTTTACATACATTACATTTCACGCCATTATTTTTAACGGCACATCTGATTTACGTAAACGACACACGTGGCGCGTGTAATAATACGCGGTACACTCGCCGAAATAAAAACAGGACCAAAAAAATAAAATGGCTCGAGGCATCGTGACGTTTATAAACAAAACTGAGTTTAAAATTGATGGTCCGGTGCGTCCCCATCACGCATGGCGAGGCGGGCGAGCGCGCGGAACGTTTTAATGTTCCACGCTGGTCCCGCCCGCGTTCATGGCCCGCTAACCGTCTATATCCGACGCCTAACTCCTTTCAAACGACTCACGAATAGCCCGCTTTATCCGTATTCATCCTTCCGAATCTTCACTTTTGTTACCCGCAGATCCACTCTGACGTTTTTGCTTTCTAATTTGTGTAGTATAAAACTGTCACGCGGGGACAGCGAGAACGGTTATTAGTGTCGTCTCTAATAAGAAGTAACAGCCCCTCCCTTTATCGCCGGCTTTAATTCTTACGAATGCAAGGAATTTTAGGCGCTAACGCGACGGCCGAAATTAAAGATACCTGATTCAACCGGTGCGATGACAGGGGGGAATGATAATTATGAAAAGTAGGGAGCGCTGCCTGCGCCCGTCCCTCGCGGTCAAAGATGAGTTTCCCAGTAAAAATATTTTAATATAATATGGTGTTGCGATGCTAAACGCTATCGGTACTGATAATCGCCGGCGAGCCTCTTTGAGCGCCTTAATGAAGTGTTCTATGAAGAGAGATTATTATATTTTTTATTAAAAGAGCCTCAGAGTTGATGAGAAAATTTATATTGTACTATGCGGATCCTCTACTTTTGTAGGAAAGTGTTCTCAAAAAAGAGAAACAATTAAGGGCCGTTACGTGAACAAAACGAGGAACAACAATAAAAACGTTGGGAACTCAATCTTGCCCGACCGTTACCGGAGTTAAACGACCGATGCCGATTTCCGAACATCCGTTACAAAATTTCAATACGAGTCATTAACATAAAAAGGAAACAATAACCGTTTAAAATTTCGATTCGGTATTGCCTTTTTTTGTTGGTGAAAAATCGCAATTTGCGCGAGTAGAAGGAACGTACGAAATTTAAATTTGAATTTCCGGCAGCGATCGGGCGTCGTCGGCGGCGCTCGGCTCGGACCCCCGTAATTAGAGGCTAATGAGAGCAACTGTACGTCTTTCTGTCCCGCTGTGACGCTCATTTTTTGAGCATATTTTGTACCGTTTCTCTTTTATTACGTGACGACTGCTCCTCATAATGTTCGCGAGTTTTTATACTTGTGTAGCTATAAAAAAAACTCATTAACTTTTTGATCGTAACCGTGAGGGAGTGTAGTAATATTTGTTTTTGTGCTACATATTACGATGTTATGTACAAACTTCTCTTTGAGTGTGGAGTACTTGATGATATACTGGTGTGTTGACCTGAATATTTTATCCATTAGATTGTACGTAATAGTCACTTTGAACTCTTAATATGAAGCTTCTCAGAGTCTTGCCAATAAATAGTAAACAGTTGTCGGTTCTACATTTTCTAAAGCCTTTACACTTGATCAGGTGAATTTATTTAGTTTGAGATTCCTCTCCAGACTTCTTATTTTTCTGAAAGCATTCCTTTTGACATTTTTTCTAACGTAGCTAGAGTTTTGTAGCGTGTTTTCGTTATCGGACCTTTTTCTTGAGAGTTTAACGGTTTTCTTTTTTAGTAAAATAAATACCGGCCGCGTTTTGTGACATTGTTGTTACCATAACTAGAAGATATATGTCTTTGTTTTTTTTATTACGTTCTATTTTGACACTTTTTATACTTTAATTATATATTTATGACAATTTAGTTATTGTCTTAAATAACGCAAATATCTACATTTCTTCGAAAGAAACATTCCAATTTCAAGTTTTTGTTTTGTGTATAAAAAATAATAAGGTCGAGTATTCTTAACCTCAATTAAGAAAAAGATACAAAAATGAAGATGAAAGTGACTTTTATATAGTCATTCCAGTTTCAAATGACATTAATTAGTTGATCTCGAGCCAATATTCATCGCCATCATCAGAAACAAAGCAAGGCTTGGTAGCAAAGGCCTTGAGCACTTCATACCACGCGCGGATGGTTTAGAGTCGCGACAATTTTTGACTAATTACACCGCCTCCTGTGATCGTTCATTCGCTCATCCGTTCATTCGGAGGCGCTCCCCAGTTTTTCGTCAAGAAACTTTTGCCAATTAAGAGAGGCTGCCACCGTCGCAACTTCTCAGAGACTTTTGTTCGTCAACTAATTGTGACGTATATATAGAAGACAAATTTTGGCTGCCTGAACATTATCTCTCGTAAGTACTTATGTGGATGTTGCTCTTTTGCTATTCAATACGGAATAAAGTTCAAACGCAGAATTCAAGGTTCAGTTGTGTAATTCTAAAGTAAACCTTATGCTTTTTATATTAAAATAGTATTTTGTGTGTTTTCTAATTAATATAGGAGGTGGAGCACCGCAGATGCATTGCTAGCGTAGTGTTATATTTGTACTAATATAGTTTATTTTATTTATCTTCTATCATACACGAAACAGCAATACTTTCATAGTTCTGTATTTCTGAGTGTGATTAGGATCCAAAATGCTCAGTGGGAGGGGGCCAAAGGGTTTATAATTAACAAGTGATATCAGTGCTGTTACGAGTGTTTAATTGCTTACCATTAAACAGGCTGTTTGCTTGTTTGTTACTTTGGGTTTGAAAAAAAAAAACCTCGCCATTTCAATGATGAAAACAAGTTATGCAGACTAAAATATAAGTTAAGCAGACATAAAAACCGGCCAAGTGCGAGACGAACTCGCGCATGAAGGGTTCCGAACCATGGTACAAGATTTAATACAATGTAGAGTAGGGGAGCCCCCTTTAATTTTTAATTTAGTTTTATTTTTATTATCTTATAACTTTAAACAAGCAATTCTTGTATGTATGTATTTATTTATGTATGTATTTATATTTCGGGTATTTCGGAAATGATTGCATAGTTGTATTTCCTGTAAAAACGCAATTTTACAAAAAAAAATACGATTTTACAAAAAACTACCGAGCAAAGCTCGGGCTCCCAGGTACATTGTTGTTATAGTGACGACAGAAATACACATTCTGTGAAAATTTCAAATGTCTACCTATTACGGATCATGAGATACAGCCCGCTGACAGACAGACGGAAGGACGGACGGACAGTTGGTTACCCTTCGGCTTCAGAACCCTAAAAAGTGTTTTTATCTGGTCCTAATTCGGGAAATTTTATAGCTATTCCTATGTTTGCAAGCCCAATGCCCGTCTTAGATATTCTGACAAAAAAACCTGCCAGCTTGACCTTGGCTTGTATAAGTACCTACTTAACTTTAGACCTCCGGGCTCGGAGGAAAACAAATTAAACGAGCTTATTATAACGTTTTACCGAGAATTGAATTGTTTTTAATATAACTTATAAGGCAGGATGTTACGATTCCTATTTCTGTTCTCGTTCATATTTTATTTTGAGTATTGTCACAAAGTAAATAATCAAATTGTACTTGAATATTTAAGTCTAGGTCTTAAGGGTAAAAAAGGTAAAACAATGAAAGATGAAAGCTAATTCTTTGCGTTTTTATAAGAATCTAGAATTATTGTTTTTAAACTTTCGCGACTTTGATACATGTTAGGTGTGTAATTCGGGGCTTAATGGTGGCTGGTGTAATTCGATCTAAACGTCGGGTAACCAAGAGGTATTGTACCTTTTAAATATTATCGCGATTAAGTCCCGAATTACACATCTAATAAGAATCTAGAATAACTGACATGGGTCTACCATAAGCAAACAATTTCAATGCGCAGGTCCTTAAAGCAGACATATTGTTTGGAGGTTTATTCGTGAAGAGTGCGTGGGTAATAACACAGAGGACAGTATTTTCACAATTATAATTAGATACATAAGTTGGTATTTAACATCTTTGATGTTAAATAATTAACTAAAATTCTTAACGTATTTAAATGTATAGAAATTAATAAATATGTGTCAACTGTCATCAATCAAAACTTCTGTACTTACAAACAAATACAATTAAAAGGAACCTGTTAATTTGTATTGTGAAAAACTAAAATATAAATTACATTAATTAGCAAAGTTGAGGCAGCTGTCATAAATCAGTCAAGTAATGAAACAGTACAGGAACAGCGAAATTCAATTAAAATAATTTCAACTTCAGCTCCAAAGGGAATCTGTTCGTCTATTTCGTTTAAGTTATTCAAAATTTCACATGTTACTTCAATCTCGTAATAATAAGACCTCGACAGATACACAATATTAATGTATCACGTGTATATAAAAAGCTCTTTAAAATTAAGGAAGATTCAATACTTTAAATATAGAAAAAATAATTATATAGTGAATGTATGCCCTTGCATTACCAATAAAAAAATTAATATATGAAAGGGTTGAGGGGTGAATTACCAGTAAGTAATGTATACCGAAGATGTTATTGGAAGATCCGGATTGTTTTAAATAAACAAAACAATTAAAACCTATTAAAAAATAATAAAACTTTGTTAAGAAATAAGCAACTACATGCGAAATGCGTTTTCATATCTTTTTTCAGACTCATTTCATATGAGACACGTTCCATATAATACTGCTAAAATATATATATCCACACGTTTAAATATCGCATTATAAAACTAAAATCACCAAAGCTTACAAACTTCATAATAAAAGCTTTCAACCACATTTTCAATATAATTTCTATACAAGTATCATTATCATTATTCCACATTTTAATGCTTTCTCTTTAAGTGCTCATTAAACGGCAAAAATGAAGCGAGCTATTAACCCTATCGGTCGGTCGACAATAACTGAAGTGGTTTTCACTAATGATGGCGATACGTGGGTAATGATTACACGAATCATTTAATATGTATGCTGGAAGCGTCATAATGATTTGCTTCTTTTTGAATTTTGTTGACTTAATGATTTACTTTATTAATAAAAGGTAGAAAACATCTTAAACATTAGAACGTTTGAGACGTTTGATGAAAAATAAGAAATGAACTTAATGGTTTGCATATTAAGTAATTTGCTAGTGCGCGTTTTGAAAGAAAAGGAACTCGTGCCGCGCTGAATTAGTTTTGTAGGTGTCTAAACCAAATGAGAAGTAAATGGATAGAGGTAATGTTTATTGCACACCAAAAAAGTATTATACAATCTAGAAATTTACTATTAAGTAACAGTGGGCGGTCTTATCGCAGTCTGCGATCTCTTACAGACAACCTTAGGATGGACTATACTGTATGGAAGTAGGTAACTCGCGGTGCACAAGAACTAAAAATAATAAATAGAGAGACAGAGATCATGCTCAAGATTTCTAGCAGAGTGTTGAGTTTCCAGTGAGCTGGTATCATGAGAGGTCCCTAACCGCTTACCGTCAGGAGCGTCACACGGCCCTCGTTGTAAAATTTGCATTATTTTTTTTTAAAAGAATACTAGCAACGTGGATCACACATTACTATTATTCTTGTTAACCCCTCCAGACAAGCTAAATGCTTGTGTTATGAGTGGGTTCACGTCGGTAGTGCGCTTAGTGGAGTTCAAACCCGCAACCACTTGATCGCAAGTCCGACGCCTTTAGCCATTACGCCGCTATATATATATATCTTCTTCATCATACCGCTTCTATGGTATGCTTTCTTCCTTATATAATTGTTATAACTATTAAAAACTTGTACACGATACTGATATTTAAAAGGAACATGCTCACAGATTAAAGACACCACGAACTAAGAATTTAACGAGGGATCTTTCGACATATAAAAATTCATCAATTCTCGTGTCACATTGGACAATGCAAAACTGGAAACCGACCGCAGAACATCAATTTCGTCCAATTTCCGCACGTATCCATCCAGTTGCAGTACATCACTACGGCCATTGTGCGGCATGTGCCACCGCTAATCCATTAGTGATACGACTTTTACACAATACGCCTTGATGCGTATCATCTAACCCCGAAAATGCACATTGTTAGTGCATTGGTAATATCAGCTGCACATTATTGTAGTTAGACGGCGAGTAGATAGACATTTGACGTTTGAAGTACAGTTTTGGACTAAAACAAGTGTTGACTACGTTACGTTGTTATGTTGTCAATGTGGTAGCAATAAAAGGGCACACCAGTATCATTCAATACTTATAAATACCGATGTTTTATCCGGTCCCAGGCCGACTAGTTTTTACCAAATTTCATTACTCGATTGTAATGTTTAACCGTGAAAATGATACAACAAGATTAATTTACTCAAAAACTAATTTTAGAGCTCAAAAGGTAACTCAAAATTATCAGACACTGTCTGCGTTACTGTAACATTTATAACATTGGGTCGAATGAAGAATGCTTCTGCAAATCAAATTTCCATTTAGAACGAATGTTTTCAAATTAATGCTCACTATGAGTTTAATTTCTTAAAGTTAGTCGCTAACGTTTTTGTTTGCTTCCAATACCACCTGGCCATATGGATGTTTTTAATAGAGATTTTCTTCCTTGAATTCCCATAGAGCCATCATGGTTTGGCCGGGCGAAAGTTTGAGTCATTCCGTATTACTTCCTCTAAACGAATCCAGAATCACGGAACCCGCCTGGCCCAGCAGGGTAACGTCTTAAGACGTTTTCTTTCTCGGAAACCGAACAGCCATCGGTGTTCTCCATTGTCAGTCTGGGTTAGGAATGGTCTGGGTGAAAATCTATCCTAGATTGTCCCACTGTCTAATAAAAACGAAACTGGATCTGAAGTGGAAAGCGAACCCCTGTTGGAAAGCTGATGCAAGACTAGCAATGTATAAGACTATGCTCAAATGACTTTTCAAAATATGGCAGATGACTTTTCAACTACCATCAGGCCCCAAAATCTATTTCTCGGCTAATCTCCGGAACGGCAGACTTCCACTGGCAGATAGCTGGCGTTATAACGAGTTACTTAGGCTACTTTTATTTTGGAAAAAGAATTAGAGTTCGCGTGCAAAATATATAAATATGTACACGCGAGCGAAGCCGCGCGGGAACTGCTAATACAAAATATATCCAAATAATAATAATATCCAAAAAATATGTGTCGGTGTTAATATATTTGTACTCACAAAAGAGGTCGCCCACACGATCAGTATATTGACTATGTGACATATAAATTAAAAGCCTATTAGCAGTTCGCGTGTAACACACGCAAAATAAAAATTACGTCACATAAAACGACACCACTTTATATTCATTACTGCATTAGGTAATAACAAACTGTTTCCGTCACCATTCGCTGGCAACGAAACTGTTTGTCATTAATTGAATTGAAATATGCTATGTGTGCTTTTATAATCGAACATATGTAGCTTTAATGTGTTCTGAAAGGGGTAGAAAGAAGTATGTTATTAATGTGTCACTAGGTTTTATTCAGTCAAGGCCACCACTAGATGTAGTACTAGACTCCTTATGTAAAAGGAGGTAGGGCATAGTAGAAAAGCAGAGGCTTGTCACAAGTAAATCCCCTTATAGAGTACTGCTGTCATCTCAGGCGGGGGCACCTGGAAGTCAGCTTGGGCCTTTAGTCTCAGTCCAAAGACGTACTAAGATAATCGTTGACGATTTCAAACTCACAAGCGGTATTAAACCCTTAAGCCTAAAGAGAGACTTTGCCTCCCTGTGTTTGTTCTACCGCTTGTATAATGGGTTGTACTCAGAGAAACTGCTTGACATGATGCCTACAGCTGCATTTTACCACCTTATTCATTCTCACACCTTGGAACCGAAATGTTCGCGTACTTCACAGTTCTAGAAGAATTTTCTCCCGCGAACATTCAGGCTGTGGAATGAACTTTCGAGGTTTTCTTGAGGGGCTATCTCGAGTTTCTTCAAGAAAGGAGACTTTTAAAGGATCGGCAACGCGTATGCGAGTCGTCTGGAATTGCAAGCGTCCATAGACTACGTGGTATAAAAAAAATTAGCACTCACTAGGAAAGCAGCCTACAGAAGAACGCAGTCTAACGTACGAATGATACGAATTTATACTTCAACATGTGTTTACCCACTGCACGAGATAGCTTTTTACATACATATTCCATTTTCAGGAATATCTTTGCAAAACCCAAGATATTTTTACTGTATTAACAACATAATATTATCACGATTGTCATCACTTTAAAACCAATCTCTCAAAGACAGTTACGTTAACTTCTGCTCGTTTCTCTTCGAGATATTCACAGACAAGAACTTAACCCTTCTACCGTCGCATCGTTTTCAAAACATGCAACAATAACACACACTAATCCTTTGTATTACAGAATTCGTTAGCACTTGAAGCTTTTCCCGCCTTTAGACAAACATTGTAAGCCAATGTGAACACAGCCTTTAGTATAAACATGTCGTCGAACGTATTAACGCTTTAGAAAATACGTTCGCTGCCATCTCATTAGTGGAATGTATAGGAAATGGAGAAAGTGGTCGTTGAAAATATTTAAAATGAATGTTTATCAAACATTTGTTAATAAGTGTTTATACGCTTTTAAGGGCCTTTTAGATTTAAGTATAATCAAATTTATTGTTTTAAACTTTTGCGTTTCTACTCAGTAAGACTTTAAAATATTAGCGCGATTATCATTACAAATTATATACAAATGTTATTCTTACTTGGTCTTGTTAAAATGTCTTTTTTTTTTCATTAAAAAGACAACTCCCGCATTAGGAATGACTCCTGTGTCACGCGGGACTTTACAAACATACAAACAACGGACACAAATAACACCCAGACTCGGGTGGGAATCGAACCCACGACTTATGGCGTAGCAGTCAGGGTCATTAACCAATAGGCCAACAGGCCAGTCAAGTGTTGTGAATGTTAATTTAGTAGTTTACGGCATTCGGTACCTCGGTGCATGTAACTCTGTTTTCAAGTTTTTTTTATATTCTGATACATATTCTGATTCATACATTTTCCTGTGATATGGATAGAACATCATCTTTTCTGTGCAATAACTTATACTAACTTGTAAACTTTTGCGTTTCATGATAATATAATTATGTTGATGGGAATTAACACGATAACATTCTTAAAACGTATTACATGCTTTTGATTTGCCTGACGTTTCGGCCAGGTTGAGAGTTGGCACATGCAACCCGATCAACATAAGTAAAGTTAGTAATAATTTCAAGATGCCCAAAGGTCAAAATTCGACGTCGTTATTCGTTACATAATTATTAAACTTTTACTACATTAAATCACAATGTATTTTAATAGTCAAATCAACTACTCAATGTGAACACAGCCTCAGTTCTAAATACTAAAAGTAAACTTAAAAAATCCCTGCTTAGATATTAGCTTATATTTAATCATCACCATGATCAACAGCTTAAAGACTACATATTATAAACCAAAGTTCTCCACCGCGTCTATCTGTTTGTCTATCTGAATGCGATAAACTGAAAAACTAACAACATCAATAACAATGAGAAAGGCTTAGGTTTATAATTCATTATGGCTTCGCATTAATTAGCTGTAAACTATATAACTATAAGCACGAGTAGCAGAGTATATAAAAAAATTGGTTGCCTGTAAAGTCGGTATACGGGCGAAAGTTTTACGTGACAACGACTTTGAGTGGTAAAATAATAACCATGCCCGAGTGGAAGGGACGCGTGCCTCTCACTCGCTCTCATTGTGAGCGCATAACGTGAGCGGAGCGTAACGCAGTTTCTTGAAGTGTCACCCGGCAAACCAATTTATAAGACGTTGTCACGTCAATATGTTTATATTGCGAAGCGTGCGAAGCACTCGTACTCTTAGAATGAACATGCTGTTCATTTCTTAATAAGAATTAATAGACTTAAAGCTTTACAGAAACTGTCGTTGACAACGTACGTGACAGAAATGCAAGCAATATTCAGCGTAGTTCACACCTCACCACAATAAAACTAAAACATTTACGTGTTCCAACATCGCACAACAAAAATCGTAAACCGTTTTTAAAAATACTCACACTAACTAAACTGCAACTGAGTCGCTGAGATACAGTAATCAGCGCGAAATATAGTCGGACTCACGTACGAATCAGCGCGGGGAACGCGAAAATAAAGTTTTGATGTAAAAACTTCTTTTTATTTGCCGTGTTGAGAACAAACTTGGCAGTGCTCTGCCGCGCTACGTATGTATGTGTAATGATTTCTTTAACATATTTTTGGTGGGGTTTTCGTGAATGTTTTCTTAAATTTTAACTGGATGTTTGGTGTTTGTGAAGTAGAAGCATGGTGAATGATGATAAGGAAAAATATTTTTTAGACTTTTAAGACTAATACGGACAATAAAAGACAGGTTTAAACAAGTTAAAATTGATTGATTTACAAACGATTCCACAACCCGTTACGCTCTTTTAATCCAACGTGTCGGTATGATTTAGAATGGTAATCTAATAATTTTGTATACATGTACCCTGGGGATTTAACACAGCGCTATCTAAATTATAACCAAGCTCAATACATACATGCTATTAACATATATACCAAAACGAAAGCAGGTAGACATATTTATACATGCAAATACTTGCATTGAGACAACCCGCAACATCTGTCGTTCGTGGGAGAGCCATGCTTCGGTACGTATGGGCCGGCTCGACAGGAGCGATACCACGGCCTTACAGAAAACCGACAGTGAAGGAATGCTTTCATTGTTTTTCGCCGAGTGAGTGAGGTTACCGGAGGCCCTAACCCTTCCCTCTCCCTCTCTCCCCTCCTCGCCCCTTTATTCCACCCTTCCTCTACTCCCACCTTAAAGGCCGGCAACGTATTTGTGACTCTTGAGTTGCAGGTGTCCATGGGCGGCTGTAGTAATTCACCATCAGGTGACCCGTCTGCTCGTTTGCCCGTTATAACATAAAAAAATCTGACATTGCAATTGAGTACTTTCCCTCACTACAGAGATCCACACACAAACAAAAATACCTTTTAATAATGTATTTTTATATAATATTACACACAAACCCATAGTGGAAAACAATACATATTTAAAACTGTCTTCCTATAAAATAAAGCAACAAAGTATATAAGTTAAGTAAATATTCTCTATCCTAATATATCCACCGAAAAAAAGGACAACGTAAAAAAAAGAAAAAAACTGGTTTCACCCATAAATTATAATTTTACGTCGACGTCGAATATCAGAACCCTCATTCGGCCATAAAACATCGATACGCTAATAGAATCTCCCGGTATTTAGGGCCCGTCCGCACTGGAAACTTTTACCTTCGGCACGGGCGGGTTACCTCGCGTACCGAACGCGTGTTGAATACAAACGAGCGAATCTTAACCCTCAATCTGCCGGGTGCATGCGAGTTGCGATAAACGCCACACGTGAACATTGATTTTTAAAATTAAAAAAAATAAGGTTACTTTTCTTTCTTAGTGATGTCCTATCCTATTTATTAAATATTCGTTTTTATTTTTGATCTAGAGAATCGATATTCCATAATACGAATGTTTACTACAGCTCTCTAATATTTTTCTTTAATTATAAACATACCAGCTTCGCACGGGTAGCAGAGACATCTTCAACAATCATCATCATGTTTCAACCAATTCACACAAAACCTTAACGAATTATATATCTAAACCTTCCTCATGAATCGCTCTATTTATTGGTGAAAACCACATGAAAATCCGTTCAGTTGTTTTTAAGTTTATCGCGAACAGACATACGCAGCGGGGGACTTTGTTTTATGATATGTAGTGATTTTTCTTTTAACGGACATCGTCATTTGGTTTAAATTCAATTTATTGCGATTAATTTCACATCCGTGAGAAACCTAACTCACCGAAGACATACAACTCAAAAACACACATACACACACACACACACACACACACACACACACACACACACACACACACACACACACACACACATACACACACACACACACACACAACAGATTTAATATTTCAGCTTTATAATCCTTACTAATATTATAAATGCGAAAGTAACTCTGTCTGTCTGTCTGTCGCCCTTTCACGCCAAAACTACTGAACCGATTTAAATGAAATTTGGAACACAGATATTCTAGAGCCTGAGAAAGGACATAGGCTACTTTTTAATGCGAAAAAAGGGGTTTAAGGGGTTGAAAGGTGGGGATGAAAAGTTGTATGGAAGTATCGTCATATTTAGAGCCAAAAGCTTGAAACTTATTTTTTAGGCTGTTGATTCGATATAATTACACTATTCCACGCGAACGAAGTCGCGGGCACAGGTAGTACTAAAATAAATGTGGTATTTACCACGTCGATATTAATTCTAGAATATTCCCTAAATACTAGAAGCTATCGCAACAAATGTCCCGAATCTCATAGCACTATATCGCACAAAGATAAAGACCTAAATCCTCTTTCAAACGATGGAGCGTCTCATTGTTCTTTAAAAAGGACATTAGAGGAGTTGAGAGGAATTTGTTAGACACGTCTGCGACACATGTCAGCTATCTCGATCGGATCTCGATTTGTGCGAAGACTTAATAAAATGACACTTAAAACTTTGGTAGAATCAAGTCATAGGCGAAAAGCGGTTTTAGATAAATTTGTTTAGGTTGTAAAACATCTAACGACTTGTGGTAACTTACGGTTAACGAATTGTTAGAAAACTATAGGAATATCAACAGTTAATTGAAATTTATATAATTATATAGATAGACAGAAGCATTTAATTGGATACAATAATGTATTACAATGTTACAATGGACGGTCTTATCGCAGGCTGCGATCTCTTCCAATTATCACCTTTAATTCGTAAAATATTTAATTTGCAAAACAGTAATTTAGTGAATATTTTTTATATTTTATCAGAGCTACGAACTTTACCAAGGGTTTTATAGTGAAATATATATTATCAGTTTTAAAAATGTATGGTTATTAGAACAGAAAATACACTTTGTCATATTTTCAATGTATCTCCGCTACCGCTCATGATTTAAATTTAAAGATGAAGCGTTAGCATGTACTGCAGAATCTTGATCCCCTCAGATCTTTGTTACCCGAACACTCGCGAACCGTAGACTATATGTTTTTTTCAACTTTATTGTGAATTCATCGGAATTTCGTGTTAACTCTTTTATGGTATTTGTTTATTAGCTGATCGTTTTGTTATTGTTTTTTCTTTTCTTCGTATTTTGGAGAAAAAGCGAGATAAAAGTTTCAGATATTTATCCCTTATCCGTCGTACGAGTTGTTTCAATTTGTTCGATTACGTCTTTACGATACCGCTCACTCGACATTCATTCCCGCTTCTTTATCGTAGCAGTTTCGTAGCGCATCGCGTAGCACCGTAGATCACTGCGTAGCACACTTGTTTAAAACTACGATGGGTGTGAAATTTTTCATTTTATAGTAATTTTTTTTACTAATCATAAAATTTAATTTTTACAAAAGTGTTTCAATTTTAATATCATTATTATTATAAGTATGAGTATTCATAACCATATGTTTGGTTTTGTTATCTAAACTTAGACTGGCCTGTTGGTCTATTGGTTAGTGACCCTGACCGCTATGCTTATAGGTCGTGGGTTCGATTCCCACCTGAGTCTGGGTGTTCTTTGTGTCCGTTGTTTCTATGTTTGTAAAGTCCCCCGCGACACAGGAGTAATTCCTAATGCGAGAGTTGTCTTTTTTTAATAAAAAAAAAAAACTAACGATATTTTTTTTTTAATCAAAATAAGGAATTCAATAATTACAACGGCAATACCATGCTATTGTATATGTATTTGTAGTTGGTTGGGGCATAAATTGAACAATTAATCGATTCTACCAAAACAATTACTCGCGATTCTGTAATGAAGCTCAACTCTATTCTCTACATCTCTACCAGCTCTACACGACTCTACATCGTGTATTATTTCTATGAAACGTATTGAAACTAATCAGCAGCGGTAGAGAACGTTCAACGACGTCGTCTCCTTTCAAATGCAATGCATTCAAATTAGATAGAGAAGCAAATTACTTTACGAAATGTATACGCTCTACATTACCTTACCTACCTATACGACCGCTGTGGCGCAGCGGTGGTGCATTCAACTGCCACGTCAGGGTCACGGGTTTGATTCCCGTTCAGTCCAAATATGTCTATTTGCGTTAGTCTGGGGGTTTCTATCCTACTAATATTATAAACGTGAAAGTTTGTGAGGATGAGGATGTTTGTTACTCTTTCACGCAATAACTACTGAACCGGTTGCGATGAAACTTGGTATGTAGATAGCTGGAGACCTGGATTAACATATAGGGTATCTCGATGGTCTCAGGGGATTGGAACTTACGCGGGTAAAACCGTGGGGCGCAGCGAGTGTATAATATGATGTATTTACAAAAAAAATGTATCTTTGTATGTGTATCCGTATTTTAGAACGCATACTACATGGTCTGCTTAGTTCGGGTGTAGATAGCTATGTCTTATAAGTCTTTTATCATTATGGATGGACTTAAGTTCTATTTATTTCTGTACTTAAGTTACAGAAGTAAATAGGAACGACACTTAAATCATTCAACTGTTAGTCACTAGTAATGTGAGTATAAATCCTTTCATACAGTTGCTGAGAGTGGGTTCGCAACCACCGCTCCGTTCGCCGCTCTTTCTGAGCGCATCATTCTTAATAAACGAAACGTTTTAATTTATGCAAAAACCATCCTCAATTTAAAAATCCAGGCCCGCAGCAGGCCCGCAAAGTTAGATTTCGTGTTTTTTTAAATTTTTTTGAAAATCTGCCCCCAGTCCCCCCCCTTGGGGAATATCTCCCTTTCACGAACTTAACCTTCATTTTTGCCCTGTTGATTTTTCGTCCAAGTTTGAAAGCAATCGGTGCATAATTGCGACCTCTATCGTGCCGGTAAAATTGAGGAACATACATACATGCATATATATATAAACTTTCTAACTGGCGGTTGTTTTGGGGTCTAGGGATCATAACTAGACCTCCTGTGAAGAAATTTTTGGAAAACTCCACAACTGGTACAAAACCAATAGGTAGACTTTCTTCGAAATCAAAATCAAAAATCAAAATCAAAATTATTTATTTCAAGTAAACCCATTGTAGGTATTTTTGAATTGTCAGGAGGAGTCAGTCAGTATAAGTCGGTCGTGGAGCTAGTTGCCTGTTCCAAAACGTAGATCCTATGGAGAAGAACAGGCAAGAAACTCCAAGGACACTCTTTTCCATCATGTTTTTTTTTTACAAAGTTATTTGTTACATTGCTTATAAGCGCAATTTAATGTGAGGACAATGTAACATAAATTAATATTGTTCTAAATCTACCTAAAACCGTCCACGCTCTCGCCTATCGTGGCATACTTTAAAACATTTTGTGTAAAGAAAACAGTAGCGATGTTAGTGTTTAAACAAGTTGTGCTCACACGCGATGACGGCTAAAACATATTTCAAACAATTTCAAAGTGTAATGTGCGAAAAATAAGGTGCTTATCGTCCGTGCTCGAACTCCGCCAACTTTAGACCAAACGTTGGTTCACTATCGCTAGATGAGCATTCTAGCACTTGAAAACTGTAGGTCTCTTTAATCCATACAAATAAATAAAATTGAAGTGTCTGTTTGTAATGTCAAATTAATAGGTTTTAAAACTGTTATTATGACATTATAAATGAACACTTCAATTTTATTTATTTGTATGGATGTTAGTTATAATTTCAATTTATAAATTTAAGTGGAAATCGAAAGAGTACGATTTTTTTTATAATATAATGTCACTGTGCTTAAGAGTCATGTGCAGCGACCAACAAACACGAGATTTCTTAAAGCAAATCATTGTTGTCAAAATATTTTCCTAAGATAAGCTGATATAAAAATAAAATGCACAGCCAACTGAGCTGTCTTCTCACAAATTCAAAATAAAATTCAGCGCTGCCATATCTAGGTAATCTGCATCCTCGTCCAACTGAGCTCTCGCCTCACTGTGAGAGCCAGATACAGCTGATCCGTTTTGTTTCCTCACCCCCAACCACTCCACCCTCCTACTTGATATCGAAGCTCAGAGAAAACTTGGAGAAAAATAATAATAATATCCTTTATTTATATACGATATAATATCGGGAGTTTATCGAAAACTTTCTTGAAGATGTTTAATTTTTAATACGTCTAGACCAAGTTTCGGTTCGTTCCTCCCACGGTACATAAATCCCCAAGTTTGTTCAAACTTTGGCTTGTATGAAAACGTCATTATTGAATAATGATAACTTTCATTATTTATTTAAACAGAAGTCATTTGCTTTATAGCAAAAGAGCTTAAGGTATCTAAAAATAATACATATCATCATTATATTAATACGTTAAGGGAATTCTTTATCCCCCTTATTACGCAAATATCGCGCAGGAAGGAATTTTAATTTTTTAATACTTAAAGTTTGTATGTACAAGAAGTACAGAAAGCCACAATTTTCAATCAATATGTATTTATGTATTACTAGCAACCCGCCCCGGCTTCGCACGGGTAGCAGAGACATCTTCAACAATCATCAATATATTTCAATCAATTTACACAAAATCTTAACAAATTATACACCTAAACCTTCCTCATGAATCACTCTGTCTATTAGGGAAAAATCCGTGCAGTAGTTTTTCAGTATAACAGACAGACAGACAGACAGACGCGGCGGGGGACTTTTTTTATAATATGTAGTGATGTGAAAGCGGATACAATAGGCTACAGGAGCCCAGTATAAATGCCGACCTATCATCGCACGGAAAGAGAGAGATAACAGATTACGTTATACTGGCCAACAAAACATTATTAACATGAACATTATTAAAACGATTAAACTAGATATTCTAATTATACCGCGAAATGGACAGACGACGACCTGATCAAATTAGCAAGAAGCTATTTCATGAAAGCCGCAGAAGACGGTTTCATGGTTTTAGTGGAGACTCATGGTTAGCAAGTGACGTCCTATGGCTGTGCGATTGTCATAACTTTTGGGGTGACGTCCTACGGCTGTGAGATTGTCATACCTCTTGAGATGACGTCCTATGGTTGTGAGACTGTGATATCTTTTGAGGAGATTTCCTATGACTGTGAGATTGTCATACCTTTTGAGGTATCGTGCTATGGCAGTGTGATTATGCTACCTTTTGAGGTAACATTCTATGGCTGTGAGATTGTCATACCTTTTGGGGTGACATCCTATGACTGTGAGATTTTCATGCCACTTGACGTTCTACGGCTGTTGCGTTAAGATCGCCAATTGTTTCATAATATTAGCTAGTAATTGCTTTGTGTACCATAAAGAGTATATATATCTATCTCAGCATTGGTCATACATTACCAGTATTCTTGTCAACCCCTCCAGCTAACCTACAACGCTTGTGTTAGGAGTTGGTTTAAGTACAAGTCGAAGTGGCGGTAGCGTAATAGCTAAGGCGTTGGACTTGCAATCAAGTGGTTGTGGGTTCGAACCCTACCCAGTACACTACCGTCGTGAACCCAATCCTTTTTTTTATGTACGTGTGGAAACCCCGTCGGGCCGTCACCCCACCGGGATTTTCGATGGGGCGGTGTGTCGGAATCGAACCGACTAAAACCACACGGTGTGTCGTAATGCGCCTTAACTAGGAGGGATCCGGGAACAGCTTTTATTAAGACATGAACCCACTCCTAACACAAGAATTTCACTTACCTGGAGGAGTTAACAAGAACACTAGTAATGTGTGACCCACGTTACTAGTAGTCTTTAAAACAAAAAATAATAGTTAGCAATTGCGCTAACTAGGCTGTGAGATTGTCATAGCACTTGAGGTGACGTCCTATGGCTGTAAGATTGTCATACAATTTGAGGTGACGTCCTATGGCTATAAGATTGTCATACCACTTGAGGTGAGGTTATCTGGCTGTAATAATGCTACATATAAAAAGGCTGCTAAAATAGCGTATGCTATAAACATGAGTAACAGTTAATAATATGTTTTAAAACATTAGCACCCTTGTTTAATACCTAAGTAATTTTAAAGAAAATATCCAGACAAAAGAGACGTATATGATGATGTACTCATAAATATTAAATACCAATGAATAAACAAATTAACTTAAGCGCGAACATTTTATACAATCTTATTATTAACATAGTCCAAAGGTATCATGTTTATGTAGTCGTTATACGAGTATGTATCTCAAATAAAGTTACACGTATAACGTTAATTATATTTATTTCTTAAAAACACCTGCAGTCATAACAACCATTTATTGGGAGCCTAATTGTTAAAAAAAAATTACGTCTTTTGGAAAACCATAGCAAACTAGGGGAGTAAAATAAAAAATAAAACTTTTCAACAACGTAATTAAAACTAAACAACCTGTTTAAGCACTAAGCAGGTCTCGTTAAAACATGCTACTTTATAATCGCGCACGTTGAGAACTAATTTAGTTATAAATGAGATCTTGTGCAGCCTCAACCACAAAGGGTCTCAAACAGACTCATTACTGTGCTGACGTTATTATAATACTCTAAGTGTAGGTATGCTTCTTTCTGAGAATGGTTTGAATTATTTCAAATGAGTGTTGTTTTAAACTGTCTGTGTGGAGCTGAAAGACATATTCACATTCACATAAAGCTGGTGCAGAAATACTCAGACTATCTAATTTCATTCAAAATTATATGTTTAAAGAGTGTTCTGCAAAGCAAATATTTTCATTAAGCTAACGATCAAAATTTATACAAATTAGAAACGTAAAAATTCAAGAAAAAAATGCAGTTGGATCAGTTTTATCTAATAATAAATTATAATTCTGAAAAGATTAAGTACCAATAAATAATCACCAAAAACTGTTGACAGTCTCGGTCATTTTGCTCTTTCTTGTAACAGATGCACAGGTCGCATATCTCAGCATGCCAATATCAACGACATAATCCGTCGTGCTCTTGTCACCGCCAGCGTTTCAGCCGTAAATGAACCCAACGTCTGGTACGAGACGATGGAAAGAGTCCAGATGGTATGTCGTTACTGTCATGAAGGATGGTTTAGGTTAGAAACCTTTGGTTTGGAACGCAACTTGCGTTGTCACCCTCGCGCCATCACATCTTCCTTGCACAGCTGCTTGTGCCGGCGCTGCTGCCGCATCGTAAATACGTTAATCGGCAATTACGTCTTTAAGCCGTTTGAAGTTGAAACGTTAGGGTCATTGGGTCCGAGTGCTCGTTCGGTGTACAAAAATCTAGGTAGCAGGAAGAGAGAAAGAAAAAAGACAAAAATATATTCCTAGACACTTATAAGTAATAAGAAACATACTGATCAACACTACTCGTGACCAGAAGGTGTGGTTTTTTCTTGCATAGAGAATTAGCATTGCCATTCAACGTAGCAACGCTGCCAGCTTTCTGAGAACGCTACCAGTAGGCGATGATGCGGAGGAGTTCTTTGACGCGTGCATGTAAATAGTCTTTAGTGTATTATTATATATATTGTATCATTTATTACAGGATCTCTTGCAATTCACAAAATTTCACAAAGCTAAGCGTTTCTTATTTCTACACTCAATCTGTATCTTTTCATAATCAACTTTGGCAAAAAGAATACGGTTGAAGTCCAGTTATCTTTTCTTTTTTAAACGTTCACAGTGTCAGCAAGTAGGCTCGCGCAAAGTAAACCTTGATTGTACTACGATAGTGTTAGAGAGGCTTTATGAAATAAGTTAAAACAGTAATTCGGTTGAGTGATTTTGCTGCCCCCTCCGCCTTCTTCCTTTCGGTAATAAAAGGTTTTGTATTATTTATACACGGTTACCGACGTTGCTCTTGCGGCTCGACCGAACCCAACAAACCAAAATACATTTCCAGCGAGAGTCCTAAAAAAACTTCAACCGCAAAACCAAACCTATTTTCAGGTTGACTCGTAATCGTAAAAATAATGTCATCCGCTTCGTTTTACGAACTCCGCACTCGTCACGGGACATGTCAAACACCTAATTCATATGAGGCATCGCACTCAGGTGCGGTGAGATTTTACGACCCCTCAAATTGAACTTGTTCGAGCCCGCGGCTGATTAATATTTCCGTCGAGGGACGGTGAATGATCTTCGAGTAGTGGGTTGGATTAGCGCCTTTGTTTAAATATATTGGCAACGGTTTTATAAATTCATTTGTAAAGGAATTAGGAGTTAAAGTAGTTAATTTAAAGTAAAATAGTTTTTATGACAGCGTAGTAAAGGCCTTTTTTTGTCTTTTTGAATTGAAACACAAACACTACAAAGAGACAAACATATTTATAAATAGGATTAAGCGTGCGAGAGAATGAGGTAGAATACAAGTATACAGTGTTTCGTATAATCTTCGAAAAGAGACAGACATATTCAAAAATAGGATTTAGCCTACGAAAGAATAAGATAGAATACAAGTATACAGTATTTCCTATGATCTTTGAAAAGAGACAAGCATATTAAAATTCGTTGGTTAATTATCTTATGTTAATTATTTAACACTTCTGTGTTAATTTCACCAATAACTTTTATATAAATTTCTTATCTAAAATTAAATTTATTTAACATTCGTAAATTATTTGTGTTGATTTTACTTTTTATTTCTCATTTTCTCGTAGGCTACTTTTCTGTGAATTGCACACACACTTTTTTATGGTATAGGGGGCAAACGAGCAGATGGGAACCTGATGTTAAATTACTACCGTCGTCCACCTGCAACTCAAGAGTCACAAGTGCATTGCCCGCCTTTAAGGTGGGAGTAGGGGAAGGGGGGAAGACGGGGAGAGGGAAGGGTTAGGGCCTCCGGTAACCTCACTCACTCGACAAAAAGCAATGCAAGCATTGCTTCACTGTCGTTTTTCTGTGAGGCCGTAGTATCACTCCGGTCGAGTAATATTATAAAGCTGAAGAGTTTGTTTGGTTTACTGCGCTAATCTCAGAAACTACTAATTTAAATTGAAAATTTCTTTTTTTGTTTGATAGTCCATTTATCGAGAAAGGCTATAGCTATACATCATCACGCTACGACAAATAGGAGCGGAGTATCAATGAAAAATGTTGCAAAAACGGGGAAAATTTACAAACGCTAACGAAGTTGGCAGGTCACCTAGTATTATATAAAACTTCAGAGAAAAAACATCAAACATTTTCATCTCAATATTCCTACAACTGATGTTGTTATACCTACTATATTAGAGTCGCAGTTCATTGAAATAGGATTAATGTACGTCACGTTTATCTCTCCCATATTAAGTGGTGATAAGCATCCCAAAAGTTTTAGGTTCGAACCGTTTGTTGGCTGTTTGTCGCATATATTTATGCATGATAATATTCTTTCGCCCTCTGACGTACTTTACACTGAATATTATAAAGTGTATTTTGTGTGCAATAAAGAAACAAAAAATCAAATTCTCATTGGAGCGGCCATTTCTTATTGGCTCAAGTTATTAAGTATATTTCTCTTACTCTTTCTCTCTTACTCTCACTCTTCAGTTTGAAACTGCTAGTCAGATTTCAAAAAATTAAGTATCACGTGGAAATCCGATAACCGTTTTAATCAACATCAATACCTTTTCAGGTTAACTGCGATCTTCTGCAAAGAAGAGGCGTTTTCTCGGTCAAATGAATCAATCCAGCATCAATAATGCCTTACCTCATTAAAAAAGAAATGTTATGACTGTTGGTCTGCTGGTCTATTGGTTAGTGACCATGACCGCTATGCTTATAGGTCGTGGGTTCGATTCCCACCTGAGTCTGGGTGTTCTTTGTGTCCGTTGTTTCTCTGTTTGTAAAGTCCCCCGCGACACAGAAGTAATTCCTAATGCGAGTTGTCGTTTAAAAAAAAAAAAATAAGAAATGTTAATATAAATCATACACACTGCCTCTTAGATACACTCTGCTATACGCCTATGTTGTATATATCATCTCCTAAAAATACATTTAGGCAACACAAAGCAAAGAAACGAGCTAACGACAGCCTACATATAAAGTACGCTCACACATGTACATACATATGTACGTCCTGCCAAAACCTATACACAAATTCTAATAGCATATGTATTAAAACTTCAAAGGCCTCATAACCCAAACACGTTGATTCAGTCACGTCTTGAGTTCTAAATAAAATAGTCGGCAACATTATTCGCTCTAACGACTCAGAAGATAAATTTGGAGGATCCCTTTACAGTTTGCGAGGTGTAACGGGAAAGAGCGAGTGTGTGGTTTACTCACCTTACAAAATATACGACGCTCACGGGGAGATATGGTTCTAGTTTAATAGTTACGTGGGAATTATATTTGATCCTCATTTTGTTAGTTTATATTGTTCAAAGTTACTTAATGTTAACCTACATATATGGCGCTGCAAATTTTTGTATGCATGAATGAAATTGGTCTGAGTGTTTCTATGTATGGAAAGACATTGACGTAGGTTGTTACAGGTAGTCTTTAAAAAGAAGAGAAAAACCCGCGAGTCCCTGATAGAGAGATACCTCGCTCTCCTTTACTTACAAGCTTTGTCTATGTAGAAAAAGAGCTAAGAAAAACTATATTATACTATTTGCGAAGGTTTAAAAAATGAAGAGAAGAAATGAGTACGTAACAAGTAGTAAAGTGTTGTCATAAACTTGTTGAAAATTCGAAAGTCTAGAGTTTCCAACGATATTTATAACTTAACAGGACGTATTAAAATTAAACATTGTAGATTAAAAGTTAAAAGACATTCCTTACCGGTGAATTAACACCTTTGTACAAGAAATACAATTTTAATCATTATGGAACAAAAATAGTTACTAAGAATATCTCCTGTGAAAAATTAGAATAATAATATTAATAACTTTAGGCAGGTGAGTGTGTGAAGTACACACGGCCATCTGATCCCCAGCTAGACAGAGCTTGTGCTATGGTAACCAGACTGCTGATAAACATACTTATATATTACTAAATACATATATATTTTAGATAAATTACACCCACACACAGAACAAAAGATTGTGCTCATCACATAATTACCTAATTTGGCTCAGCAGTCAGGATCATTAACCACTATACCAGCAGGCTGTAGGTCCCTTTTCCTTGTATATCCCAAAAATCTGAAATAATGATGAATGACGTAAACGCAGAATCCACTCTCCAGAAAGCAAGTCCGCCTGATGGCAAGCCGTTACCGTGTCTTTAAACAATCACAAGCCGAGAAGTATAGCTAGTGGATTGCAAACCTTACACCCTATTGTGTTTCGGTAAACGTATTCACCAGTAGAAAAACAATAATACCCTAGTAGTGTTAAATTATGTTGTGCTCTACCTCCTCAGACTTACAATCCATGGGCCTTCACGACAACTGGGGTTTTCGGCGGGGCTGTGTATCACAATCGAACGCATTAAAACCAATCAGAAAGACATACTGCGTCTAAAATAGGATGTTCCGGGAACGGCTGTTATTCACACATCTGGAAAGAACCCATTTTATGAGCAAACAGTTCAAAGAAAACAGTGCTATCTAGTCTTATCTTATATTGGGTTGACGGTTAGCACATAAAAACCATATCTAGGGCATTAGAACACATAAAAAAATCGGTTTGAAGTGATAAACATATTTTATTACCTTACAATATTTTTTAAATGATTCTAAAGCTACATTTAGAAGCACTTGTTTTATACCTACTTAAATATTAAATCTTGAAATCCCACTAATATTATAAATGTGAAAGTTTGGATGGATGGATGTATGGATGGATGGATGGATGTTTGTTACTCTTTCACGCAAAAACGTATGTAGATAGCTGGAGACCTGGATTGACGCATAGGCTACTTTTTATTCCGATATTCCCACTTGATCGGGACTTACGCGGGAACCGTGGGGCGCTGCTAGTAAAATATATTTTTGATAAAAGTAGAGTGAGATGTAGTAAATAATATGAGTAGTTTGGTAGTTTTACTTTGAATCTAAACAATTTCTGCTATAATTTACTTTAATTGTCTAATATAGCGGGAGAATCCTATTGTACTTGATTTTTAAACGACGAAAGAAAGGAGGAGGTTCTCAATTCCACCGTAATTTTTTTTTATGAATGTTCAGCTCTCACTCCGTTATTTATGAACCGATTTTAATGATTCTTTTTATGTTAGATAGAGTATGTCTACCATGTCAAGAAAGTCAGAATCTTTGAAGAAAATACATTTGATAGCGTTTTAAAGTATTTAGTATTAAATGTATTAAACGATAGTAATTGTCAGAACATTAATAGATGACGCGAGCCACCAAAAATCATAAAATTAAAACTTAACAAAATATCAAACAAAAAAAACTAAAAAAAGAAAAATAAATATATATACCTTTCAAGTTTTAATATTGAGTTTATTTACATTAACTAAACTAAATTAATTTTGATTGTAGTGCGCCAAATAATAAAATGATCAATTAATCTTCTTCCTTCCAGCCTTCCATACACACAAATAAAATAAAAAATAAATTCAGTTTGTTGGGTCCGATTCAAAATTAGTTTATGAAAAGTTTTTTTTAAATTTTGATAGTTTATGTAAATAAGGTTCAAAAGGTTTATTTATTTATTGCTTTTTAATTTTTTTTTTTTTAAGTTTTTTACTTAAATACTAATGTGCGTTTGCCTTTTAAATATGTATTTTTTTATTGAGAAATGGCATAGGCGTTTGTCTTCCAACTCACCTGATGGAAAGTGACGATGACGACGAAGATGGTACACGCCTATCTAAGCGAAACCTATTCACTCTACACTTGAATGATCCAGGATTATAATTGATTGAAAAAATAGACGCAGACAGTTCATTCCACCACACCTTGGCGACTAAATAATACTATCTTTACTATGGTCATTTGATAATACTCTTAAAAATAAATACGGATTGGCTTGAGAACCTTCTCTATTTTTTCGGTTCCGTTTCGTTCCGTTTTGATTAACAAAGACCAATTATAATGGAGAACTTAGTTGTTTTTTTTTAATACAAAAGTTTTCCTATATAATAATTATGGGCGGCTAAAAGTATAAAACATTTTTAGGTAGTGACCAAAAAGGTTTTAAACTTTTGGCCTTCCTTGGCCTTTTGGTCTTGGCCCAAAGCCTATAAGATTACACTTGGAATACTTATAGGAATAAGCTGTTATACTTTTTCAATCGCTACAGATTCTGAAAATAATAAATCGAAATACAGCGTCAAAAACTTGTACGTAAAAGATAAATTTCAAAGTTAACGTGTACCGCATTACTTTGTTCAGTGAGCGTCTTTACCACCCTAACATATGCATAGAACCCCGCACCTCGGGGACAGCGTGTAATGTAATAACTTGACGGAATATTGACGAACGAGATATCATTTTTGTTTTTTTGTCAATGGATAAAGGTTGTAATATGATATTCACCATTGTATTGAAATGCGTTGTGCTATTTTATGTTTTTGCGAAATATTTTGTGTTGAGATCAAGACTTTTGGTTTCAATTTTAGAATTTCCCTACTACAGATGTTTTAGCAAATTTTATAATATTATGAAAGTCTGAATATATTTTATACGTAAAAAAAAATAATTCAGTTCAATGAATTTGGTTGAAAATAAAAACAAAATTTAAAAAAAATCATTAAACATAGGTCAATTTTAGTTTTTACTTTGGACTGCTTTTTTGGTCCCCTGGCATAAGGGTACTGGGTTCAATTTCGGTTAAACCAAGGAGTCATTAGGTTTCTCAGTAACAACATGCATACAGCATATGTGCTTCTGCTACACCTCACAGGTTCTACAGGTGTAAGAATAAAGCAAAAAAAAAAAATTTACAGTGTTTCAAATTTAATTTTCGAACACACTAGTTCTAACACACTATTTTGTTTAGCAAGAGCTTACACCACCGTACAGACACGTAGGCGGAGTTGTAATTAAAACTTAAATTATTTTTACAGGGACGCAATACATTTACTACACACTCAACCATTAACGGTTGACATAAAACTGTAGTTCATTATTGTCGCCGTTGTTATTGCCACGTAATGTTGTACAAACCCATTTAGACCGCGTATTGTTCGTGTAAATTTATTTGTTTTTCTCAAATATACTCGGAAATTCGATTATCAACCTCTTTCGGAATATGACGTTCTCTCAGTTTTTGTATACTATTTATATGGCAAACAAGTACACAACCCACCAGGTGTTTAGCGGTTTTAAGCGCCTCTCCACTAGTATATCACCTTTCCCTTTAGCTCATGAAGTTTTAGTGAATTTTATCACCAACAAGAACTCAATATCACTTTAGAAGGACTGATTAACTGCTTATCTTATATACATATATAGATACTTTCCCATTAAGATGCCACAAACTTTAGCAATAGTTTGTTCTATTGTCCCCTGCGTTATCTACTAGTAAGCCCAATAACTACAAACACTTCAAACACTCTTTTTGACCGATGTTAAATAAAAAAGATTTTTTTTACATTCGCCAATTGTAAACATATTTTAGTGGTCTCATTCTAACTAATACTTTTTATAAACATTGTTGTTTCCGTTTGTTACGTTTTCAAACTCAACCGATCATAATGAAAGTCAAAGTCAAAATCACATTTTGTGAAGGGCCCTTTAGCGTTTCAGGCCATTGTGAGGAGGTTAAAAAAGTTGTGTTCCCGAGGGATATCTGAATTAATTGAAATCTCCATTCAAGAGAGCCAAGTCGCGGGCAATAGCTAGTAAAAAATAAAACAATACAACTATCCAAGCTATGAAACTTTCAAGTTGAGACGCACAGGTACGTACGTTCTTTCTACTTTTCAAAATAGATATTTCGTTTATAACCCAACACCCAGACGGCGTATGCGACCCAGCCAGTCTAGTAATCATTTAAACTCTATTACTATTACAGTGCCTAAACATTTACGATTCACTTAACTCCTAATGGCTGAACATAAAAACCGGTGTCGGCTAATTATCGCGATGACGTCACATGACATGTCCGCACGCCACGGACATCATACTTTAATTACTTACAACTACAGTATAGGGGGTTGTATTGTATTGAAAAAATCAATACACGTACCAAAGTCAGGCCTACATTTTGAATAGGGTTTAAGGTCTATACGGTCCAGTATATAGTATATATAGGCGTGTATAGGCGGTTCAAGTTCAACTGTGATCTGTTTGTATATGAACTGTTGAAAAATTTGTTAGTATTTGATGTCTGTCTACTATCTCCATAGAGTTATATTTGCAAGTAGACTTGCAACGAATACTGTATTCGGCCATACGCCGAATACCGAATATTTTGCGGGCCTCCTGGCCGAATAACCGGCAAAAGTATTCGGCTGACGCATGGCAGGAAAGTTTTATCGACATTTTTTTCGTATTTCTACTTTTCACCATTTAACGCCTCCCGCAAATATCCCTCGAAGCACATTTTATCTTCTTTTATGGATTGCTATGAGGAGTATCCTGCAAAAAAAGCATAGCCCATATCGAGACATCGAAAGATACAACTCAGTTGGAACTATTGCCGAAATTCAGAAATATTAGTTGTCTGCAGCACAATCTTCAACTGCAAAATTTTTATTACGATTCAAGTGCATGGAAAAATGTTATGTTTTTAACATTATGGACGCTAATTATGTATGAGTATTTTATTGAGAGAATAAGAATGAAGAGTACAAAAAAATTAAATAAAATTAATAATTTTCTTTTACCAATCATCAGACTACAACAAGTAAAAAAATATATACGAGAACATACTCTCACACCTTCTTTCTGTCATGAGACCTTTCTTAGCCCTTCTTGAGTATACAGCCGATCTGGACAGTATACGTCATTCGACGTATACTGTCAGGTCACACCGTGATCAAATTTTTGTTCCACCTACACAGCGGTTTTATTCAAGGTAAATATAACTGTTTTAACTTTCTATTTATAAAGTTAAATTCGTTAACCTATCTTAATTTAGATTACCTTTTAATATACTATACTTACATCAATTTATTTACTGCTACAGTTTAAAATAAAATAACCAAATACGTCACATCCACTGAAATCTGGACCAGTATACGTCGAATGATGTATGCTTTCCAGATGTCAATGTACGGTATTTTGCCGAATAGTATGAAAGTACCCGAATAGGCCGAATACCGAATATTTTCCGAATATTCGTTGCAAGCCTATTTGCAAGTTTTACTTTCAAAATGCAAAAACTTAAAAAAAACAATACTTTTTTGTTTTTACAGACCAGACTATGTTATGTGACTATATATGTATATGAAAAATAAAATTTTATATTATCAGTAAAATTTGCTACCGAGGCAAAAATGCCTCTCAGCGTTCTTTCAAGACAGATTAATTAAATATTTCTGTTGTTTCTAGACGCACAATGAAACTGTAATTACTTTAACATTTTTACTTGTTTAGAAAATGTAGTTGCTAAATTTAATTAAGAAAACATATTTTTTACTTTGTTAGTGTCCACAGTTCGTGTTCCGTTTTCTGCACTTGGACACTTGAACAGATATCACAGAAACGGAGTAGAGAAGTATGAATAAAATAGAAATAAACTTAACTGTACACCAATTAAAATTAAATTACACAGAAGTAACAGAAACAATGTGAACAATGGGCAAACAATTTCTTACAGGCAACCATTTGATGGACAAAAATCGGTATAAAAAGGTTGTGTTTTTAGAGTCAAGTCAAGATATGCCATTTTTATATAACTTAGGAGATTAACTACTCTGACTAGCACTAAAGGTAGGCTTAATATTCCTTTCCCCGAACAGCTCTGAGGACGAAACGGAGAAAGAAACTAATTAACGAAAAAATTAAATAAGAAGTTACATTAATAATTGGTAGGTCTTGTATAAGACATACAGAATGCTCCAATTAAATCGGAAATTGCAATGCCTTACCTCCTCTAATCTTTTTGAATAACATTATAAGTTTACTGTAAAATAAGAACACTAACGAACAATAATTTAGAACATAACAATGTCCAATAGAAATAGCACAGGACAGGCGCCGCGTTTTCCCACAAACTGCGTGGCTTTAAGCAATTATTGTAATTGGCACTTTATACGAGCATAGTCGGGCTCCACACATGTATAATGTAACATTAGAAACACTTTTATTTATTTTAATTAATTTTTTGTAGCGTGCTCGATGGCGGTATACTGTTTATGAAAGGTACCCAAGACACTTAATATAATCACCCTATTCCTATATATATAGAATTGTATCTAGTTTGATAGTGTTATGTTATTATGTGCTGTTACCTCAAATTTCATTGCAGATGTAATATTTGTTTATTGTTTTATGTTGTTATTTATAAGAAAAGTTGATAGAGTTCATTTACACTCAGTCATATTTGAGCCCATCAGCGTGATACCGACATAAAAAATTACGTTTTAGTTCTAAGATCACCCTTTTTTGAAGAGTAATTGATGTCACTAGTCAACGAATTAACAGAAATAACACTTTGTTCCGTCACAGGAGTTTTGTAGCGGCAAAACACACACATATATAAAAAGATAGATAGTTCTGTCTAACCAGCATATCGGTACATAGAATAGAGGGTTAGCAACCTATGAGTTATACTATAGGTGCATTTTATAGGCACTGACATCATCCTACCATTAAGTGCCTATTAGCTAATTTAGTTGAACAAGAAAAAGTTATTCGTTTGCGTGGAAGCTTTGTTGCAATCTTTTCCACTATGTGCTATTCCAAACTATGAACCATGTCCAACCATGTGCCAAATTTCATCAAGATCAGTTTAGCCGCTCTTACGTTAAAGAGTAACAAACATCTATCCATCCATTCGGATGCAAGAATAAATCTTAGTAATATTATTTAGGCGAAAGAAAACTTTCAAAGCACCGTTTAAAATTCAAATACGGATCTTCATAGGTTTATAACTTCTTCTGCTGAGGTATTATTGAAACGATTAATATATTCACGTTGTTCTATTTATGGTGATCAAACAATTGTGTATGTTGGATGCTAAGTGTTGGACGTATAAAGCCACTTTATTACATTTATAACCTTATTAAAATCACAATACGAAATACAGTATCGGTATGTTAACTGAGTGAGAAAAACAACGTCCGAATACAATTTGTCGACCATTACAATATTAATGTTTTATGAAACGACACTATCCGGTTATGTCCGTACATATCCGAGTTATATTTTTCACACGTACCGATAGCGGATAACAGATAACGGATGTGTAGGTGAGTTGCTATATTTGAAGGCACATTGTGTGTTGGTTGCTTGCTTATTGCTGTAGGTACTAATAAGATAAATTAAATAATTTAAATGACTGTTTAAATGTGTAGAGTTAAAAACTTCAAAATCTGCGAATAGCATGCAATAAGTATGGTTTATAAGGAGGTAGGGTCCTTTATATCCACCCTACAGATGACAGATGTTAGTCATCATACTCTCCTATAGGACGGCGGTTTACATCAGGTTGGTTGCTCCCGAGTGACCCCACTTGAGTGTCCCTGTAGATCTCGTCATTTCTTACTATCCGAGCCTACTTGGTAGTATAAAACAGAGAGTTATCACATTATAAAGTTGTCATAACACGCTGGACCAATGGCAAGCTTTTACCATTACCATTATAATAAGACACAGACGTGTTCTAACCCTAAGGTACACCTGAGGCATAAGGACCCCGTGACGGAACACCGTATGATTTTAGTCAGTTCGAGTCCGACATACAAACTTTCCGTTGGCCCCAGTGAGGTGATGACCTTGGTGGTTTCCATGTGACAAAAAAATATAACGTTTTAATCCTATTTCCCCTTCTCTTGGTGGCTTGACAACCCTAATTAATAGAAAAAAAATAACAATCCGTTATTAATGCTTTCTAAACGCAGTTTTCGATAGGATAGAGGTACTACGCTGCTGTGTCTTACTTCCTAACATACGTATTATGTACATAAATACCTTCTAATATATCTCTAAACTAAAAAAAAACTCATTCAATATATCCTAATAAACCAAATTGGTAATCTGTCAGAATTTTACAGTCATAATCTCAACAAATTATACCGTTGCAATTAATTGTACATAAGTGCATGTAAAGTGAATTTCTGCAACACTGGTAACAACTACAAAATACTTAAACGCCGACTATTTTTTTTTTCTGAAATCTACAAAAGTATATTTTCGCGTGTTCATTTTTGTTATAAGCTGGGTACGAGGTAGGAAATGAACTGCCCCTCTTGTCCCAGGGGTGTCGTTTAAGGCGACTAAGTAATTGTCCGAGGGACGGGAGCATTTACCTGAGTACTTTAACTTTCTGTTACCACGAATTTTCGACTGTACATGTCGAAAAGACTAAAAAAAATATATTTAAAATACAAAAATGTGGACCCCAGGAGTTGAATAGATTAACAACATCTTTTTTTTTCTAGAAAATGAAATGATTGGTTAGATTACAGATTTTTTCTGTATCTGCAATTAATTTGGATTTTCCACAAATGGCGTTAGTAAAAAACACCTGTACTGGTTTTTCCGTCAGATTGATTATTTATTTCGACCGAAAGAAAATATTTGAAAGTAGATTTTTTTTTACGATTATATTATTAAAATTTGGCTCGTAAACAATTTTTTTGGAAAAGACCAGTCTATACAACATCGAATCTATACAGAGTCGATGAAGTTACAGCAGGTAACAGGAACAATATGAGATCCCAGGATGAAAGTGGATGAAAAGTTGAGGAGCAAAATGATCGTGGATTATCGTGGTTTGGACATGGGATGCGGAAGGATGAGTAAAATATGGTAAAGAGAGTTTTATGGATGGAAGTTGAGTGATACGAGAGTAGAAGGTGACCAAAGAAAAGATGGATAGACTGCGTGAAAGACGATATGCCTAGTGCTTACTCCCTTGAGTAAGCACTGAATTGACAAATGGTAGAGGCTAACTTAGGCTACTTTTATTTTGGAAAAAGAAAAAAGAATTAGGGTTTTGAGTAAATTATATAAATATGTACACGCGAGCGAAGCCGCGCGGGAACTGCTAGTTGAGAATAAACAAGATCTTTCTTTTAAATACTTGAGTCAATTAATTGTAATGCAAGTAACAGACACAAGATATAAAAAGACGCAAAGTAACTAACATATCTTCAGATCTCTGTGATTGAGAAGTTCCTGCGACACAAGAAAAAGTCCATGTGTTCCAATATCAAAAATTAGAAATCACTGTACACAAATATCATATTGAAGTTGCAGCGCGCATTCTGCCAATCGCGCAAACCATCAAACGACGGACAGTTATGTCAAAAGCGCTAAGGTTACATTAGAAAAGTTAATATGGTTGTTAAGTTTTCTTAAATTTTCTATTTTTTCGTGCAACTTTTAAATTTTTTCTTGACATGAACCTGACGATAACAAACACAAAAAAAAATTAATTAGCGAAATCGGTCCAGCCGTTCACGCTGGCGTGACCAAGGGAAATATGGATTCATTTTTATATAATATATATAGATATATATATCAGGTTATGAAAAGTAATGACTGGACAACCATCAAAGATATAGTTTTATAACAAACCAACTAGTTATTAATTCTGCTTGTAGATCGTATAGCTTTAAAACGTAATAAGAGCCCACGATTTAATTAAACTAGATACTACACACGAGGTGTGCACAGAGGGGTTAACTGGGCGTAGGGTGGACAAAGTAAACACGATTTAATGACTATTGGAGTCTATCACTACGTTGCTTTTTAAATGAAGGCCGCACATTTAGTACGAACAATAATGATATTCCCGGATTTTTGTAAGAGATACTATTACACGTCAAAAAAACCATGAAGTAAATTAAAATAAAACCTTTAGTGAGTGGTATTCATGTTTATTTATAATATACGATTTTCCACGTGTGACCCGACGGGGGCCCTTTTTTAAAGAGTTGTTGAATGCGCTAATCACAAGAACTACTGCTTCGAATTGAAAAATTCCTTTTGTGTTGGATAGTCTATTTATCGAGGAAGGCTATAGGCCATATAACATCATGCTACGACAAATAGGAGCAGAGCGTCAATGAAAAATGTTGCAAAAACGGAGAAACTTTATCTCTTTCTAATGTGACGCAGACAAATTTTACGCGGGTCAGCTAGTCTTTAAGAAACATGAAGGAAATTGCATTTACTCACATAATTTAGGACCTAATTGCTAAGTGTGACATGTGTTAAGTTACTTTGATACTTAATTATTACCTAACTAGCTTTTGTCCGCGGCTTCGCCCACGTAAAAGTAATTTTCCATCCCTTAGGAACAGCACTTTTTCTAGATACAAGATACCCTATGTACTTCTGAGTATCCCTGGCATGTTGTATGCAAAATTTCATGATGATCGGATGAACGATGCACATGAAATACGAACAAACATACATTGATTTTTTTCTCGAAAGGAAAAAACGGAACCCTTATAGGATCACTTTGTTGTCCGTCCGTCCGTGGGTCTGTCTGTCTGTCAAGACCCTTTTTTTCAGGAACGCGTGGAGGTATCAAGCTGGAATTTATATCAAATACTCAAATCTACTGTCCCTTGGAGCTGTGAAAAAATTAAACTTCTAAGCAAACGCAATCAAAAGATACAGCCGTTTATGCCGCAAATTTTCGACACTCGCAAGGGAATCAAAATCTTAAAATTAGGTACGAAGCAACGTCTTATAGCACAGATAAAGGAAAAATTGCGAAAACCGTATATTTTTAGTTACATCATATAATAAAAATATTTTACGGAACCCTCGGTGCGCGAGTCCGACTCGCACTGGGCCGGTTTTTTTATATATTAGAAGACTTATTAATACCATATTAGTACAGGTACAGAAGTCCCACTCCACCAAATAATTTAAATAAATAACAACTCTTGTTCTGATACAAAAATATTTTTTCAAATCCGACTTGTAAGTTCCAAAGGTTAGCGGGTTTTAACAAACAAACAGTTAAACAAAACAACTCTACAGCTTTCTTATATTAATTAGTATAGATTTCCGTAAGCAAAGTACATACAATCTGAACGTGTGACAATCAAACCAAGAACAGTCGACAGGATGACAGTCGCGAGGTGATCCCTGTAGCCACTGCACAATTTGTCATTTTCCCAATTTTTTGTTTGCGTAAACTTTCCCATGTTTGGAAATTGTTACAAGGTCATGCTTGTGAACAACACAAGTAAGATAGATAATGATAAAAACGAATTTGGACTTTAGCGTCGGAGCCGAGGCTACATTTTTGCTTGTTTTACTATCAATGAATTAACTACGTATTTTCTTCGTTGGTTTTTTATTACATTGACTTTATTGTAGTAAATGTAATGATTTAGTATGTTAAGGTATAAGTTTCCGTCACTCTTGATCATCAACTTTAGGCTGGCCATGTGATCTCTCTTGGCATCAGTCCAAAGATCAACTACATAAAACAATATTACGAGCACTTATTAATATAACTACGTCATATAATTCCTGCAATACCGAAAACTATAAAACATGATTTTATGATATCTGTCATATTATAGATAGAAAAGTTTTGATTGATTCCGAAGCCATTCTAATTATTATGAATGGGAAATATTATTATTTTATTGTAGTTCTATGGATGTTATATAAAGTTTGGTTTGCATAATCAAATAATATCTAATAATTACTCTACGCATCTCACACACGGCCGTCTGATCCCAAACTAGGCAGACCCTGTACTATGGTGTATACCAGACTGTTGATAAACATACTCATATATTTCTGAATACATACACATAACAGATAAATTACACCCAGACACAGAACAAATTATCGTGCTCATCACACAATTATTTGTCCTTGGTGGGAATTGAACCTAAGACCTCTGGCTTAGCAGTCAGGGTCACTAACCGCTAGACTAACAGGCCAGTCAAAAATGAAAAGGATCTACAGAGTCTATTTTCGTTTCGTTCAGATGAAATGATAAGTGAATTTATTTTTGCAAATAGGTCGTTTTGGACAGTTTTACACGTTGATTTCTTCTTTAAAGCCAGATGCTGTGCTGTGTGTGCTGGCATTTCCTATGGGTAGCTCTGAGAAGAAATGCCGAAACAAAGTCAAAGATCCAAGTTCTTAATCAAACTGTGTAAGTGCCATGTAGGCGTCGGGGGTTGTCTTTATATGAAAGAACTATTTCAGTTTTGAGCTGACCAGTCACGACGCCCAGTAGACTAGATAAGTCGGTAATCACGGAACTTAACCACATCTTATGGAGGTAAACGACTCCAACCGATCTGCCACCGCAGTCAGACATTTGGGATGGCCAATAAAATACTCAAAACTGCCAGACTGTTGTAAAAATTACGCTAGAAAATGCTATCCCAAATAACACTTTCATTCACACGACATTCAATGTTGTGAAAATTTATCTCAATCACCCTATACGTTTTCAGCGTCTTAAAATTGTCTCCTGATGTCGTATCTTCTTTATAAATAATATATTTTTATATATTTCCCGTGGCTTCGCTCGTGTTAAAGCACTCTGGTCGAGCCTGCGCTACCACGACCTCACAGAAAACCGGTAGTGAAGCAATGATTGCATTGTTTTTCGGTGTGTGTGGTGAGGTTACCGGAGGCCCTAACCCTTCCCTCTGCCCTCCCCCCCCTTTCCCCTACTCCCACCTTAAAGGCCGGCGACGCACTTGTGACTCTTGAGTTGCAGGTGCCCATGGCCGTGACAAAATACGAACATACATTGTTTTTTATATATTAGATTACTCTATGGCATTTTAAGTTTCTGTAGATTAACAGACAGCAAGAGATTATGTCCGTATGTCATAAGCTGTTTCCCACCTTGGAAAAGAAACAAAAAGCTGGAAGCTAGAAGAAATATAATACAGAATAAGAGCTTTAACACATATCTCTATTCGCAATGAAATAATGCTATCCAACCAAGAAAAATAGATTAACTTTTTGTGTTACAAAGACGTCTAAGTACGTATAAATGGTCCCGAATTTGAACCTGTCCCCAATAAATGGAACCGGCCCCGCCTTCAAGACGTCGAGATCTATTAGGGCTGGTCTTCACTATCACCTAGTAATTCCAGACTGGTTCGTACTAAATAATAGCTGAATATATTTCTTTGTTGTCGACCTTTCTTTATTGACTTGCTTTTACGACATGGCGCTAATAATTTAATTTATCCGCCCTTTATTCACATTAATAACTTTGTGTATATAAGATTATTTGATTTTAGAAGTTGCTTACACAATAATAATCTATTTTGTTTGAGAAAAATATGGATTTTAATTATTTGAGTAATTTATATTTATATGTTATTAACGTAGGAGAGCCATACTTCAGCACGTTTGGGCCGACTCGACTCCGCTCGATACCACGACCTCACAGAAGCAGTGAAGCAATGATTGCATTGCCTTTCGCCGTGTGAGTGAGCTTACCGGAGGCCCTAACCCTTAGCCTACCCTAGTCTGCTTACCCTAGCCCTCTCCCCTATTCCCTTCCTTCCCTTCTCCCTCCTCCCCTCTAATGCCCCTCTCCCCTCTTCCCACTCTTCCCCCCTCTCCCCCTACTCCCAACTTAAAGGGTGGCAACGCACTTGTGACTCTTGAGTTACAGGTGCCCATGGGCGGCGGTAGTCATTTATCATCAGGTGATCCATCTGCTCGTTTGCCCCCTAAACCAAAAAAAAAAAATCACAGTACCTAAGTGGCGAGTGAATGCCTGCCGGAGGAAGTAAACCACATTCGACTTAACAATTGTATTACAATGTTGCCAAATAAGAAAAAATAAACAATCATAAAAATAAAACAAGTATTTTTATACTCGCAAAACCAATCCAGTGACTTTATATTAAACAAAGAAATATGGAAGTTAAGGGAAACAACTAATCTACAGTATTGTTAAGCTGATTTTGTTACGCTTGGCTGACTGGCTGAATCTACTTGCTCTGGTGTTACTCAAACAACCATCAAAAATAGTGTGGTTTTCAGAAGCCTAGTAGTATTTTTAAGTAGCTTTCGGGCACGGCCTCGCTCGCTTCAAAACTATTTTTCTGTCCGTCCGACAACAGCACTTTTTCTGGATGAAATGTACTCAGATCCCTTACTGCTACTTGGCGACGTGTATGCCAAATTTCACGATAATCGGTTCACTAATTTAAGGCGTAAAAGCGTAACAAACAAACTCGCTTTCGAATTCATAATATTAGTTTATTATATACACAGAAAGAAAGAAAGAAAAGATATTTATTTCACATAAGTACCTTACAGTTTTAAATTATCACATTTTATAATTATAAAACCATAAAAATAATTAGATAGGCATATAACTAATCGCACTACGTCTCCTCACTTAATTTTGTGCAACGATGAGAGAAAATAAATAGTAATTATAACTGAGACATCTCGGCCGATATTATCTCGGCCCTCGGGGCAACAGCGCCGCTCAAATATTTGTTCTAATATTCATTTTTATTTGGTAGCTTCATCAGGATTGTATATCGGGAGACTTGGAATGAGCCCTCCATTATGGAACTATTTTTTCTTATAAATACGATGACTATCTAAGGTCTAAGGGATATTGTCTTGTAAGACATAATAAAGTAGTAGCAGCAGTAATAGTTTTTAAGAAATGTAAAGCAAACCAGAAGTCACAGCTACAAAATCTGGAAGTAATATTCACGATATGAAGTAGTCACGTGATCCTATGTAATTTTTTTTATTTAATTTCATCACCATCATCACACTATCTGTTCCCCGCAATTAGACCTCCTTTTAAATTCACTATTTCACTTCTTAGGGCCTTAATAATAATCTCAATCTTCCTCAGGATCATTGGGATATTAAATGCAAAAGAAATATTTCAAATCCGAATGTTACTTGCTGAGATTGACGCGTTTAACCAAAAAAAAACTCTTGAGCCTAAATTTATTTACACACACATTTCAGCAAATAAACGAATTGAATTGAATCACTCGAATACTTTCACGCTGACCGATCATATCCCCGCTATCCTAATAGTACCTACTTAAATATCTGTTATGTAGATATAATTACGCTTATATTTAAAATTAAGATTTACCACCAATAACGCAGAAACATGCAGTGAAATTATTACATTGTAGTTTGGGCACACGTCTACGGCAGATGTTTTTTTAACTACAAGCCTGAAAGTATTGTATAAACGCTCTCAATCAGTCACAAGAAAAAGTGAATATCAGCAATCAAGCGTTATTATTAAAATCCACCGCCGCAAGGTTCGAAAGCATTAATTGAACTAGCATGTTATAAGAGAAAACAACGAATTATGGTACAAATCACTAGCGATATCTCTCAGACAGCCATATTCACTAATAATTATAACTTTAACATGCCTTTGTGCCACTTTGTAGAAAGCCTCTTTGTAAAAAGTCATCCAGTAACCAAAATTTTACACGACATGATGAATTTGCTACGGTTTCCAAAGTAAATCCCAAACAATCTTACTATTTATGACTGTAATCAAAAACAGCAATAAACTTCGTGTACATTTAAGCAAGACAAATCTTTAATATATCCCTCGAACAAAAGTGAGAATGCTTGGTAACAACTGCATGCATTCAGCAACAGGTCTCGTAACGAAATAAATTATTATGATAACCAATTTATATTCATTTTGTTGTGTACGCGGCCATATTTGTTTGGCAAATAAACGATATGTTGTGTTACTGCTTATGATGAGAAACTTACACACTTATCTGGAGATCGGGGAAAAATATGTGGTAATCTGATCTACAGTTAAGATGTTTTTATTCTGGGTAATATTTTCTGGATACTATCGTGTAGCTTATACATCATGTTGTCATAATAACTTAATGAATTAAAGTCCTTAACAACGTTCTTATATACACCTGTACAAATTCACACGCTGTGTCTTCTGAGCTTAGTCCATGACAAATGTTTGTAAGTTTCTCAGGAAAAGGCTCGTTTGGTTGTTTTTTCGATACGGTAGTTTTGTCAACTTTGTCATATTATTATTACTTATAAATAGATCTAGATGTCGTCTTATTAGTGGCACGTAATTACTTAAGTCAATACTTATTATATTTATAGTAATCCTTCACAGTATTCGTGTCTGACTTCCATGGTTCGTGAGAGTTTGAAATGTACAATCCTACCGTGACTCAAACATAAAGCTTTCGTAGGTTACGACCACTGGATTGTTTTTTATTATAATACCTAAACCGTAATCACAATACCCACTAATACATTTCATATTTTCTACGTTCCCAGTAATCATTTAAGGTAAAACAATATACGCACAGTATTGATTAAACGGGTCCAATTAAGTTGTGTTTACCTTTGCGCTTAACGCGCTCAATGGGAGTGTTTTAAAACAACTCGTGTAAACGTTCCACACTGGGCCGGTTCCGCGTCATTGGGCCCCCTATTGGACAAAGCGTTCCGTACTTTATGGTGTAAATTGGATGCTAGATGTGACTGACGCACAATAATGAAACCTGTAACGTTTATACAAACTACAAGGTATATGACATTCCAGCACGGTTGAGTCGAAAAATTTAATAAATCAAAAAAAGAAGGAGAAACATATATAATGTCAATATTATAAACGTAAAGGACATAACAACATAACATTTAAAAATATCAGTGAATACACAGAAGAAGAAAAAATATACAGCTGAACATAGGACCTCCTCTTTTTTTGAAGTCGGTTCAAAATTAACAAGGATGAAACTGGCAATCACTAATTAATTGAGCATTTGCATTTAGTTGCTTATTTTAATTTATTTATTTGTTAAAACTTTATGCACATATTGTACAAAGGCGAATTTAATACCTAGGGTATTCTCTGCCAGTCAACCTTGGGGTGATGCAGAAATAAAGAGTAGTGGGTGCAAAGATATGGTAAAGAAAGAGAAGAGAGAGAGATAAAATACCAAAGGTACGAATTTAGTTAGGCTAATCAAGTCATTAACACATCTTTTTAAACATCAATGGAAACTATGGGAAAATACCAGCCATATACAATTATCATTTATATTGTGTTATCACAACGCATTCAGAATACTTAGGTTGTAGAGAATTAAAGCTTACTTTGCACTGAAAGAAAACTTAATAAATAGTGAAGAGACGTGGTTCGGACAATATTTCCTCTTCTGTCATAATACCCAAACCTTAAATTTTGCCTTAGTACATAGACATGATTATTTAATTGATGATTAGTTAATGATTTATAGATTATTTAAAAGTAATCATTTGATTTTTCTAGCAGATTATTTTTGTAAACGCGTACTTTGTTTTTATGATTATGCTTTAAAGCAAATCAGGGGATAGCCTTACCAGCTAATTAGCACTTTATTGCCTGGGTATTTCAGTGTGTTTAAAAAAGAAATTAAGCACAATATTTAATATTTTTCACTTACTCGTATTGCCAAGAGTTAAATATACACAGATATCTATTCCCAGCTATCGCTATATCAACTGTCTAGCCGTTTAAATAGGGAAGACCCGACATTTGAAATTTGGGATGAAATATATATTTCATCAAAAATATCCCAAATTGGGTTGCTCGGCAGCTTAATTGGTTATTTCCCCTGACTACTTAAAGTAGATGTAATAGGCTTAGCCCCAAAAATATTATATGGAAGTATAATAATCCGTTCTTATGCTGACGGTACTCGGAACGATTTCCTAGAACCCTTACGTACTTAGAAGATTTTGATTTGGCATTGCTTACCTTAGGCCCGCATGCAAAACTTTGCACGTAAAAAGAAATGGGCCTTTGATTGTCGGGGTCTGTTTTTATTTTAAATGGAGTTCGGCAAATGCAAATGATTTACGATTTTATCTTGTTTAGCTATAAAACTTTCATGAAACGCAAATATCTTTGATTTTAAAAGGGAAATAACTGAATAACAGTATGATGGGTGGTTATGTGTATGTATGCATGTTGTCATTTTTGACTGATACATCATCATCAGCTAACAAGCTGAACTTAATTAAGACGTGTGTGTATTTTCAATGATCAGTTAGATTTAGACATTTAATTCTTTAATAGTAATAATTAGATTTTTTTATTTCTCATTATGGTCATGACCGTATGGCGCAAAAACGCAAATAAATTTCTCTGAGCTCGGCCTACTACTTCACAAACTCACAATAACGAAAACTTTAACATCTATGATATTTGAGTTCATTGAGTAATAAGAATAAAGAAACAGACGCCAATACCTTCTTCTTCACATGAATTAAAACTGCAAAATGTTCTGATTGGTCTACTAATTATTATCGTTCTGATGGAATTGAAGAAACAAATTAATATATCAGACTTTTTTTTTAGAACTAAGTATGCACTTGCACACTGTTCACTTAACATTTTACTTGTGGTGTTTATAGTCAATTACGATTAGTAAGATACGGGATTAGTACTTTTCGGGTGAGCCCAATTAGTTTCACACTAACTTCGATAGGCGTTATACTTATACCGCCCACCCACGGGACAGGTCTCTTCACTCCGTGATAGAGAGCCCCTTTTCGATCCGAAATTATTCAGGCTTCCCCAAAGTACTCACGTGACTACAACTGTATATCTTTAAATAATTTGTCCCCTTGATAAAAAGACGAAGATAATAAACCCGCCGTACCTACAAATACATAACCACAAATAACTGTTTAAAATCGGCATTATGTTAAACTTAAATAAATTTATTACAAAAATCTTATTAAAATTATTCTGTACCCTTCAATTACTGTCAAAAATAACAATTGTTATACACAAGAGAAAAGTGTATTGACATTGAGCTGGCGGCCGCGCCGCGCAAGAACCTCCGTGGAGGATCAAATATCAATCTGCGGGAAAGATCCCCCATGCGGATATGATTGGGGATACATTCCGCTCGCGTCACTGAATACTGAGCGACGAGAAAAACTTATAACGTCTCCAAGACGCTGGCGAATTTTCAGACATACTTGTATACATTATTGAAGAAATCAGCATATACTTACAGATCGAGTACACGAACAGAAGACCAATTCAGTCAATAAAAGAATGAAATCTGGTCTTTACTTTTATACATACACTATCTAAATTAAAGCAGTTTACAGAGTGTTTATTACTACAAATATTTTCATTTTGTCATAGCGTCCCTCTTGGTTCTGTTACGAAAGTATTTAGAAAGTACACAGTGTTAAATCTTGTACTATGGCACGGAACCCTTCGTGCGCCAATCCGATTCGAGTTTGCCCGGTTCATTTATAATATTACATTTTTCCAGTAAGGACTCCTACATAGATAAACCTAAAAAGTAAAACCTCATTCCTAAACAACATTTTATCCAAATCGTTGGAGCCGTGTCCGAGATACATCATTTATTTTATGTATATACAAAAAAAAAACTACTTTCTATACTTAAAAGATTAGTACTTACTAGTTCAAATTAAAATTATCCGCGCAGATTACTAATAATAATAACTTGAGACACCTCACACACAGCCGTCTGATCCCAAACTAGGCAGGGCCTGTACTATGGTAACCAGACTGCTGATAAACATACTTATATATTTCTAAATACATACATATTATAGATAAACTACACCCAGACACAGAACAAATGAGTCATGCTCATCACACAACTATTTGTCCTGGCTGGGAATGGAACCCACGACCTCTGGCTCAGCAGTCAGGATCACTAACCTCTAGACCAGAACCTATGTTTAATTAAGGTCTAAAAAGCACTATTGTATTATATCTACGAATATCATGGTTATTGTAATATATTCAGTGCAGTCGATCGTCTGATATTAATTAAATGGCTCAGATTTGACCCTTTAATTTGTATTTTCATCCTCCTCCGAACCTTTTTCCCAACTAAGTTCGGTGGTCGGCTTTCAGTCTAACTACGATACGGCCGAACTTTGATATTTTACGTGAAGCGACTGCCATCAGACCTCCACAACCCAAGTACTAGGCGATATCGAAGTTCTATAGTTATAGCAGCTTGTCGGACTTTTTCTTTTATTTTTAGGGCTCCAACTACCCGTAACGAATGCCACATATTGTACGTATGGCAACCTAGACCTAGATGGATTAACGGGCTTTTCGAGCCACGGAGGGTTGTCAATGTGTTAAGAATGATCACCCATCCTAAGACTAACCTGGCTAGTATTACTTAACATTGTAATGTGCTAACCTACTCGGTTACCACTTATTTGTGAAATAAAAAAATACTTTTAACTAGCAACACGCCCCGGCTTCGCATGGGTAGCAGAGACATCTTCAACAATCATCATCACATTTCAACCAATTTACACAAAACCTTAAAAAATTATACACCTAGACCTTCCTCATGAATCGCTCTATCTATTGGTGAAAACTGCATGAAAATCCGTCCAGTAGTTTTTGAGTTTATCGCAAACAGACAGACAGACGCGGCGGGGACTTTGTTTTATAATATGTAGTGATACGATTGACCATGTGATCAATTTTTCACAAAACTCAGTACTTCAGGCGGTTTATAATACAATTGTATTACAGTTATATATATATATATATAGATACACATACACACTTCTTACTACACTCACGATACACACTACATTTTTAAAAAACATGGCAAATATTCAATAAATAGCTTGCAATTTGTACTTACATGGCTTGTGTTTGGGTTCGCTGGTGGGACGCCATTACGTCACCCAAGGTTGTGCTGAAAATCAGCGCTGCGGCACCAATTTCTTTGAGGCCACAGCAATGCTGAGCATATACCAGTTTTTGCGCATACGTGACGCACATAGTAACATGTAATTCGAAGAGGCGACAAACAAAAACACTGTATTGTTTTTTCCATATTTAAGATAGGCGTAGTGTTGACATTAGAAAACAATATTATATGCCCACAGACTGCGCCCACAGATTACCATAGAGTATAGACTTTTTTTTTTATCCGACCATAAGGCTCACTACGTTATTTTCTATTTTTTGTTTTTTACTTTTTTATTGTGTACAATATGTTCTTTATTTAATATGTCTTGTGTGCGTCCAATGTATGTGCATAATAAATGGTTTTTCTTTCTTTCTTCTTTCTTTCTTGTCACTCTAATCTGAACAACTAATATTTACTTTGTTAACTCATACAAAATCCTATTCACTGTATCATTGAGACAAATAATAACAAGTTCATGTAATAGCAACACTCTTATTGACTAAAATAACTCACGCATGAGGTTTATCACATCGGTGTAATACATACTCTGTTTTTCCTTCCATTCCCCCGCGAGTTCTTAGAACTAATGTTTTTATTCATGAAATGTTCTCAGATGCGTCTTGATACTCGTTTATTTTGTTATAATTCGCTCTTACTGTATTTGTGTTCTAATATTATTATGTGTATGTATGTGTTTGTCTTTTAATCATACTACCTTAGAAATGTAACATAAGTAGATTTGACAAAATCACAATAGACGCATAAATATTGTTGGCCTGTATGTAGGTTGACTGGCCTGTTGGTCTAGTGCCTAAGTGGTGGTCGTGGGTTCGATTCCCACCCGAGTCTGGGTGTTCTTTGTGTCCGTTGTTTGTATGTTTGTAAAGTCCCCCGCAACACAGGAGTAATTCCTAATGCGAGAGTTGTCTTTTACAAAAAAAAAAAGAAATATTCATTTGTCTGCATACCGCTCCCTGCAGTTTTTCAATGAATATATTATTATGTAAAACTATTTTCAGCGCGTAATTGTTATAAATTGTAACTTAAAAAATAACTATTTCTGTTATTATTTGTTCGTGGGAGAGCCATGCTTCGGCACGTATGGGCTAGCTCGACCGGAGTGATACCACGGCCTTACAGAAAAACGGCAGTGAAGCAATACTTGCATTGCTTTTCGCCGAGTGAGTGAGGTTACCGGACGCCCTAACCCTTCCCTCTTCCTCTCCCCCCGTCTCCCCTTCTTCCCCCCTTCCCCTACTCCTACCTTAAAGGCCGGCAACACACTTGTGACTCTTGAGTTGTAGGTGCCAATGGGCGGCGGTAGTCATTTACTATCAGGTGACCCGTCTGCTCGTTTGCCCTCTATACCATAAAAAAAACACGAAAAAATTGTGAAATCTGATTTATAGTTCCAAAGATTAAAACAAATAATCAAAAAATTTCCTTCCTTCAAATATCTTTGCCCAAATCGTACACCTTATTTCGCTTAGTCATTTTTGCATTCTCCCGTCGAAATGAAAGAGTGCCTAAGTCCACGGCAATATGTCGACGATTTAAACCTTTCGGTCACGGAGTATATCGTCAGTATCTATCGCTACTAACTTCATCGAACAGCCTCCATCAATCTTACTTTCCTTTTCAACGACTAGATTTTATTTCTGGTTCGCGGATTTATTTCAACGTAACTATTATTACTTTGCTATTTGATTTATTGCTTACCTGGTTCTTACACTCATGTTGGGGCGATTTAGAGGCGATTTTTGAAGTGAAACTTCTTTAAAATCGTTGTGATTTGAAGTTCGATGAAACGAGAAACTCACATTAAAAAGAGAGAAACAAGACAAACATTCATAAATAGGATTTAGCCTATGAGAGAATAAGATAGAATACAAGTATACAGTGTTGCCTATAATCTTTGAAAAGAGGCAAACATGTTCATAAATAGGATTTAGCCTGCGAGAGAATGAGATAAGGAGGTTTCCTATAATCTTTGTCTTTGTCAATGTCAACGTGGTGTAATTTTTGTGCATTGCATATTAAAATTCGTTAGTTAATTAATTTATGTTAATTTAACCAATCTGTGTTAATTTGACCAATAACTTTCATATGAATTATCTAAAATCAAATTTATTAACTATTACTGTTGATTTTACTTTTTATTTCTCATTTTATCGTAGGCTACTTTTCTGAAGTTTCACTTCTGCCGTGTGTGAATTGCCAACACACTTTTTTATCGAAGTGAAAATTTCTTTAGTCGCCGTCGAGGGATTTTTAGTAGGGGCAAAAAATATGAACATGCTTATGTGCCGTATTACACCAGACTGGTGACGTGGAGTTTTAAGTTTTAACTTCTGTCGGCAGTCCCTATGACTATGTTTTTTTCATATCATGTTATCTTACTATGGAGTAGGGTCGTTAGAAGCTCTATGGGAGGGGGGATTGAGAACTGTTGCTGTGTTTGTTTGTAGGCATCGGTAAACGCTTTCCATCGGGTAAAATTGTAATTCTATAGTTATTCTCCTTTTTAACCGACTTCAAATAAGAAGGAGGTTCTCAATTCAGCTATATTTTTTTATGTTTGTTATTATTATTATTTGAAAAACTCTTTTTTTTTATTTGGAAGGGTATATTGCTGGTTTCGTTAAAACAGGTATAAAAAACAAAATTAATTGCTTTGAATTTTTTTTTTAAAAGTCAACAATACATGAGGTACCTAACATACAATCTTACTTTCATACTCTATATCTCAAGAACAAATGTTTTACAAAATCTCATCCATCTCTACAATTTGATACAGTCTCTACATTTTGTCCCCTTTCACACCTGCACTCTACGCTCCACACGTAAAATATTGAGCAGAGGTCCCGCAGCTCGGCCTCCCGCCGCGATGCAAATTGACTCAGGGGTCCTCTGTGCACTCCCGATTATGTGACGAACTCTATGTGCTCTACATAGAGTTATATACCCTATTGTATTTTATAAGACATTCTAAACAGAATAGAGTTTTGTTGCAAATGCGATAGAGTGAAAGCTTTTGTATGTTTTGTAGAGTTATTGGATCTTTTGTGTAATATGATATAGAGGTATGTTATGTGAATGGATTTAGACTCGATTAGATCGCTTTCGGAGTGGTTTTTTAGCTAAAATAATGAATAGTAGCAACCCGTCCCGGTTTCACACGGGTAGTAGAGACATCTTCAGCAATCATCATCATATATCAACCAATTTACACAAAACGTTAACAAATTATACATCTAAACCTTTTTCATGAATCACTTTGTCTATTGGTGATAATCACATGAAAATCCGTTCAGTAGTTTTGCAGTTTATCGCGAACAGACATTCTTTTTTTTTATTATGTAGTGGTATGGTCGAAACCTAACCAACGCCGACGTTAACAAACTCTTCGTAACCCAATGAAAAGCAAAAAAAAGAAGGGCCTGTTGGTGTAGTGGACCTTGGTCCTGACTGCCGTGCCAGAGGTCGTGGGTTCGATTCCCATTCAGGACAAATAATTGTTTGATGAGCATGATCATTTGTTCTGTACCTGGGTGTATTTTACCTATAATATGTATGTATTTAAGTATGTTCATCAGCAGTCTGGTTACCATAGTACAGGTTCTGCCTGGTTTGGGATCAGACGGCCGTGTATGAGATGTGTGGAGTTATTATTATTATTTGCAACAGACGTCGATTTTATAGAAGATAAAATTGTAGCGTAAATATTGTCAATTCGCTCTCTGATAAATAAAGTTCAAAAAATTAAATAATAGTCAGTTCTACGAACGTACAATTTCTTCCAGCGCTGTACGTAATAGAGGAGCGTGGGAGAGCGTCAATAATCGAATAGTGACGTAACAACATACGAGTGACGTCACTGATGTTGAGAGCATTCATAGTCACCAATAACCGCTTGACTAAATTTAAATGAGTTACCCAAAACTTTATTAGGTCACGTCCACAACATCCAACACAAAGAGGCCCTAATACGAAACAGCGCGAATAATTGCGTACCGCTGCGAACGCGCGCGTACGGCTCCGGTGTCAAAGAGTACTAATGACGCGTCGACCGCACAGAAACGCAAGACGCTTGACGAAATGTTGCGAGCATTAATTACAACAGTGTCGAGTTGCGGCGCGGGTGGAAAGTTTAACCAACAATATTATAATAGATACATATTATATAATGTTTGTGTGTTGTCTTCTTTACAATCTGGAGTGTCAGAGTAATTTAATTATATATATATATGCAAGAAATACTCAATATGGGCCAATGAAATTACATAATAGATTCCGTAAACAAAATGTAAGAAACTGTCTCACAACCATTAATATAAACTATGAAAATCACTAACTAATAGTAATTGCCAACTTGTTCCTACCTGTATCCGTACTCAAGTCATCGTTCTCCACTTATTCCTACCCTTTTATAACCCCACTATTTATTAATATTTATCAATAGCATTGCGTTACCGGTATAGCTAGTTAAAATAATGTATTTTAACTTATTTTAATTAAATAGTTAACTGTGTTATCATCTATTACAGTTTGTCCCTATTTTTAATAAAATAAATAAGAGTTTTTGAAGTAGCGACAACACATTTTTGATTTTTACGTCTAAGAGAAATAGCACATCTCTTTATGTAGATTTGCCCTCTAACGTTCTATCCTAAATTACATTATTTCAGTAAACCAAAGATCAGACAAAGTCAAAGATTACATAATGCTCCCATTCACATCAATTAATTATAATTAACGACTACCATTCACTCCCTCATAAATATATTTTAACAAAGGTCCCACAAAGTGCAGTAAATTTATTAAATTTCCAAGTATCCCATTTTACTTTATTTTATAAAAGATGTTGACTGATAAGAAATGCTATTGGCTTCATTACGTCAATGCCGCCTCTACGTCATTTGTAGAAATTAATAGGCGCCAATATCATGCATATGTTGTGGCATATGCAATAGCATTTGCGTGCTATTCTCGATGTTATATGAACATGTCTTTTAAAAGCCTGATATCGCCTGAAGATATCGCCATTTTTAGTACTTTTATCCCTAAAATTACTTGAGTATAGTTGTGCTCCACTTTAGTTTACCTAAAAACTGCGTTTGTTTTTGTTTTCACAGGATAATAATTACATAATGGAATTTCTTCCTTCTTTCCTTTGCGTAACAATAGGGCCTTGACTTTAAGCATGGATACACATTAGTGTTAATAGCAGCTATTTTTTTATTTTTTTTTTTGGAAAGACAACTCCCGCATTAGGAATTACTCCTGTGTCGCGGGGGACTTTACAAACATACAAACAACGGACACAAAGAACACCCAGACTCGGGTGGGAATCGAACCCACTATGGCATAGCAGTCAGGGTCACTAACCACTAGGCCAACAGGCCAGTCGAAGTGTGAAATCGATCTACAAAAAAGGTTTACAGCACAGTTTTTTTAATTAACATTGCCCATTCATATTAGTAAACTTGTGCCATGATGTCGTTTGCTAATGGCACCGAATTTTTAATATAAAGTACAATATGTGTCCTTTTACCTACAGCCATTAGTTCCAGTTAATTCTGACACGTTGTGAATAGCTTCAGGGTGCAACCGGCTCTGATATCAAAGCTAATGATGATGCGTCCGGCCATGCGCTACCTACACCCTATAACCTTGTTGTCCTGGCGATTTAGACGCTTTTCGTGGCAACAGCCTCTAAACACATCTTAACATTTTTGCACAATACGTAAGTGAGCGATTTTATGTGATTTAGATGGAGAGGAAATTTCTAAAAAGCGATGCATATGCAATAATACTTAAAGCTAGTGCGTATACAGTGCTTGTGTGATTGACAAATAACCTTTCCTTTAATGAATCAGACAAATTTTGATTTCGAACGATAGCACACTTGTCATTCAGGCTCAATTACAATAAAACTTGGCTGTAAATGAAGATGTAACTTTGTAATGTTTAACTGTTTCACATCTTTATCCTAAGCCATTTCTTACTATTCTTATTAATAGAATAGGGTTAAAAACTACTGTCAAAAAAATAAAAAAATTGTAACACCCTTTAAACACACATTAAAAGTGAATGACAACAGGGGGATATGACGTCATGACCCCTTATTTCATACATGTTACATACACATAACGAATAGTTTTGACGTTTAATAAAGAGAACCGTATTATACAGAAACCAGTTTAGTGAAAAAAATATATTGTCTTACTAGCAGCGCCCCGCGGTTTCACCCGCGTAAGTCCCGATCCTGTGGGACTATCGGGATAAAAAGAAGCCTGTTAATCCAGGTCTCCAGTTTTCTACATACCAAGTTATACCATACGCAATCGCTTCAGTGGTTTTTGCGTGAAAGAGTAACAAACATCCATCCATCTAACCAAACTTTCACATTTATAATATTAGTGGGATTTACGAATAATGGTCCTTTGCCATTGTAAAGAAATATAAATACTAAGTAAAATGAATGATTACTTATACTGTTAACAGTAGCTACACATAGCTCCAGAAACACGGCCTATCTTGTCAGAAACGAGTTAATGCTTTATCGAAATCTATTTATAAGGCTACGTCGCATCATTCCGCTCATAATGTGCTTTGGGTAGTTCGAGACCTTTTCACGCACGGCTTGAGACCCAACAAGCTCGGATAAAAGGGGTACCTCGAACCCCAGAGAGGGATGGGATTAAATATAGTCGCGAAACTCAGGTGATGGTCCTTGGTCCTCTATCGACAATACGTTTAGTGAAATAGACTTTTGACGTCAAAGGGATCAAGGCTTGGTTACGATAGAACGTATTTACTGTTTTATTTTTTTGGTTTGAGATTGGAACGTTACGTAAAGCTTTCTGCCAGTATGACAGTTCGATGATTGTAACAGGTTGTCTATTTTTGTTCCTTTTGTTTATCGCCATGTCAAGGTGGAAACATTTTGGATTTTTTTTAAGAACACCATTTTTCTTGCTTCTTGTTTACTACTAAGAAGTTACAAAGGATGGTGTTTGGCAAAGACTGAATTGACGTAGGTATATTGAAGCCACTGTCACTCTGTTCTCACTCTCGTAATATAACTTAAAATTCTGAATTCAACTTCTTCATACAATGTTAAACAACATTGTATGAAGAAGTTGAATTCTAAACCTTTTTTATTGGCTTTACTTAAAACGGCTACATGTTACATAATGTTGATGAAATGTATTCAATTGCTAATTTTTCAGAATTTGAAAAAAGTACAATTAAAATATTTTCTCCACAATATAATTCAAATAATATACAATAGAATACTTTATCTGCCACAAATACTTATAAATATGTAGAAGCTCGCATGTGGTCTCAGTTAAGAATGCTTCCAACGTATCTACGGACAACCAAAGGATTATGTCAGTCGGGTGGGCACCGGCATTGCCGACCGCTAGTGTGCACGCTCCGTAACACCGAAATTTGAACACGAATTGAATACTATTATTATGTACTGTATATTTTGAAACCGTACTTACTACAATGGATATCTATAATCACCTATCTTTACTGTTTTCTGCTACTTGAACTTTAAAGCTACAATTTCGTTGAAGTAGGTCTATTGTGTGCAGTGATACAAACATAACGGCAGATCAACTAGTCTATAACCTCTTATAAAATGTTTTCTTTCCGAGAATGCTGTGCAAAGTATCGTTTCTCAATATTCATACACAATTTCACTCAAAAGATTGCTTAAAAAGACTTCAGCACACTACAATATCGAACACATAAAGAATCATGTTCAATTTGGAAGCATCAAACTGTCGTTTAAAAACACAGTCGAATAGACAGCAATAAAGCGTTCGGCAGTATTCGCAATGCGTGCAGTGAATTCTAACTATTTGCGTTTGCACGCAACCGACGTCGCATGGCGTTCACACCTAACACACGCGATTCTTACTCCGAGGATTATAACAGTATTATTATGGTGTTATTATTGGTCGGATTTAGTTGATTGACGGTGTTAAGAGTGGAAATAGACTCGATTATACTAATTTTATTAGCTTTTTTGGGTGGGGAAAAAACGACTTGTCGTCGGTTTTGTATTGCGTGCTAATAATATTAACGTATAAATAAATATGTAAAACATTTTATGGTACTTATGAAACTAATAGCTTGTTTTACAATCGTGAAATATTCTAGATAAGTATCTTGATACTTGATCTGGGTTATTTAATGGGTGTAAAATTGAAGTAATGTAAATTTGTCGTTTCCGTTTCAGTGGGAAAGATCGGTAGCTTGATAGGCCTACGGTATGAGGCAGCAATGACTTTACAATAGTCGGACACATGAATGAGAATAAAAGTTTATTAATTTAGTATATATATAAGACTCATAAGGTAACGCCAATTGCAGTAACAAGTGACATTCGCGATTCGCGACAATTTCGCGATCCTAGGAACATGAAAAATTGGAATACTTCAAGGTTGCATGCATGAAAACAATGCATGGTGTGCATAAAAACGACTACTTCAAGGTACAGGCGTTGAGTATATATGTTGACCTGTCATCGTACATATTTATATACTCGAACTGTCATAGTATGATTTCTATACAATGACAGTTCGAGTTATACTGGGCAATGAAATAAACTAAATATTAAGGTGGAAATTCGACCACTAGGTGATCTCTGCGCACTTATAGTGAAACCCAGCACCCGCACTTATAATTACAACCAAACACATATATTTTAGTTATGTATTATAGTTATAAATTATAACTAAAATACATATATATTAGTTATAATTTATAGCACAAATAAAACTATTATTATTTGTAGCTTGCCTGTGTTGGTAGTTCTAGCGATTCTTGATAATTATAACTACATACTACGCTTTCACTGATTAAAATTGTTGATTAAGGCCATGGATTTGCCACTTTGCGACAAAAGGTAATAACGAATTTTCTATGTCATGGTAAAGTAGGAGTAAGGATGATTGCAAAATGTTGTGTTCTTAAAGTAAAGAAAATGTAATACACACTACAGACTTTAGTGTTGAGATTTAAGTACTCTACAGTAAGAACAACCATGATGATCAATAATCTGGATGATCAACAGTTAGGGAAAGCAATTATCAAATTCGGTTAATCGAAATCCAAATTTAAGATTGTGCTTAGGTGGTAAGATTCATAAATACTCCTCAGAACTGTTATCTGAGAAAAACGTAATATTCATTTCATTCATTCAGAATTCATTTTTTAAAAGAATGATTTTGACAGATGAATTGTATACTACGCAGTTTTTAAACGATTCTTGTGAAACAAACTCCCGGCTATAAGGATGTTGACTTTATCACAATTTTAGGTAACGTTGAAACTAAATGATAATTGTAATGGTTAAAAACCTAAAACCACATTTCTTTTAATTTAAATAAGTATAATACATTTTAAAAAGTTGATTAAGTATTTAATCCTATTTATGACTATTATCACGTGACTGCAAAACACTAACCAGATCCATTACGTCATTAACCTATAAATGAGCTGACGGCTGTCAGTTGATACCATTGTATTCTCCACATAAATGTATTTATTCTACTATGTTCATGAAGCAGATGCGAGTGTTTCAGCGGAAAGTTTTAAAAGTAACTTTATTTTTTCGATTTTTGCAACAAGCTTATTTTAAATAGAATATTATTTATGTGTTAAATAAGGGCCTAATTATAAAAAAAGCGATTCCGCAAGTACATGGTGTTTCAAAAAAGCCCATAAAAGCCTTAAAAGTGTGGAAAAGCGCGATTGTCGTTAGTTTTTTAAGTACCCGTTTGATACAATGTCCACACCCACCTGAAGGGCTGTCTTTTCCAATTTAAGTGATATAATTATACAAAGGAAACCGGCGAAGTGTGATTTGAATTTGCACGGACAGGGTTCCGTACGATGAATATGTGCCTATCTACCAATAATTTATCCTAACAACAAACTTAACATTGCACTTGAATGGCATGTTCTCTCATACATTTCAACTCAAATGTATGTACGCACAATATTGAGAGATGTACCATGTTATTTTATGACCTACTTATAAGTTTTTCTGTAATCTAAAACTATTAATAACATATGTTTGAAGAAAAGGGGGGTAGAGGCTGTATGGCCAATTCATAGTTCAATCAATTCATAATTTTCTTGAATAGCTGTTAATTTTAAAATTATGAAATGAATATATTGTAGACTGACACAACAAGCCCTTTCGTTTGATAGATCACACGATACAGTTTGCAATTCCTTTTCTAAGTAGGCCTCCAAAAGTGACCACAATTTTCAAAATTCATTTATTTTCGTTGCATATCTGTATTTAGGTCACAGGAATTGATGTTTACTAAATTACAACTTAATCAGTCCAGTAGATTTGGAGCAAAATGGCCGGGACAGGCGGACAGACGGACGCATGAGTGAGCCTATGAGGGTTACGTTTTTTCATAACATACGGAACCCAAAAAGATCTCACCTCTATTCCTCTACTATAACCATAAAGCCATCAAAACAAAGGTCTGTTATTGCATTCTAAATATGAAACTTCAAATACTCCGCCGCAATAGTGTTGGCCGCTTTGACTAGTGCGCTCGCTGCACCAATAACAGCCACGCAACGAATCAATGTTTTTTACTCCCGAATAAAAACCACTGACCGTAAACCAAAGAGGTCGTGATATGGAGTGTACAATCACCTCGTAAAATTTATCCCATGCCGCGACAGACGCCTTCACACTGGCGCGGATGTCACATTTTCAGACCATCGGAGCGAGAAATAAGTACATTTTTGCCCACACGATGTAATATAAAAAAAATAATGACATATTTTAAAAGTAAATCCTGGATGTGCGGTATTGACAGATGATGGAGAAACGTTCTCTTCGCGAGGCACACTCTTGCGCGACGCGCTTACGTTTCTTGGGAAATGAATTTTTTTGTCAATATTTTGGCGTCTACTCCAGATTTGTTGGACAAATATTTTTATCCGTAAACGTTTCTGGGAATGTTTGATATGTCGCGTATAGACGTGTTTTCCTTTAGGAAAATTCATCGCAGGATATTGATGTAGCAACATCAAACGTTTGTTTAATATGTTTACGTTGTGTTATTCCGATCTTGATACGTTTTTTTTTCGTGCAAATTACAACATATCTGTATAATCTTCATTATTCGGCCTTAGCTTTGCCACCGATAGACGATTTTTATACGCTGGGGATTATTATTTCTAAACATTTCTTTTTCTTTTGCTCATGTGATTAGATATAGAATAATAAACAATAAATGCACTAACAGACTTGACACAACATGAATTCTTAAACTGAATTTATTATTTCTCTTATCATTATTGAAGTCAATAAAAAAATTCTTGTTTGTTTATAATGTTCGCCGCGTTCACACAGTCTAGAGCATTGCCTGGTGGACTGGTGACCTGTAACACAGGTGTCCTTCAAACCTATGTATCTCTGACAATAAAACAGCATGGTTGTACATTTATTGGTTGTTTATTGTCATCGTATTTCTAAACCAACATCGGGAGATAAAATAAAATATATAAAAATAAAAATTAGTACGTCTACCATTTCACCATCTTTAAATTTGAATTATATCGGTCCACGATACTACCACACTGTTAAATTGTGAGTATCCTAAAGCTCACAAAAGAGGTTTCCGTAATCTTATTCTACTACTAATAACGGCTAAACGGATCTCGATGAAATTTGACACAAAGGCTACTTTTTACATCGAAAAAAATATCGAAAATCAAAATTTCCACGGGAAAGAAGTCGCAGACGAGCCAGTTTAATATATTTCTTCTTTATTTTTTAATATGAATCAAGGTATCAGGACGTTTAATCTTCACCTTTTTCAGTAAACTGTAATAAAAAATATTTTTAATAAACAAACTTTTCAACTTTATAATATTACCAGCAGCTCCCACGTCCAATAAATGGGCAATACAACAACAAATGATTTTTTTTAAATTGCACCGTCACATATAACTCGTTAAATTTTTTAAATTAGTATAGAGCACATACATACATAGCTAGATTTAAGATTACAGACAGAAAGTATTATACAGTATTCATTTATTCATTCTTTCTGACGTATTTATAAGACGGGGACGTCCTTTGAACTTTCACCTTCGCAATGTACCTTCGTTTAATTTGTTCGTGATAGGTTATTCTTTGTCCCTTCGACATTCAAGCCGCTTCACTTTTATAATTCAGTAAATACTCATCTATTTCGGCGTCAACTTATATAAATGATAATAGTACCGCTCGTTCAATTTGTGGGCCCTCGCCTTAACACTGTTAAACAAACTTTCTAACCAAATTAGAAGTATTTAAGGCCCCAAATAACAAACCCCGCTTAAACATCATTTAAAACAATAGATAAAAAATGTCGTTATTTACTTTCCGACCGATCTACCGCCGACTGTCATATAAATTGGACTGGATTCTTTCACGGAACAGTTTTAATGAGACCTTTACGGGCACCGAGACTTTGATGCGATAACTTTTTTCGATATTTTTCGTCTCCCCATAGAAAAATATGTACTATCCTTTTCTTGTGCAACCACTTTTATATAGTTGCGTCTCTGTCGCTCGTAGTAACTGCAAACGAAGACCGCTCGAGGCATCTGCAATCAATGGAGCGTACAAATTGAAATAAGATAGCAAGATGTACCATAGCTCATAATAAGAGGCTCTGCTTGATACTGCTTTCATCCTGAAAGATTTTCTCTGTATGTAAAACTCGTTCCGTTAGATGCTTACTCGACTTATGGAAGTGCTTCGCTGCCGTCATGTGGGGATGATTGGCTCCGAAGTAAATCAAAAGACGTTTACTAACTGCGCTGTTCGACGATTTTTACAGCAGTATGAGACTTTGAAATGAGTGTTTGGTAACTTGGTTTCATATAATTTCATATAGGCTTACAGAATGTATTTCTTTGTAACTTTTTTATTAAGATACGCTTCGAAAGAAGGTTATTGGCATATTTTGTTTATAAACGCTTTCCTATTATTTTGTATATGTACTTCATTTGTTCTTGGAGGTTGTGCAAAGTATTTTTTTAACCGCCTTCAGAAAGGAGGTTTTCAATTTAACTGTTTTATTTTGTGTGTATATTACGTGATATCTTCGCCATTTGAGAATCCTTCTTATACGCCGTCCCCTTTCTATCGAAGCTATGACATTCTAACTCACGAAAGGATTGCAATATTTAAAAAGTCTTCTATAAAACGAAGATGGATTATATGGATGGATGTTAGCTTTACATAGTCCAGCAGCTCCGATTCGAGTAAATATCTACTTTGGTCTACCTTATAGGATTAAGGGTAATAAACATAGCCTTAACGTTGAATAACACTTCCGTTATTATCTTTCGAAGAAAAACGAGCGTCATAATACTCATAAAAAATTAAGGCTTTCTGTGATATAACGAAGGAGGTTATAATAAATTATCTAAATAAATTATAATTAAATCATTTTTACGGCATTTAAAATTAAAATTAATGGGCGTCAAAGCTATAATCCCTTGGAACATTCCCAGGGGTGGGCAGAGAGACGCTCAGTAAACCGAACGACGCCGGAAAGGTTTATAGGATTATATAGTAATTTATTTATCTTTGTAACAGTTTATTAGAGTTTAATGTTGTATTGTATATTTTTGTTACAGGTATGTACTGCTAAATATACCTATAGTATTAATGAAGACGTTCATAGTACACATAGGTAAGTTGAAGTGAGAATATCTATATATTAACACGTGAGGTGAATTCTTTGTACGCATTTTTTAAGCAAACGTGCACAGACAGGAATATGAAATTTTAAATACTTTAAGCTTATATGTAGAAGTGCAGAAAGCATTTTTTTTTAAACATTATCTGTTTTTATATATGTAAAAGTGGCTACATAAAGCTTTAGAAGTCCAGTATATATCTTGACCTGTCATGATATAAAAGTCTATACAATGTCAGTTCAAGTTATATTGGCCAATAAAATAAAACAAGACATACAAAACGAACGAAATTTTTGCTGTTAAGTTAGAATGAATTTATCTGTGGGAGAGCCATGCTTCGTCACGTATGGGCCGACTCGACCGGAGTGATACCATGGCCTCACAGAAAACCGGCAGTGAAGCAATGCTTCGTTGCTTTTCGCCGAGGGAGTGAGGTTACCGGAGGCCCTAACCCTTTCCTCTCCCCAACTCCCCTCCTCTCTCTGTAACTCTAAGAAAACATTGAAAGAACTAATTCGTGGGAGAGCCCTACTTCGGCACGTATGGGCCGGCTCGACCGGAGTGATACCTACCACGGCCTCACAGAAAACCGGCAGTGAAGAAATGTTGTATTGTTTTTCGCGGAGTGAATGAGGTTACCGGAGGCCCTAAACCTTCCCTCTCCTTTTCCCTACCACTCTCCCTCTCTCTAACCCTCACCCTAAAGGCCGGCAACGCACTTGTGACTCTTGAGTTGCAGGTGCCCATGGGCTGCGGTAGACATTTGCCATCAGGTGACGCGTCTGTTCGTTTGCCCCCTATCACATAAAATAAATAAAAAGTAAAAAAAATTAAATGTAATTATCCTGACATATAATAACACTACACACTATACCACTGAGGTAGAACTTTTAACTTTGTTTTGGAATACATACTGAAACACTTGAGTGCAATGTTAATGCCGTGGGTTGGATTCCCACTCAGTGTAAATATTATTTAAAAAATGGATTATTGTGTGTTTTTGTGTGTTTATCTGTGTTCTACGTCCAAGTACAACCTATGCTTAGTTTGATTAACATCACGTTATTATAATTATCAACAAATTCTTTTCAACAAAATTATATTTTGAAATAAAATACATAGTCTGAAAGACTTTCAAATTCCACCTATATGCTTTGAAGACAATTTTACATTAATTTAACTTATAATTAAAACGTAATAAGCAACAGGTCGTGAACCAAATGATTCTAGACTTTCAGTGAATTGACACGACTGTACATTGAACGGAAACAATTTGCCTGCAAGAACACTGAAGCCGTATTGGTTTGACATAAACGACAAGCGGTGAGCGTTCGTAGTCTCTTTTAAATTATCCATAGTTTTAAATCATAATAATGTAGTTAGTTGCCACTCAAACGACTGTCAAACATAAGATATTGTTAAGTTTTGTACATTCACTAACACTTCAAGGGAATTTGGCGATAGAACGAGGATTAATAACATTTTATAATTAAGAAGCGTTTTAGTTTTCAGTTATAAGTAAATATAATACATCGATGTATTAAAATTCATTCTCCCTTCTAACTTTAATTTAATTTTTTTTTTGTTTCGCTAGCTGTCAAATCTGGAATGAAAATATAATAGACATAAGTTAAAGGAAATACAGAACTGACATAAAAAAATAATGATCTACTTTTTGTGGTATGTGTGTAAAATGTTAGAGAATAGCGAAGTTAAACAATTTACGTTTAATTAGTCGGTTCCGCTTATTAGTTGCACCGTCCACACGAAGTTAGCGCTACCGCGCCGGGAGACAAGTTTCTCAGGGGTTTAATTAGCCTTTAAGTTAATGGTGATTGTGTCTTCTTGAAGCGCATCGGCGCAGTGCACCAACTTAGGCATGTTACGTGCATGCTCTCATGGTCAACTTGCTTTGCAGACCGCTCGAACTATCATCTATACTAATGTAACAAAACTGAAGAGGTTTTCTGTTTAATTATGTTTGTGTTGTCGCTACATCAAAAACTTGTATTTAATTTATTAAAAATAGGAGCAGAATATAATAGACGACAAAACAGTTCACTATTTAATAAAAAGTAGTTAAAGATATTATATGACTAGTTATACCGATAACGTAACGCTATTGGTCGGTTGACAATGGTGGGGTGACAAAAAGGCCTGTACATGCCTATGCATTACAGGTTGATTAATACATTCACTTGTTATAATTGCAAATGTAAGTTTGCTTGTCTGTTTGTTTGTGACGCTTTCGTGCTTTAACTATTGAACCAATCATTGTGAAATTTTGCATACACGTTGTCCGGGATTCAGAAAACGATATAGGGTACCTTTTATCCAGAAAAAAAAAGGATTGTTCCCACGGGATAGAAAAAATATTTTAACGCGAGCAAAGCCGCCGGTAAAACCTAGTACAATAGTATTTTATAAAATTTCTTGAGGTACGTATGTTTGAACCCTGCAGTAATTTCTTACAGCACATTAAGTAAAAATAATATAGAAAGCGTTCTTGTATGTTTTCGTAAAACGAATTTCATTTCGCACTATCCTGAAACTCCACACGATATTGAAAATATAAATTTTAACCTTAACGAACTGAAAAATGTTCTTAAAAGAAAACAAAGAATTTAATATTTAAAACTATTGTAGGTGATTTTCTGTGTACCTATTCTTTTAAAATGTTCAATATCTTATGATAAAACTTTTTAGAATTCTGCCAATTTTTATAAAACAAATTACGTTTGAGCCAGTCTAATAGAATTGAAGCAAAGTAATTTAGGTTTCTTAGTTTTTCTTTTGTAGAAAATATTTCGTACTGCATACACATACACAATATTTCTTAAAACATTCAGTTAAGATAAAGTTTATAACACCTAACAGATATTTATATTGAAAACGAAATTATTACAGGTATCTCATGTCGAGTAATATGAGAACTTCAAAATGGTAGTAGATGCACAATATTTTTGATTGAAGTTCATTACAATCAAACTCATTAATTAGTTTGTTCATGTTCTAATGAGCATAGGTATATACAATATATTGCAAGACCCCACTTCGCTGAGAGGCAGCCACTTAACACGTTAACTGCCAACTCCGCATATGTGCGGGGTGCGAGTCGTGCGCTGTGGGCCAGCCCCGCGTATGTGCGGACCATATAGGTACCGGTTCAATTTCTATCGGTCAATGTGCGGCCGGCACTAAAGGAATCATTCTGGAATTTCATCTGGCACTCAACGTGTTAAGGCGACGCTTGTGACTCTTGAGTTGCAGGTGCCCATGGGCGGCGGTAGTCATTTACCATCAGGTGTCTGCTCGTTTGCCCCCCATACCATAATAAAGAGGTCTTGGCATCGGGGTATTCACGGAGGAGGTTATGAATTGATAAAGGCTAATAGATTAATCACGTGTATTAGAAACTGAGCTATCTACGTATATAATTAAAACTTTATAATGGATTCATCGATTTTGGTTCAGCAACTTGGCAGCCGTCCACTCTGACTGCCCGCTGAACCGCTTCTCTTGTTCTTTTCAATAGAATTTATACATTTAAAAGTAAGTACCAAAGAGTATACAAACCATAAACTTAATATACTAACGTAAAAGTTTATGATACAAACACTACGGTAACTACATAAAATTATTCAAATATTATATTACCTGCCAGGTTTGACCAAGTCGAAAGAGGTTCGAGTGTCACAATATTAAGAGGAATAAAATGCCTATAGTGAAATTATTATAAGATATTGTAAAACCCCGTAAAGAAACTTGTAAACGTGAAATACTTTTCATTGAATATTCATTCAATTTAGTGTCAAACTACATAGTTTGGGTAGGCATAATCACGTTAGGATGACCGCAGTGGAGGAACGGGTGTAATGTCCCTTACATTATATACATACAAATCACCGAAAAGTAAGGATCCTTCGACCAAGGTTGGAGAGCATACCTGGCAGGCCGTGGCCCTCCCATTTAGAAGAAGAATTATTCAGAAAGTTGTATATTATATTGATTAGCGCTAGAGATTTAATGTGCGATGCAGTATTTGTATTTACTACGAAGTTCGACTTATATCCGCTAGATGACACTGAATAATATTTTGTTATAGATGTCGCTACAATATAAATCTCCAACAACAATTTCTAAGCCTCCACACGATCCTTCAACTGTAGTAATATCTTACTAATATTATAAAGGTAAAAGTTTGTGAGTATGGATGGATGGATGGATGTTTGTTACTCTTTCACGCAAAAACTACTGAACCGATTGCGATGAAACTTGGTATGTAGATAGCTGGAGATCTGGATTAACACATAGGCTACTTTTTATCCCGATATTCCCACGGGATCGGGACTTACGCGGGTGAAACCGCGGGGCGCAGCTAGTAGGGTTATTTAACAAATTTCTTTGTCGACGCGTGTTTTTAATATGTTCTGAGTCGAATGGACAATCCACAAGCTATCGAGCGGTAGTGTGCAGCCCTGCGATGGATAGCAATGGCGAGTATAACGGTGAGCGTCTGTGACATAAAGAGCACTCTCTTGACCCAGACAATAAAGAAATCTAAGATCTCATAGCTTGCGTCCTTTACTTGAACTCATATTGTAATTGAACGTTCACCTCGCCAACTGCCACTGTACTGAGTATTGTGAGTTCGATTCCACTACAAAGAATGATTTATGTGAGTTGCAAATAATTGTTCTGAATTAGATTCTATTTTGGGGTCCCTAATAATTTGTTGGCAGTCTTCGTTACGTGTACCCTGGGTATTGAAACACGATATTTGTCACCGATTAAATATATTATTAATTCTATTATTTTCATCAAACTCACAGCACGTGTCACGCGAGGGATGCATTATCAAAACCAGAGCACCATCACAAAACCACGACCACTCTGTCAAGAGTGAACGACTGAGGAGGAAGGGCACGTGGCTGAGATGTCAGACTTAGAATCTAGTCATCGCGAGGTTAAGCCGCACATAATTATATTACTTACCACAATGATGTTATGCCAATATTTTTAACGACTTGCGTTTGAGCGGTTGCCAGCTAGTGGTCCTGTCCTAGAGGCCTCTCCAGTCACAAGAAATACAGGATATTCGGGTACGCGACCCTGGCCTCTGCGAGCTACTGCAGTCTCAGTCCCGTTCTCCACCCGAGACTTGCGATATCCCTTATCCTAGGTTCCTCTCCAAACCATATAACCATATTTATACAAATTTATATTCTTCTTTCTTTCCCGTCTTAAAACGACTACATTCTCAAGGAGAGCTTTCATCAGGCAAGTGGCTAGCCATAAAAGTAACAAGCCAAAACCATTACATATTGCACCGTCCCTAACGAAGGACAAGAATGTTTTTTTTTATGGTATAGGGGGCAAACGAGCAGACGGGTCACCTGATGGTAAATGACTACCGCCACCGATGGACACCTGCAACTCGAGAGTCACAAATGCGTTGCCGCCCTTTAAAGTGGGAGTAGGAGAAGAGGGGGAAAAGTGGGAAGAGGGGGGAGAGGGGAAGGACGGGAATAGGGGAGAGGGGAAGGACGGGAATAGGGCGGGGAATAGGGGGAAGGGTTAGGGCCTCCGGTAACCTCACTTACGCGGCGAAATGCAATGCTAGCATTTTTCTGCACTTTTCTGTGAGGCCGTGGTATCGAGCGGAGTCGAGGCGGCCCATACGTGCCGAAGCATGGCTCTCCCACGTAATATTTTTTTTTGTTTTTATTTATATTACCGCTCAAATAATTTTTGAGCGGTAGCGGGTTCTAATCCCATCCAGTACACTAACTAACATTAATAAAAAAGAGCTGTAATTTATGAAAGGTTTCTTAGAAGATAACTGCTAAGAATTCAATTTCTGTATGTATTGAGGAGGTGTATAAAGGTAGAATTTACAACAAATGCAGCAAGATTAAGAACAACAATCTGCAATTCTCAAATGCCAGTGTTCCCAAGACATCAACTGTGTTAACAAGTCTCTGGTAATTTATGTTGCATGCTTACATTGCAATAGTATGCTCTGGATTATCGACTTAGTTTGTAAAAGAATAAAGCTCTCTTCTCAATAACTCCGCCAAGACAATTATGAAACTTTAATAAACTTCTGAATAATTAGTTGTTTCTGCGAGAAGCACACTGCCAATAAAGATATATGTATATCTCGGTATTGTCACCCTTCTACAAGACATTAGAGCTCAATGAGACGAAGGCTGTACGGTATTAGATATTATTCCAAAGAAACCATGAAACTTATGGGAAGAAAATGCTAAAAGTATTAGGGCTACATAGATAAAGTAGGTATTTCAAGATAAAAATATAGAATATTAAAACTGTAGTTAAAGAAGTTTGAACCTTTAAGAATACTGATGAAAATCCTAGTTCTGTTTTCTTAGAGGATTTGCATTAAAATAAGTAAGGCCAAAAAATAAAACATGGTCTTCATATTAATCGCCTTTGAATTTAAAATAGGAACAAAGCTAGAAAAAAAAATTCAATATATTCTAAATTCAAATATTCACCACGAAGATGGCTAAATTTTTCCAACAATAGAGCGTCCAAGCTATCCAAATTGCGCCATAATCTTGTGTGGTGACCACGTCTCCTTTATGACACCCAGATTACATTCCGGCAACGTCATATCCGCCATATGAAACATTTTATCGCCACATTAACTTCCATTTTAGCTCGTGTGCCCATATTATTAAAGTCCTAATTTGGACCCCCTGGGTTTCTAATTATGGGGTCATTTTAGGAGATATTAAGACATTTATTTCTATAGACATTCGTATAGAAACACGTCAAATGTAGCTACTATTGTATCTTACTCATATTATCAAGGTGAAAGCTTGTGAGGATGGATGGAATGATGGATGACTGGATAGATGTTTGCTACTCTTTCACGCAAAAATGGCTGAACGGATCTGGATGAAATTTGACACAGAGATAGGTTATAATATATACTGACAGTTAGTATGCACAATATTTATTTCTTTCGAGAGCTAAGCCAGTGAATTAGTGGACAAGTACACCGCTTACCAACCATATTCTTCTTTAAAGTAGATTGGCGACCCAACTTACCATTAACTGTATAAATTTGACCAGGTGACCAGAAATCAAGCGCGATAGGCCTTTAATAAAGTAATAAGTCAAACTATTCTCAAATATTGTACTAACTAACAGAACATCGTTTTTGAACAATGGCCATGGATGCAACACGCCTTGTAGTTTTTTTCCTTTCCTTTTAAAAAGACAACTCCCGCATTAGGAATGACTCCTGTGTCACGGGGGACTTTACAAACATACAAACAACGGACACAGAGGACACCCAGACTCGGATGGGAATCGAACCCACGGCCTATGGCGTAGCAGTCAGGGTCACTAACCATTAGGCCCACAGGCCAGTCACGCTACACAGTTCCTGTTCTTAGAGCCACAATATCGATCATAGTTTGTCTCCAAACTTTATAAAGCATTTTATTTTGTCAGTTTATCAATATATACTTATATAATTAACAACGGGTACAAACACAGTCACAGTATGAAAAAGGTTGCGCCGCTCACCTCTCTGCCCCAGTGTATGTGTACAAACTTCCAAAATAGATATTGTATTTAATATCAATAAACAATCGGTCAGCGATAGCATAAAAACTTTTCCATCAAATAGAAAGTAACGAATTCATCCAATACAAATAAAGTTTTCAATCCAAAAGTAAATTAATCCACATACAACCGTCAAACATTCCAACTAGCTCTTCAAACAAAAAATAATTAAAAAGTTTCAAAAGCATTGCTGAAATATTTAGAGAAAATCAACAGACATTAATTAATACGGATTTGAATCAAAATAAAATATATATTTCTATTTGCATACAGTGTAGAAAGCTTATGTGTCAAAACCTGAAATACAAATAAAACTGTTTTGTCAAAGTTAATACATACCCATATGATTTTTATTTAAGATTTTTTTTAATTAGATTTATCAGGTACCGAAATGTGTGTGAAATAAAAGAGTTTTCTTCAAGTAAAAGTAGGTGCATATTTGAATAAAATATTAGTAACAATTATCTCTACATAGTATAAAACAAAGTCGCTTCCGCCGTCTGTACGCTTAGATCTTTTAAACTACACAACGGATTTTAATTCGATTTTCACCAATAGATAGAGCGATTCAAGAGGAAGGTTTATACGTATGCTTTCATATTATTTTATGTTAATTTGAATAATGATATGATGACAATTAGGAACTATTGTTCACCACATTGGTATCTACATTGCACCCGTGCGAAGTGCAAAGCCGGGGCGGGTCGCTAGTGTTACATAACTTGTTACAACCACAACTCCTTAGTACATTACATAAAAATGTATTAATAAGTTGAGTGTATGTTTTTTTATTGTACGTCATAGAGATTATACGTAACTGAAATATTAAAATGTTCTAAAATAACACTCGAAAATGCGATAATTTAGAAATATGATGTCCTCTGACTGATTTGGGTTGGTGATAAGATAAAATAATTTAATTAAAAATACAAGGCTTAGTCAAACACCTCGTTCGGCCTAATCAAATATTGTATAGGTATATGAGTATTTCACTCTATCTACTACGACCTCCAACTCTGGTAAAGAAAATGAGGTTCAAACAATATTAAAAAATCTTATTTAAATATGGAACAAGTTTAACCGAAAACGTATAAACGAAGACTCGGAGTCAAATAAAGAATCCGTATTATATTCGACGGGAGCTCGGGACCCAGTAATTTGTCTGCACTCCAAAACATAATATTTCATCAAGAGTTTTTGTATTGGTTCATTTGTCACGGACGCAATCACGTTTCGATAGAAATTTGGTTAGCGATGTGCGTTGTCTCGCTGCTACGAGTATGTGCCTCTATCTGACGTGTCTCGTAAATAGGTCGTGTTTTGTTCCTTTTTTGAACGTTCAAACATCGGCATCTTTTGGTCTGAAATCTATAAAAAAGCTCAACTTCGATTAAACAGTTCAGTATCTTCTTCTCTTCTTTTTTGTAAATAGATTTTCTTTTATTTTTTGAATAGCAAATGACTTTAGTATTATGGATATTTTTAATTTTTTTTTTATTAAACCCTATTATTAGCTTTACTTGTAACTAATCAACTAACTATGCAAAACAAATCTTGGAAATAAATTTTAACCTACTTTTAATTCATCATCCTCCGCTCCGGTTTTGACGAGTCCTACAGTTTGGGTTTATTAACGATGGTCTGATGATAAGCCAGGAGTTGATTAGTGGAATTCTTTCTTACTCTTTAATTTAATATAACTAAATTATGACTATTACCTTCGACAGAGCTTCATTGGTATCAATAACAATTTAATGACTTACTATCGAATGTCGGCCTCTGGGCTAATAACAATAATAAGAAAAACTAAGTTTCACTTTACTAACTACTACTTACTAACGTTTTTTTAATAAGGCGATCCTAGTCAACGAGTTATAATCATCACTGAGGCATGGCTAAAGTGTATGATATCTCAGTTCTAATCATTACTCCCCTACATGATTTTTTTTCCGATTACATTGTTTTAGTAATGACAAGTTGTTCTATTGCAACAATGAAACGTGGGAGAGCCATGCTTCGGCACGTATGGGCCTGCTCGACCGGAGTGATACCGCGGCCTCACAGAAAACCGGCAGTGAAGCAATGCCTACATTGCTTTTCACCGAGTGAGTAAGGTTACCGGAGGCCCTAACTCTTCCCTCTTCCTCTCTCCCTTCCTTACCCCTTATTGGGGAATACTACCTTCCCCTACTCCCACCTTAAAGGCCGGCAACGCACTTGTAACTTTTGAGTTGTAGGTGCTCATGGGCGGCGGTAGTCATTTACCATCAGGTGACCCGTCTGCTCGTTTGCCTCCTATAGCATAAAAAATAAAAATGTTTTGCAAAAATTTAATCAACAATTTAGTACTAGGGTTAATGACGTCACCACTTTGGAAAACCAACAGTATATATTATATATATTACTTTATGAGTACGATAGTTTTATATATATAGCGGTCACGTTCTTATTCAATAGCCCATTGAATAGCCAAGTTTCGTATGCAAATAACTTGGTTATCGGAACTTATCGCGACGGAAAGCCTTCCTACAAACAAGTCAGGGGGTCACTTGCTGTGACGTTTTTATTGCTCTAGATATAAATAGTTACATTTAAATGTCTAAGATAACGCACGAACCCTTACCTTACTTATAAATATAGTTGAAGTTTTATGCTACATTGCTTCTAAGGACTTGATAACGGTGATGAATTGCCATACTCCTTAAAAGATCCCAATGTCGATGTCAAGAAGAAAATCCATTTCGTGGTCGATAGCATTGGTTCTCACGAGTTTGTTCAGCAAAGATTACTCAGTTGCAGGTTCCAAGTTTGTTTGATTGTGCAAATACAAGGCGATACGCGTGTAGTAACATTAGCTAGCGAAAATGTGTATAACTTTGCCTACCTTGACGTTGAAATTAAGCGTGATGCTACATTAGCTACTTTACCATCCTTAGAAGTGAATTATTATTTCATTCATATGGGGTTAAGGCTATTCTATAAAATATAGGTAATTAATGGAATTGGTATACAAAAGAATGCATGTCTTTTGTACCTGGGAGACTCGGTAGCTTTTTGTAAAATCAAATTATTATTTTTTTGTAAAATTGCATTTTTACAGGAAATACAACTATGCAGTTGAACTTAAAATGCAAAACTGTATCTGTTTACAAAATTTCATCAAAATCGTTGGAGCCGTTTCCTAGATTCAGATTATATAGATACATTTATATATATATACAAGAATTGCTCGTTTAAAGGTATTAGATAGATATATAAAAATCTCGTATCACGTTCTTGGTCCGCGATTAACTTCTAAACTAATGAACCGATGTTAATGAAATTTTACACACTATGTGCAGTTTGGTCAAACTTGAGAGATAGGATAGGTATCTTAATTTACACAATATTTTTTATTGCAAATTACTTAGTCACAGCAACGCATGGCCGTTACCTAGTACATATATATACGTACCTAGTACGTTTATATAAAAAAGCAGCAAAATTAATAATCTTTTTATTAAGAAATTGAATTAAAAAAAAATGAAAACAAGATAACGTTGACGTTATTATGTAATATTTAAACAATAATAATATGCACTATCAAAATTAAACCCGACTTGCTTTAAAGTAATCTTTTTCTATGACCTTCCCACTAATATTAAAAATGTGGACGTTTGGACGGACGGATGGATGGATGAATCTCTCTTTCACGCAAAAACCACTGAAGCGATTGCAATGAAACTTGGTATGTAGATAGCTGGACACCTGGATTAAGGCATAGGCTACTTTTTGTCCCGATATTCTCATGACATCGGGACTTACGCGGGGGAAACCGCGGGGTGCTGCGAGTATATAATAAAAGAAAACAACGTACATTTCTATATCACTAAAATATTAAATATAACACAAATATCTCAATTTTACTCACCAACGTTTATATTCCAAAGAAGATACTAACAAAAAATTATCACCACCCATTTCAATAATTATAAAGGGTGCTCCACTGTTATCTAAATATCGTATCGTCTTAAGATACAATCTTTACGGGAAGTTAGACTGTATTTATTACGCGACTGCGCGAGAAAAGCAAGGTTATGGAGTTGGCAAACTTTGCAAAATATGAACACTTTTCATTACCGGGCCTACCTATAAAACTGAATGGTAACGACGTGTATAAAAATATATCTTGAAAACAATTTGAGTTTGGAACTTTTGAAACTGTAATATACAGATTGATATTTAAAAAGCAAGTAGATTGACTTTCAAGGTTATTTCAAAGTTTTATCATCAGTTCTTTTATGCAGTAAAATATTTCTATTGTATTTGAAAGTATATTAAATGCAAATACTTTTTAGAGTTCCATACCCGAAGGGTAACTAACGAGACCCTATTACTGAGCCTCCGCTGTCCGTCCGTCTGTCTGTCAGCGGGCTGTATCTCATGATCCGTAATAGGTAGACATTTGAAATTTTCACAGAATTTGTATTTCTGTTGCCGCTATAACAACAAATAATAGAAAAGTACGTACATAGTATTAAATCTTGTACGATGGTGCGGACCCTTCATGCGCGAGTCCGACTCGCACTTGGCCGGTTTTTACTATGATACTGAGAAAATATATACTAATATTAGAAAACTGAAAAGTTTGTTTGTTTGTTTGGTTGAACGCGCTAATCTCAGGAACTACTGGTTCGAATAGAAAAGGCTATATATACATATATCTAACTTCACGCTATAACCAATAGGAGCGGAGCATCAATGAGAAATGTTGCAAAAACGGGGAAAATTTACAAGCGCGGGTCAGCTAGTATTTCATATAGTTAGACTTTTAAATTTAAAAACACGAATGTAATCTTTATCTCTACATAAAGGAGGATCAATATTGTATAAATGCAATAAAAATTGAAAAAGGTGTACTAAGGGACCGTTACTAATGCCGATAAACACACTCAACTCTTCTGTGTTGGCCTTGGAATACGATGCAAGTAGTAGTTGAAACTGCCTAGTGGCTCAAATTTAAGCAGAAATTTGATATAGTCTACTTCCTGCAAGATTTTCTCTTTTCTGCAAAACTACACCTTTCTTATAATGTATCAATACTAAGAAAAAGGACATTAGTATAAGTTGCCTTTCTTTTAAAACTTACTACGTTTGAAATAAAAGTAAAGAAAAAAATACGAAAAAAAGCAACACCCCAATACAAAGATACGAATTTTAAAAATAAAAAAAAGATTGGCTACACGGACGCACACATAGCCATTACATAGTATTTACCTCGCTATAAGTCTTTAAATACTTTTTTGGCTATTATCCTATAATATATTACTATTACTGTATTATATAACCCAGTACCTGTGCCCGCGACTTCGTTCGCGTGAATATCGTAAAGTTTTTTGACAATGCCACAGAAACCTATAATTTCGCCGGGATAAAAAGTATCCTATGTGTTATTCCGGGTAATAAACTATCTATGGTTCAAATTTCATTTAAATCCGTTGAGCCTTTTTTGTGTGATTGGGTAACAAACATCCAAAATTTCACTTTCACATATTAATAGAACTAGCAACGCCCCGCGGTTTCACCCGCGTAAGTTCCGATCCCGTGGGAATAACGGCATATAAAGTAGCCTATATGTTAATCCAGGTCTCCAGCTATCTACATACCAAGTTTCATCGCAATCGGTTCAGTAGTTTTGGCGTAAAAGAGTCAAACATCCACACATCCATTCATCCTCACAAACTTTCACGTTTATAATATTAATAGGATAAAAAGTACTAAAATGTTGTTTATCAAAAGTACCACTACGAGATACAACAAATCGAACACTCAAAGTACAATCCATCAAAGTGTTTTAAGCATCATTCAACACATAACCCAGTTTACAACTAAAACCTTTATCCGAAGCCATCGTATGTCCTTAGGCGTCCGCAATCACAGCGAGCAGTTACCCTTACATTTAGATCATCGCCCCAGATAACTACTGTTTTGTACCGCGGAGGGGACAGGGGGTTGAGGGAAAGGTGGGGGGGGTTAACAAGGGACCGTGTCACAACTTCATTTCCATAGCCAGTGGGAGTCAGCAAGATTCAGCTGAGTAGGCAATCCACCTTTTATTTGCAGATTTAACCCACTTAGCATTCTGTTGGGAGTGAATTTTCGGGGAGCCCATTCGTGTTTGATAGAGTTTTAAGCTTTGCAGTGCAGGAAATGCACTGTTTTTTTATTAGGTTTTTGTAATTCAATTAGGTTGATAATCAAGTAGACGGCTTTGCTTGTGGCAAGTTGTTACCGGTGCCTATAAAAAGACAACACTAAGGATTCTTCAAATGTTGAATGGGGCATCAATAAATTACGTCGCAAGAATTACATGATTTTGTAACCCCCTATCCAAGTCACAAGTGATCATATAAGTCCTCGCTGGTAATTTTATACAAGTAAGTAAACATCAAATTAAATATTTTCGAAAACGAATAAAACGTTATATGATAAACTAGCCGTTCTCGCAGTTTCACCTGCGTTTATGGTCACTGCTCCGCTTCTATTGGTCGTAACGTCATGGTATATAGCCTATGGCCTTCCTTGATAAATGGCCTATCCAACACTAAAAGAATTTTTCAATTCGAACCAGTAGTTCCTGAGATTAGCGCGTTCAAGCAAACAAAGAAACAAACAAACTCTTCAGCTTAATAATATACTAGCGACCCGCCCCGGCTGCGCACGGGTGCAATGATGATCCTAAATATACTACAGAATGTCTTTATATGCAACGTTCACAGTTTTTTTGTCATTAGACAATACAAACATGTTTTCTTCAGAGGTTACTTTTGAAAGAGCGACATATAATTGGCCATGTGAAAAACACTCAACGCTCAAATCTAAGCCTGCAACATTGAAAGTTTGACCCTGCGACTTATTAATGGTCAATGCAATAGATATCTTTGCCGGAAATTGTCCGGCCCTCTGGCCGGTACCCGCAACCACTATGTCCCTGCATTTTAATTTAAATCTGTAATATCTTCGAAAATATTCATTGCAATTACATGCTGTTAAAGGCCATTTTATTTATATTTTATATTTTATTAAATGCACAATATATTTAAAGTACTTAATTGGGTAAGGATTAATGCTGTATTGCTTAAAATCGCTTCGTAAATAAGCCATTATTTCTCGTAAAAAGTAAAGGAAAGAAATGGTTATTGTGGGTTATCCCTAAGAGATACACATATACCATCCCGGACTTTTTTATAGACCTTTTTAAGGTGTACAATACTGTGGTTCATTATTTTGATCTTTCTCGTAAGGTTTAGCCAGCGTTTGCAATGTAAACGCAAAAAATGTGTTTATTTACGACATCACAATAGAAACCTCTAAAGTTATCAGTGTCTCTCTACTATATTATACATGTATTATACATATAAACCTTCCTCTAGAATTACTCTATCTATTAAAAGAAACCGCATCAAATTCCGTTGCGTAGTTTTAAAAATCTAAGCATACATAGGGACAGACGGACAGCAGGAAGCGACTTTGTTTTATACTATGTAGTGAAGTATAGATTATATTAATGAAAGATCTCATAATGGAAAGAATCATCTTATGTCCTTGGACTTTCAAGCCTAAGCCTGAAGATAGAATATTAATTAATTAAGATTTTTTGGTATTTACAATTAATGTTGTGTGCTTTAATGCTTTACACACTGGCATGTGACGTCACGAAGGTTAACTAGTCAGAACTCCACTATGGTAACCAGACTGCTGATAAACATACTTAAATATTACTAAATAATATATTATAGATAAATTACACTCAGACACAGAACAAATGATCATGTTCACCACACAATTATTTATCCTGCGTGGGAACCGAACCTACAACCTCAGCTCACGACCGTTGCTTACCAGTCAGGATCACTAAGCAATACACCAACAGGCCCGTCAGGTCGTGACAAATATCTATCATAATAAACTAACCCATTAATATAATTACATTAGAGAAAATTAATGCAATGATTTGTTTATAGACATGCATAATAACTGCCTGACGTTTCAATCAGGCTACACAGGTCGACTGATGACAGGCTGACATAATGTAACACAGAAGAGTTCTGTTACGGATCGCGTGTGACATAATATAATGCGAATGTTTAAAAATCTTTCTTAATATGGTAATAAAATTATGTATTTGTAATAGATAACCGTAATCTACTTTTGACAATAACCCAGCAACAGTACAGCACCTAACCAACTGCAAAATAAGGAAAATAAATCTTATTCGCCATAATAATTCCAGGGCAATACCTCCACGCCCATACATTCATCATACCGTATAATTTGATCGAGAACTGAGCGCTGTCACCCCGGGTTTTGGTTCGTGTAATGATTATGGCACTGTGGGTGGATAGATGCCTCTGTCTTGTACAATACCAATGAATATTATACTTACCTGATATATGGATTAGCTTTCTTGTGAAATGCGTGAGCGTATCAATAACTTTCAATTTAGGGTCAGAGCTGTTTAATGATTTTTCTTTGGGATCGCGTAAATTTATAAATATGGAATTTTAGTCACTCAGGCACAGAAGGACGAAAAAAACTTCGTAAGAAGAATTCTGTTAAATAAAATATTGACCATCGTAATCCTACTAATCCCACTAATATTATAAATGTGAAAGTTTGGATGGCTGGATGGATGGATAGATGTTTGTTACTCTTTCACACAAAAACCACTGAACCGATTGTGATGAAACTTGGTATGTAGATAGCTGGAGACCTGGTTTAACGCGTAGGCTACTTATTATTCCGATATTCCCACGGGATCAGGACTTACGCGGGTGAAACCACGGGGCGCTGCTAGTATTTTATATTCTGTGAAAGTTTGAATGGATGGATGTTTGTTACTCTTTTTTTGTGGGAGAGCCATGCTTCGGCACGTATGGGCTGGTTCGACTCCGCTCGATACCACGACCTCACAGAAAACCGGCAGTGAAGCAATGCTTGAATTGCATTTCGCCGCGAGAGTGAGGTTACCGGAGGCCTTAACCCTTCCCCCTCCCCTATTCCCGTCCAACCTCTCCCCTCTTCCCCCCCTCCCCCTCTTCTCTTACTCCCACCTTAAAGGGTGGCAACGCACTTGTGACTCTCGAATTACAAGTGCCCATGGGTGGCGATAGTCATTTACCATCAGGTGACCCGTCTGCTCGTTTACCCACTATATCATTAAAAAAAAAACGTAGAAACTACTGAACTGATTGCGATGAAACTTGGTATGTAGATAGCTGGACACCTGGATTAACGCAAAGGCTACTTTTTATCCTGATATTCCTACGGGATCGGGACTTACGCAGGTGAAACCGCGGGGTGCTGCTAGTAATCAATATTTTTTTCATACTGTGATTATTTAACTATTTAATGTCGTGCCTTCCAAAGTAAACATGATAAAGATGAGATGTAACAAATATATGTCATCTATTTCGTTTCAAGATATTAGTCACCTCATTTGATGCTCATCTGCGAACTACGATGTTCGAATACGGGTCTTGCCAATACAGCTGCTGCAACATTGGCGTCAGTGACGCAGGGGCTTAGTCATGAGACTCGCTTTCGACCTGTCGTCCATTTATCGTTTTCAGACATATAAAAAAAAAACACGGTAAATCGCACTCAGTCACAGAATGTTATAAAAAAATGCCAAAATAAAATGAAAATAACAATAATATGTCCGTTCAGTACATATTAATAAAGATATACATTTCCTTGTACGTTCTTCTTTGTTACGTTTTACGTCTGAACATTTAACAGTAAAACTAGGAAACACAAATGAGTTACACCTCATCGTTTCTCATATTTTTATTACCGCAAGTATTTATTTCTTTACGACCGCTACATTTATCAACGGAGTCATTAGAAAAGCTTTCATACAACATTTTATGTACTGTACCAATATCTCTATCGGTGTGGAGTTATTTTAGCTTTTATGCGTTTATGCGCACTTTATACGGCTCGAACAATGGTGGTCGGTAATTTCGCACAATGCCCGGAATGGGGGCGAATGTCGTAAAAAGTGACGCGTTCTCTTGTAAGTATACACAATGTTTATATTTTTTAAGTTTATTGTCAGTCTCTGTTATATAATTTTGTTTACATTTTTGTGTTATGTTCTTTAAGCTGACGTAACATTTTTGTGACAAAACATCTAGTTACATAACATGATTTTGAAGAGAACATTGCAAATGGTTTTAACTTCTTTAGTCTTGAATAAAATGTCAACTTGAGTAAAAGTCACAGTTTCGACTCGTATTCATGTTACTTTCATTTTAATTTCTTCTTGTTTCAGTCACAAATAAAATGAAAACAAAATATAGTTTACTTTATTTCAACATTATCTCATCGACAATTGAGTCTAGTAATTAGTTATATATGAATATTATTATGTTTCATTAGTTATACAATAACAAAACACAGATTTTGTCTTTAAATACCTAGAATACAAAGGAAAATAAATATCTTGCATATATTAAAAAAAAAATCTGTAAAATTATTTCAGTTTATTCACGTCAGCGCTCTCCCTTCTTTTGCACGTGGAAATCATTACGTCACTTGGGCTTATGGTGAAGTGGTATGTCGGAATCCTAACCTAAAAAGATAGTCCCTGAGAACCAGTCTCTTACTTTTAGCGTTGTCAGGAAATTTCACAACTTTTTTTTTCTCAACTTTAGGACAATTTTTTGGGTCCGTTGTTTGTAAAGTCCCCCGCGTCACAGGAATAATTCCTCATGCGGGAATTTCTTTAAAAAAAAATCATGGAGTCTACTAATAATCCCTTAGTGCCAAGTAAGTTACCTTATGGTAACTAACTTTGAATGTGCCGTTTGCCTCCAAATACATTATTATAACGTATTTAGAGGCAAACAAACAAGTATTCTACGAAGGAATCAAAACCGCAACACACAGCGCATATGTACTTTAAACCTTATTACACAAGTTTAGACAACAATTCGATTGTACTTAAACTTAATATGTATACAAATAGCCAGATCTTAAAATGAAATGAGTAATTGCGGTTCTGGCAGTAAAGTTGCGAGCCTAGTAGTAAATGTATATACATATAGTAGCAGTAAATTTTGACCATCATATGTGTGACGTTGCTGTCTAAATTTAATTTAGACAGCAACGTCACACATATGATCTGATATGTTCATAAAAGGACCTTCTGTAGTAAGTAGTCAATTGTGCTCGGATTGGACCTGCCCGTGTAGTTAAGCACTCTACAGAAGGTCTAGATTATATACTAGGAGAATATTTCAACTCATACATTGCGACTGAGAAACGTTCACAAGTGTTTTGGACTAAACGGGATGTCAATATAATGTTATAGTTCCCTTTATAGGAAGCACTTGCTGATGACGTCGCAAACCGGTTAGAGATAAAGGGAAGAAGAGTGAGCGAAAAACATTCAAGTACAGATATTACGAAGAAAACAAGCTTGCTTTTATATCAGAATAGTAAAACTAAACAAATAATACACTAAACTACACCAAAACAATAAATTCACTTGTGTCGTTGACAGTACGCGAGATCAATGTCATACACCAACGCGTAAACTTTCCCATTATTTTGCGCATTTCCATTCTACGTTTCTTAGTGTGCGTGTTCCAGCCATTCTACGTTCTGACTCACAGGTTTTGTGTTTGTAGTGCGAAAGATATACAGGTGAGACAATAAACCTGACGCAAACGCGTGCGTTTTATTGCCGACTTTATAATAAACTCGTGTTATTCTCTATTTAATAACAACTGCGAGCCTCCTTTGAGAGTTGAAGATGTACTGACATAATGAAGATATATGAAACTATTAGTGTTTTATACACAGTTAGAGCCCAACAAGGTCAAAGTACAATGAACTCTTAACTTCATACTTGGGATTTTAAATAGTAACTAGTCCATGATACTTCGGGAGAAGTCTAAAATCTATAGGAAACCTTTGACACTTTGGGAATTAAAGATAGGAAATCTTTGTAGTATATTAAAAGGAAAAGGTAGGTAAGAAGGCTAAGGTAGTGGAAGGAATGGGATAGTGCTTATAGGGATGGATTGGGGAGTTTAAGCAAAAGGCCGAGAAGTCCGAGCCTTCTAACGTCCTTTTCGGAAAGAAGTCCTTATTCGACGTTACATTTCAGACACTTGGCGCCGCGGCGGCGAGACGGAAAAAAGTGTTAGCGCAACGAAAAATGCTGACCGCGAGTTGATTTATTTTATTTACGCCATCTGTGGATATTGCGCAATACTACTGCAATTTGATTTTGGGTAACTTTCACAGACGGGGCAATTATAATTTCGAGTTTTTGTAATATTTACTATATTTTGATACTATGTATTCAATCCATTAAATATATTTATTTATAGCGGAAGGAGCTTCGTTCCAACCCGATGTCCCAAAGACACCTCACGCATTATTGATATTTTTTTTATTTGGAGAATATGCGTGACGTGGGTCACACAGTATAAATATATTAATTTATTTTTTTTTATTTTATGAGGTAGGGGGCAAACGAGCAGACGGGTCACCTGATGGTAAATGACTACCACCGCCCATGGGCACCTGCAACCTGCAACTCCAGAGTCATAAGTGCGTTGCCAGCATTTAAGGTGAGAGTAGGGGAAGAGGGGGAGAGGAGGGGAAGGGCCTCCGGTAACCTCACTCACTCGGTGAAGCTTTCGATGCAATTATTGCTTTACTGCCGGTTTTCTGTGAGGCCGTGGTATCACTCCGGTTGAGCCGGCCCATACTTGCCAAAACATGGCTCTCCCACGAATATTCTTATTAACCACTCCTGCTAAGCTGAACGTGTGAAGTGTACACATCAATATTTACGAAATAATAAATAAACAATATTATTGTTTAGAAAAAGCAATTTGTTTGCTTAAAATTTTCTTAAACCAAAATAAATGCACATTTTTATTTACACACTTACCAAGTGGGAAAGCGCAAAGAAAGCCACATTGACGCTACCAATAGTATCCATTACAGTGTTAGTACTCGCACAAGATCGCACCAGTGAGACAGTATACTTAAGTATAATGTACAAAGTACGACAGTATTCATTGCCACAAGTACAGCAGCATACAGTGTGTTACAATAAAAAATTACGATCGACGTCGCATTTAAATGACATTTTATTTTCACACTGTTATGAGTGTGACAATTTTTATTTTGAATTTCAATGTAAAATAATTTTGTTCAAAGTTTCAGATTAATGTTAGAAAGTTGTAATTTTTGTTTTCTTGAATTATTTTCGCATTCTTGAGACTGGATAATGAGTATAATAAACTAATGCGTGTAATAACGTGTAACTTAATTTAATTTAGGAGATATACAAATTATAATACAATATAATTTATAATACAACTTACACATTAAAACTAATTTAAAAAAAAAAATATATATATATATACGGGCCATTTACCTACATGCATGCGTCATAAAATTTCTCCGCATCGTCGCCTACTGGCAGTGTTCCCAGAAGGCTGGCAGCATTGCCACGTTGAATGGCAATGCTAATTCTCTGTGCAAGAAAAAAGCCTACCTTCTGGTCACGAGAAGTGTCGATCAGTCGCTTAACTAATTCCTTATAAACGGAACGAGCACTCTGACCCCTTGACCCTAGCGTTTCGACCCCAAACGGCTCAAAAACATAGTTACCAATTAAATTATTGTATTTACGCCGTTTGAGGCTTTTTATTTAGGAGATTACATTTATTATTATTAAATACATTTTTATAGTATAAGGAGCAAACGAGCGGACGGGTCACCTGATGGCAAGTGACTACTTCCGCCCATGGACACTTGCAACTCAAGAGTCACTAGTGTCTTGCTCTTTTCTTGAAGGTTCGAATGTCGTATCGGTCCGGAAATGGCACAGGCGACAATTTGTTCCACAGATTTGTTGTGCAATGCAAAAAGTTTCTTGAGAAGCGCACAGTGATGGACTGCCAATATCCAAGTGATGAGATGGAAGTTTTTAAGGATTTATAAGTTTTTTCATTATTTGTCTTAGTCGTCACATTGAAAAGTATCTTGCGATCAATTTGCCGGGCAAGTATTAGTTTTTCTGTCACACACGCGTTGCTGACCCTGTAAACATTTTTCAATGTCCTTGGTAAAACTACACTAACAATTTGGGCAACCAAACCTGAAAGACTATTTAGTGATTATACCAAGTTTAGTGTAATTATTATGCAATAAGTACCTAACTAAACGATTTAAATATTTAATGCATTTAAACAAGCAAAATCTACCGAAACTAAACCTCATACATCTAACACCCTAATTACAAGTTATCAAAACAGCTAAGAAAATAGTCTAAAGTCGGCTAAACACGGCTCGGGCGTTAAGCGAGCATATCTGATTATAATCCTTAATAACACGTTGGAGGTAAATAGCTTGCGATAACAGCGCGCACGTCGTGTGAGCTTGCTGTGCGCCATCACGTAGCTAATAATGGTAGCGATACACACGAAGATGAAGAATGGACAACATCGGCAATGTGAACCATCCATGTTGAGTACAGTCCACTTCTACGTAATTTAAATGCAATCAGTTCGTTGTAATGCTAATCTTAAGAAAATAAACCTTGACGGTATTACGATGACATAACAATTACACATGAACTTATATACTACTTAATAGTTACTTCTTACTTCTAAAGTTTCCATGTTAAGCCGACTGCGGTTGAATGCAATTTTGTTAGTAAGCATTTTAATTTATTTACACCTATTTTATTTTAGTGGCTATTGGTCATCATGCCGTATATGTATTAAGCATAGATTCTCAGTCAGGTTGTGGTTTATCTACGTACAGATAACTACATAATTTCATACTTGTTTTAAAGGACAAATGATTGGATCTTAGTTTATATTAATTTAAATCTTTATTTTTAGAAATAAACAAAATCTAGATTTCGTAAATTGAAAGGCTGGTTTAAATATTGTTCAACCAATAGAGCTGTCAAGTTAACAGTGGTGTCAAATCAGCCGAGTTTCTGAAACGTTGATCAAGGAAAAAATTACTAATCTATGATCAATTTCATTGGAGTGGCGTGGATGCCTTTTGACATAAGATTTACCAGTAAAATTTAACTCGGCTTTCAGCAACTTAATATATACTTGATAAAAGATTTGACATACCATTAGTTAATTTTTGCGTTGATCAGCCTTTCAGGAACCGGGCGTTAGACTTCACAATAATTGCATTAGCAGCAACCAAAAGGTTCACTTAAACTAACTAAGTGGATCGAGGGTAGCTGGTTAGAATCCCACATAATTTAAGCATTTAACTTAGGGTATCCATGTTATACCCTAAGTTAAATGCTTAAATCTCATCTCATTTAAATACTGATATTATTGACAATGATAAATAAGCCTACAGTTTAACACAAAACATTAGTGCTTGAAACCCAACCTGCACTACATCCGATCTGTCGGTATGTCATGGGTAACTTTAGATACCATAAAACAGTTCCAACAGGCAGATAAAGATACATAGTGGGTATACGTGGCAATTTATAAGGCAGGCCAGGTTGATGAAGCCAGGCTAACATTGCTCTAGTTTGAATTAGTTCGGCGTTGAGCCTCCCAGGTATGAGGGTTGTTTGGAAATGTAAGCGATTGTTGATACTTTGGGTTGTTGGGAAATGACTTAATCTTTTGCAGGGTTAAGAGAATCTTGGCTGTTTGTGAAGTTTGTTAAGTGTTTTCAAACGGTGCTGTATTTCTCATTATTTGTCGATGTAACTTTAACTGTAATGTTTATGTGTTTAATTTTATCTTTACTCCAATATGGAGTACCTACCGTCCGTGGATTTCTTTAAAATTTGTTGGTAAATAAGAACACCGTCCATCCGATGACCAAATGGTTAGCTATGCCATTAAAAGAAACAACTTACACTAACGCTGTGTTGTACTTCTTTTGGTAAGTAGGTCACCAGGAGAAAGACAACATAGCGCTAGTCCTGCTGATCAACTGTTTTTTTTTTTGTAGGGGGAAGTGCTTTTCAAATCAAGAGTTTCAAACGGCTGCATTTAGGTACACTTTCTTCACTCTTACCTTATCAATGATCACTACATATTATAAAACAAAGTCTCCCCACCGCGTTTGTCTGTCTGAATGCTATAAACTCCATAACTACCTAATGAATAGACGGAGTCATTCATGAGAAAGGTTTCGGTGTATAATTTATTAGGGATTTGTGTAAAAAGGCTGAAATATGACAATGATTGTTTAAGATGTCGGAAAAAAAGCTATATATGCTCTGCTACCCGTGCAAAACCGGAGCGGGTTGCTAGTTCATAATAAAAAGCAAAAGTCATAATAAAAAGTAATCAACGTCCTTCTCCAGGTAAGGCTAGATCTTAAGACAAGTTCAATACGATGGATTTAGAGATTTAATCTTGAGAAAGTAACAGACAATCTATTATTTTTTAAATAATAACCTCACTCTATGGTTATAACCCATTAATGAAAAAAAAAGTAGGCAGTCATGGGACTGCCTACAGAAGTGAAAACTTAAAACAACGTGTCGCGTCAACGAAATTTTGAATAAAGGTTTTCGCTATTGAGCACTATAGGCGTTAACAAATTGCGTACTTTATTTAACTAATTATATTTTTAAAAATTAATTAATAAGGAGCTGACAAAACTCAATATTTAGATTAGCGCCTATTAGCGTGACGGTAACGATTTTAGTTTCTTTACCCCATAGTAAAAGTGCACAAACGTGGCTAAAGAAGTTTTCACTTCAAAAACTATAAATGGAGAGGAATGCCAGCTATCTATATATTCACTGTGGCCGGTGGATAATTTGGTGCTTTATCATAAAACCGAACCATATCAGAATACCATAGATATGTTTCGAAAGAGATGAAACCGCACATTTGAAATAACCCTCTAAAATTCAATGTGGCTGAAAGGGGGATAATTCGAAAGCTATTGCGTCGCCAAAAATCATACGAATAAATTATCTTTATTCGAAAGTCACCGCATTCGAAACGTTGGCGCCCTTCCAAGCAGTGAAAGTTCCGAAGACATTGGCCTACCAAATTTGTTTGTACACGAACACGGAGGCCCTGCCAAGATTCCTTTGAGAAATCGAAAGTACAAGCATCTACGGTAAACATTCAAAATTTTTATGGCGCCATTTTGGAACGACGCCAGAAGTTATCGCAAATTTTTGGACATCTTTATTATGGAACTGTCAAAGATTCAAACCAAAAGTCCTGATAGGATATTTTTATATCTTTCCATATAATTTTAAAGGCAAAGTTTTCTGAATTAGCGCTTTGTTATTGACTGTTATTACCTTGTTGGTCCAGAAACCGCAGGCACTACTGCTGATAAAGATTTGTAATATCCTTATATAATCATTGTTGTTCCGGGTTCCGAGTCCCAGAGAAAGAATATTGGAATCAACCAGTTTATTTGTCCGAATCTATTCTTCATGTACTTCTAATGGGATCTATCTCTTGACTAGTCTGTTTTGTTATCAGTGATTTTCCATAGGAATTAAAAACTGTGATCTATATACTAAAAATGAACAAATCAAGTGGTTATTGATTGTTGTAAAACACTCTTCTCAATATTGTTATGTGAAATAAGCATAAAGCATGTTTTGCATTAGACTAAGATAACTGCAACAAAAAATACCTAATATTTTATTTAAAATACGTACAAAAACACACTATCATAATTCTTACAACTGCTCAGTCATATCATAGTCAGTAACATTTTTACCCCAAGATGACTGTCGTATTACAGAGTCCATTTAACCCAAATTACATAGATCAACTAAGTAGGGCAGTACCACAATAGCTTAATATAGTGATGCCCTAGGGATGGGGAATGAGACGTCCGTGCAACTAAACTGACAAGCCATGAATTTGCCGACAATGTAGGCGGAGGCGCGGCTCTAAACAGAAGTTACGGTATTAAGTAACGGCCCACCTTATACCTCTGCATTATAGGGTTACACGCCTTTCTACGACGCTTTATGTTGGTCATAAAGTCGCTTGTCTGCTCGCATATGCCCACCTTAGCAATGAGATATTGGACTATAAAAGCTTTTTATTTCAGCCGCGTAATTATAAAGGGCAGTTTAGCAGCGAAGGCTTTACGTGTTACTAGCTTAATAGATATGAATGCGAACTGTTCTTGGCCTTTAGCTACCTGGGCACTGTGAATTCTCCAAATTTATAAACGGTTGAAAAAAAAATTAAGCCTGCTGCGAGTAATTAGAAAGATTGCAATAGATACATTTTGCCACATCGTCGTCTGTGCGCAGTGACGTGTACTTCGTGTTAGATGTACATGTGTATATCACTACGTACCTAAATATAATTGTTTTAAACTTAGGTGTTGTAGCTGTAATCCTTTTTGAAAGTTTTAAAATAACCAACTAGTTCTTAATGCTTATTTGACCTTTAAGTTTTGAAATGTTAGGATCAAGGATCAAATTCTTTTAGATTAATTTTTTATAGACAATAAGAGCAGACGTAATCAAAGTGAAACGTATATATTTTTGATATTGACATATTATATTCCATTAGAAAAACATATGTTAAATGTAATTAAATTATTTGCAAAAAAACATCAAGGTGAACGTAATTTCGTGAAAAACTTCTTAAAAATAAACTCTCACAACATTTTGACTTTGGAATTCTAACACGATTAAGTTGAGAGTACACTTAGCTTTAAGTGTAAAGTTAATTACGTCAGTACGTCCGATTCTGTCGAGCCTTGACGTCCAAAATAAACAGACGGATTTCGGCGTCGCTTCTATGTAAATTACGCGGCCGAGCGGAGGGGACCTCAGTGTGCCTAACATAAGAACGGAAACTCCTCAGAAGATAGTCCTATATGTATGTACTCCATGTATGTATACAACACAAGACAGTGCAGTATATCAAAAGGGTTCGTTGCGTTGAACGTTGGCTTTCAAAGGTATTAGTTTCATCTCTCTCAAAGTATGCAAGTCTGCACGGAACGATGACAACTTATGAGTTAAAACCTTATCTAAAAGAGACATCAAAACTCTTTGTTAGAAGTCGTCCCCAATAAATCGTTTGCTTGTATCTGACAACGACAATATTTCCGATTTCTTATCACAACAAACGTCACATAATTCGACAATCCGCGAGCACGACACGCGTTTTTGTCACACGAGAAAATAAAATTTTCTGTAGCACCGCAAACACATTACACCGGCGAAATGTGTGTATTTGTGCGCCAGAGATTGTGTACCTATTTATTTTTCGTCCGAGCACATCCCCCCCTCGCCCCACTCCCTCCCCTCATCTCGATCCGTGTGTGACACTCGCATTATTTGCGTGCCCCCGGCTGTTTGTGCACGTGGGTGAGGCGCTAAAACGTACTACTTTATTTATGTGCTCGGTGGCCACAATCGAAATTATTTATGCTTTTTATGTATGGAAATCTCAGCCTTTGTCCCACCCGTTGGCCGCTCATATTTTTTACCCCTAAATTGCTTTTATTCGACGACTGACTTAATAATATTTCTGTAATTAAAATCTCATCCTGAACGTTTTCAACGCAATAGGGGTGTTATGAGCAATTTATGCGGTTTTTTAGCGAATGAGTATTTTTAAAGCAGCAATTAATCGCCTTGGTATTGCGGCTGGTTGCCGTGTTTTTGGACTTCCGTAGATTAATTTTGGGTTAAAAACGTCGTTTATTTGTCAAGTTGCGTTTGTTATCGTAACTCATAAACAAGAGAGGCAAACATAAATGTTTGCCAACCATAAATATCCAAACTTTACATGGATTACAACGAATTTTATGTTTTCAAAACACCACCTTTTATGCTACTAAATATACATATTTATTCTGACTTTATATCAATAGTTTTTCTAGGTGTACTTTTGAATTTATTTAGTTTGAAGTTGTAAATTTATTCATAAAAAGTTTAGACCTCAATTAATCATATTCATATATACTCTTTTTTACTTTTTGAACGTGGGAGAGCCATGCATTGGCACGTGTTTGCCGGCTCGATCGGAGTGATACCATGATCCGCCTCACAGAAAACCGGCAATGAAGCAATGCTTCGTTGTATTACACCGAGTGAGTGAGGTTTTCGGAGGCCCTAACCCTTCCCTACCAACTTAAAGGCCGGCAACGCACTTGTGACTCTCGAGTTGCAGGTATCAATGGGCGGCGGTACTAACTTACCATCAGGTGACCCGTCTGCTTGTTTGCCCCTATCCCATAAAAATGAATAACTAAAATTAAGCAATAACGCAATGAGCAAGCACACATGACCTTCATAATTGCTAAATATGATACTTGTATGTGCAAAATAATATTGAATGTCATTTATCTTTGACCTTCGAAATTGTTAGCTCAAGGTTGAACTTAGAATTTATTTTATTATTATCGTAATTTTGTCTTCATTAATCATGTTCTTACACACATAATATTATGTAGTAATCATGTAAGAAGGATTTCCTTTCGATTGCTCTACACAAAATATATAAAGACAAAATATTAATTAGGTAGATCATCGATCGATGTACGCTTCCTCATATAACCGGAGCTCACGTCTCATTGATAACGGATTATCCTCTAAGATTAGACCAGCGCCACGACCTCCAACTATCCACATAAGTCCCTTTTATTATACGCATATGTATGTATGTATAACTTGGGCCTTTGATTGGTTTTATACCTTATACATTTGTGTATATGTATTTTTAAAGGAAGTGGGAAATGATTTCTGTCTCCGGATCAGGCTATGTTTATATTGAAAATGTATTTTTCGTTTGATGGTTTGATATTTTTTTATAATCGAGGGTTTTTGACTATAATATAAATTACAGATTTGGCTGATAAGTAAACCGGCTATATACAGGGTATATTTGATAAAGGAACACTTACTTAAATCACTGAAATGACTCTAGCATGCAGATACAATAAAAAAACTATCCGTTTACAAGTTATGAACGTTGAATTTCCAGGTATTTTTGCCTCCATTTTTGGAACTATTCACTCAGTTACTGAAAACTTAAAAAAATTTCGATGTCAGAGTCTTTCAAGATTTTCTAAGTAATGGGATTGTTTAAAATCTTTAACTTTACACATTCCACCTATTTTTATGAAACGGATAGTTTTTTTCAAAAAATCTTACTGTAACTGCATGCTAGAGTCACGCCCTTCCAGTGATTCAAGTAAGTGTTCCTTTTTCAAATACAGCCTGTATATCCTGTATAAGTTTGACGAAAAATGTTTTTTTTTTTAAGTTTCAAGTTTATATTAAATAAGGTATTTTTTTATTGTGATATTATTATAGTATTGGTATATGTTTGTAGTACCAAATAACTAATGATATTATATAAACAGGTACAGGCCTCAGAGACTACAATAATTTTACGGAATAATATTTTGTGTTGTTAATTTTTGAATTTTATTATCAATGTTCCGTGGAGTTTAATTCCCTATTGAAGATGTTTTACAAAGAGTTTTTATAACATAAATAGAGGGCTTAAGCAAAATATAATAAAAATGAAAAGGTTGTTAAAAAAAAATCAAGCTTATTCCTTGCCTGCCACAAAAATTCAATTCAACCATTAGGTAGCACCATAAACACTCAAAGCGAAGAAATTAAGGAAGGAAAGAAATCCATGTAACACAAACAAAAAGGAGTCTTCATCCGTAATCTCTTTAACTGGCGTTTCAACGCGAACGTTTTGAACCGCACTCAATACGGGGCTTTTTAAAAAGCTTTTCAACCCCCACAACACGAGGTTGAAGCCGAAACACGGCCAAACACGACTTCTTCTAATTAGGTCTGTTGTACACTGAAAGTTTTGAGCGAAGCTACCACAATGCTATAAAACACCGCCTTCTAAATGTTTGTTCCTTTTGTAACGTTTGTTAATAATATCTTTATTCTCCTATTCTTTTTCATTTCACACTTTGAAACGAGAGAATTTGTATTTAAAATATTACACGACTTAACTCATAACTTACAAGGAGACAACTGCAGCGAATGCTCGCGCTTTCGTATACAAATACTGCATCAGCATCGTGTCCCTACAACTGTAAGATATAAAAAAAAGGCTTTAAAAGGTCTGCAACGCGTTCGTGACGCTGCTAGTATTAGAAACGCCTCTAGGTTAAGATGAACATTAATGGGCTTACCATTAACCGGTTTGCATGAATATTTATTACTTTAGTAGCAGCTAATTAATGTCAGTAAGTACAGAAATTGTCTGAACATCCAGGATTAGATATGTTATAAGTGTTGCCTTGCAGGGTGTAGATACTTCTTCGGTCTAATAACTTCAAATTTATTATAATTATTTAATTTATTCATTTGATTTTGTTTAATGTTAAGGTATTTACTGAATTTGTTTGTTGATTTTATTATAAATACTAACATAAGTTAAGCTCTCAATTGTACTAACAAATAATGGATCTTTGTAATCTGAATAAATAAATATATTATTATTATTAAAGCCAAAAATAATAATGTCCTTAATCCTAAATATTTAGATTTACGATGAAATTTAACAAACACAACGAAATTGAAGATAGATTATTTCCAGCATTAATGTTTTGTTTTAAATTACACAACAAAATATATAAGGTCATATTATAAGTCACTATACAACACCACCTTTACGAAAAACATTCATCAGGTTATAAAACCAGTAAGTCTCTGCAATTGGCGGCAAACCGGAACAGACTGAGTTACTGAGTAACTCTTCTGAATGGCCAATAGCACAATACCTTCTGGAATTACAAACAACGTTCTCTTTGTAATTCCAGAAAGTATTGTGCTGTTTATTCAACAATGAGAAATGTTTAATGAGTTCAGATTGAGTTGAAATTTGTACTAATATTATAAAGAGATAAAATTTGTAAGTTTGAATGTAGGGAGTAAGCTCTGAACTATAATTATGTATTTATACGGGAATTAACGCGATCACGAAAAGGTATTACATACCTCTGGATTGCCTAATGTTTCGACCAGGTTGCACTGGCCGTGGTCACAGGCTGACTGGCTCAGCGGTGCACGCCGTCCGTCGTCGAGATCGTGAGGTAGAAGGTTCTTCATCCACCCGCACATTTTCAATATTTTGGTTTCGCCATGTAGCGTCACATACTATACTAACAGTGTCCCTATTCTCTAAGCAAACCGATGTGCCCCTATTCTGGTGTTCACCCCACTGCGCATAAAAGCGACGTGGCATGTTTTTCATCACTGGATTCCACGCTGTTGATAATTTGAAAGCATCTTCCCGATTGAAAGTTTTGGGTTTTTTAATTTCAATCGCTTCACGTACAACTCTTGAGTAAAAGTGACGTTCCGTGGAGAGTGGTGAAATTCGATCCAGTGATTGGTGCCCGCTTCGAGTGCATGTTCTGCAATCGCTGATTTGCTAATCTGTCGGTTCTTCACAGCATCAATGTGTTCTTTGACCCTTTCAGCAATAGTCCGCTTTGTTTGGCCTATGTAGGTACTACCGCAGCGCAGTTTATTTTGTAGACACCTGGAGTTTGTAAGGGCAAGACATCCTTTGGCGTGCCCACGATGTTTTGAACTTTTATGCCTGGTGTGTACACTGTCGGAATGGAGTATTTCTTTAACACGGAGCCGATCTTATCCGTTACTCCTTTGACATATGGCATGTAGGCTGGTTGTCTGTTCACCTCCGGATCGGAAACGTCAGGCAATCCAGAGGTATGTAATACCTTTTTGTGATAGCGTTAATTCCCGTTTAAATACATAATTATATCATGGAACGCGAAAGTTTCAAAGTTATTTTAAGCTCTGAACTACTTCATTAGACATATACTACTATTACTACCTATTTTTAATTAACAATAATAAGGAACCACACAAATACCGGGCAAAAAGTACGTACAAACTCAGAACGACTATCAAATTTGAGAATCGAATCCACTGCACCTTCCGTGAAAACTGCTTTCTTTCCTTATAAACTAAACTTCAAAACTTTTGTACCATTGACAATTGCCAACACTCCAAATAATAAAAAAACAGTAGCAACACTCACTGTCACAAATACCGAGTTGCCATAAGAAGAAAAAAGAAAAACAAAAGTGCCCTCATCGTTTTCCGCAACATCCATTTCACGCTCCCTAAACAATGCAAATAAGACAACAAAACATAAACAGGACATTACGAATCCAGTATTTTATATTTCATTTCTTGGCGACACTTTTCACTTCATTGAAAGGAGGTCAAAAACTCCCAAGTTTCTTACGCAAATAAATAACAATTTTGTTTGTAACAGTACTTTGTCGGTCTTTACTATTATAGTAAAGCCCGAGAAAGGTATATTCTAGGGTCAATTCCAAGTCCGATATAATATCGTACTTGGAATTGACCCTAGAATATATTTTTATCGCGACTCAGAGGTAAGGATCCTGCCAACCTTCCAGTAAATGGCAAAACTGGCGCTAATCGAAAAATATTATACCTAATTGGAATTCTAAAAGTGTGGTTAGATTGAACTTAAGCGCTTGTTTTACTTTTTTTATACTACGTCGGTGGCAAACAAGCATACGACCCGCCTGATGGTTAGCGGTTACCGTAGCCTATGAACGCTTGCAATTTCAGAGGACTCGCATGCGCGTTGCCAACCTTTTAAAAACCTATACACTCGTTTCTTGAAGAACCCCATACGGTAGTCCCTCGGCAAGGAGTTCATTTCACAGCTGGAGCGTTCAGCGGGAGGAAATTCCTCTGGAACCGTACCGTGCGCGACCATTTGGGTTCCAATGTACGAAGATATAATGCAGGAAATTCCAACAATATATGCACATATATTGTTGGAATGGTGGTGTTGATTTTAGGAATTAAATGTCTATGTACTACTAACAATATTTATGATATAAATTTTCATTAACGACTAAAGTTTTACAGATTTTATACCAAAAATTTGATAACACAAGCACATGTTTAGCAATGTGTATGTGAATTTATAATTAAGTGCCTAATTATATAAAATTATTGAATACTAGATTATTTAAAATAAGTTACAATCTTGGTTGATAGAGTTAATTTTGCATGCTATTATCTGTAGCTAAACATGTATGATCTATGTACACTTTACCATCTTGAAATATCGTGTTTTAATACAAATAAATTAATAATGATTATGAATATGATTATTATGCCTCATCTGTTGGTAGGCGATTAACGCGTACTTATAAATACTCGCAATACCTTTTTTGTCACTCAGGCGTGGGATATTTTAATCCCACTAATATTATAAATGTGAAAATTTGGATGAATGGATGGATGGATGTTTGTTACTCTTTCACGCAAAAACCACTGAACTGATTGCGATGAAACTTGGTATGTAGATAGCTGGAGACCTGGATTAACGCACGGGATCGGGACTTACGCGGGTGAAACCGCGGGGCGATGTTAGTACCTAAATAGTTAAAACTTCGCTAGCATAACGTCATAAGATTTATAATCGGGACACACACTACCAACGTGCTTTGACTCAGATAATTTAACTGAAGTAGTCATTATACATATACACTAGCAACCCGCCCCGGCTTCGCACGGGTACAAGTTATACACCTAAACCTTCCTCATGAATCACTCTGTCTATTAGTGAAGACCGCATGAAAATCCGTTCAGTTGTTTTTACGTTTATCGCGAACAGACAGACGGACAGACGCGGCGGGGGACTTTGTTTTATAATATGTAGTGATGAATGACTTTATTATTAATACCAGACCGGTATTATTAAGAAATTGTTTTAAGCCATGACTCACATAAATACAACGAAGGTACATATTTTGTGGCCATTTTATCTCCCCACAAAAGGGAGCCGTAATGATCAAATTTCCTCACATTATTAGCATCCTGGCGATTTTTAATAACGGTTCCCGATTCGTACTAATGGACACTTTTAACGGCCGAATGAATAATTAAAACTGAAACCCATCAAATTTAAATATTATAAAATTAATTCAACGGATATCCTTCATTCATTTATTGGTTTTCGCGATATTCCAATCATTATGGTAACATTGTCTATTTGGAATATTTTACGTTTAATGTGTTCAGAAAATGCTGATTTATTTTACTAAATGAGATTTTATTTTGGATCACAATTGAGATTAGTCTAAACAAAATTTATATACATACATATTTCGATAGATAAATTAACTTGAATTCTAAATACCAGACCTACATACCAGATTTCATATTCTACATACCAGATCTTTTGGACAAACATTGTCAAAATAAGTCATAACACACAGCAAGTGAACATTTTTAACTCCTGGCTACCACCTCGCCATATGCCTAATGGAGCGGTTCAATCAATCAATCAATCAGCCTATCATAGTCCACTGCTGGACATTGGCCTCTCCCAATGCGCGCCACAGCACCTGGTCCTCCGCCTTCCGCATCCAGTCCAAACCTGCTACCTTCTTCAGGTCGTCGGTCCATCTGGCTGGGGGGCGTCTTACCTTCCGTTTACCGATTCGCGGTCTCCACTCTAGGACACGTTTGCTCCAACGGCCATCGGTCCTTCGGTATACGTGACCAGCCCATTGTCACTTCAGCATGCTTCGAGCATCATCCTGCCGGATGACCTCATTGTGAAATTTATCCTTCAAAGAGACTCCAAGCATAGCTCGCTCCACGGAGCTGTTGCCTGGCAAAAGACATTGTAGTGTAAGGATTGGGTACCCCCAATCCTACGTACAGCGTACAGAGGCCTTTGCCAAACCTAATCCACAGCTTAATAACGAATACGTAATGTGTTACCAATAGCAACATTGGTAACACATTGGCATTATATGAAATAAGAATTACGTTATAACTTAGTTGAACACTTGTATTGTACAGCTAATAGATATACTTATCTAGTTATGAAATGAATAATCAATCGGTAATATTTTTTCAACACAATTACATACTCCACTAATTTATTCCGTGTATAATTGCAGCGACAGTAGTACTGGACGTCAATATAATTCACTTATAATTCTACGCTACACTCATGTTCGAACTTGATTGAGTTATACGAACGAGCGACCTTCGAATAAAATTGTTCAATACATAAATACATGATCGATAAACTACGAACTCAAAGTAAGAAAACAATATTTTGTACATTACTGGTTGGGCATTGAACGCTACTCATTAATAGTAAAAAGCAACCGCACCGCGGAGCGGGTAGACAGCGAATGAAATGGGTAATAAAAGTAATAAAGTGTATTGTTTGCCAGTAGATCGATAGCCAAAGACCCATTTAATTAATGACCAATCTCCCGAGACTCACCGGCACTTACACTAATTAATTAAAGTCTGTTGCAAACGGAGTAATAAAGTGAAGTCTCATGTTTGCGTTCATTGTTTTAAAAGTAAGAATCTTTTCCTGTCGCAGATATCATGTCAATGTTATTAGGCCCTCCGATGAAATTTCCCTATATATCGAAGCTTGACGCAATCAAGAAGATTCGATTGAAGGCAAGATTGAACCGCCGTTCGCAAGATTAGATGGAGCACCTATCACTTTGCGAGCGACGATCACCTGCCCGGATCTCCAAAATGGCGACGTTTAAAAACTGGATCCACTTTGTGATCCGAATCCGATGACTCGTATCGATCCTGTATACTCCACTGACTCGATTACTTGAAATCGATCGGGTTGTAGCACTCGATTTAATAGCGTAATCATGTTTGGAATAATATTAAGAGTTGTTTATTCTTACTTTAGTTTGGAACTTTTATTATTATCATTATTAGACAAGTTTTTCTGGGGAGCGGCGTTTGTTTTTCTCGATAATTGAAATTGATTAATAAGGTATATAAGGTATATACAAATAACCTTCGTAACTGTGTTCGAAATAAGTTTAATTTAACTTAAATTACACCGTCTATAACAGAGTTTATAATTCCTATCCTAAGTTTTTACAAAGTATATTCTTATATACATGTATTTCATGAAAAAAATAATTTTAATTAAGATTTAACAAAATAAATTCGTTAAATAAAAAATTTAACAATACTGTACATACAAACCTTATAATTAAGTATATTAAAATGAATTAATTATAATATTTTTAATTCGTTTTGAAAAAAATATAAATTTGTTAAACAAAACTTTAGTTACAAAACACTTTAAGTGGTCACGTATTTATTGGCAGTGCACTACTTGTTAAGGGTTCGATTCTCATGCGAACCAAAAATGTACTGACTGCAGAAATGAAAAAAAATAAAATTATGACTCTAATAACTTTCAGGAATTCTTGTAAATATTTATATCTATGTACACAATATTTAACAATTTATTTCATACTAGCAACCCGCCCCAGCTTCGCACGGGTAGCAGAGACATCTTTAACAATCATCATCCTATTTCTACCAATTTACAAAAAAAAACCTTAACAAATAATATAAGTAAACCTTCCTCATGAATCGCTCTATCTATTGGTGAAAACCGCATGAAAATCCATTAAGTAGTTTTTGAGCTTATCGCGAACAGACAGACAGGCAGACGCGGCGGGGGACTTTGTTTTATACTATGTAGTGATATCTCGGAAATGGCTCTAACGATTTGGATCCAATTTTGTATTTAGATAAAGTTTTGCATTTTAAGTTTATAAATATAGGTTTATAAAAATGCCAAGCGAAGTTAAAATATTACATAGTTTTCCTTTGTCATCAACCAACATTTCCTGGCGACCTGGAACTATTAAGATTTTATTATAAAAGTAGAACTGCTACTCACAGTTTGTCGAACTTTGAATCGGCTATCGCTCATCTACGCGACCCCAAAGGCAGTAATACCCACAAAAGAACTCCTGTCACATTCGTCGCTAAACTTATCTTTGAAGTAGCTAGTTTCTGAGCAAAAATATAAAAATATAAAAACGTGAATACATAAAATTGTTTCATCGAGTCCATTACGAGGCAATATTTTGTACCACTTTTGATGTCGGCTTATTTAAACAGAAGGGTTTTTGTGCCTTTATTGCGTCACTCGTCAAAATGTTTTCTCTTCAATATATTCTTAGTCACATATATATATATATATATATTTATGTTATTTATAAATAACTGTTTTTGCTCCTGATAATAGTTATAAAAATATAGTTTATCTTTTGATGTTTTCCTTACATTCAATAATTATGTTCATGGTACCGTCAACCGTTATAGAAGTATGTATTTAATCTTGAAGTTATACTTCTTTTGGCGCGTTATGGAAACATGATGAGAGTAAATTTTTACGATGCGTGCGTACGATAGTGTACACCGTCACGAAAAACTGACACCCTAAAGTTAGCTAGTCAACATTTTAGTTTTTCAAAAAAAGTTAACAACTTCACGATAGTGATAAAATGGTTTTTACATATTACTTTGAGTACGTTTGTAGAATTTGAGGTTAGTTGACGGTATGTATTATTTATTATGATATTTAAATAAACTTTATTTAACTAGATAAAAGTATAACTTCTTACGTGCCTACATAAGTACACACAAACTTTTTTTTATTTGTTCAAAAACTATCAATAATGTTGTTTTACCGGCGTTTGTGGTCACTGCTATACTCCTAAAGGTCGTAGCGTGATGTTACATAGCTTATAACCTTCCTCCATAAATGCTCTATCCAATACAGAAATATTTTTTTTATCACACTAGTCGTTTCCTAGATTAGCGCGTTTAAATAAACAAACAAGCTCTTCAGCTTTATACAGATTAGTTTCCATATTCAGCTATTTTAATACAACAATATAAATTATTTGAAATTATTATGATCTATAATATTTACGAATATAACGGTACAGCGCCACGGTTTCACCCGCGTAAGTCCCGATCCCATGGGAATATCGGGATAAAAAGCCTATGCGTTAATCCAGGTCCTAGCCATATACATACCAAGTTTCATCGCAATCGGTTTAGTGGTTTTTGCGTGAAACTTTCACATTTATAATATTAGTGGGATTATATGTGTTAGTGCAGACAAGTGCAATATTGTACTCATTGATACTTTTAATAACTGAAAACATATCCTGTTGGTTAAGGGTTCAATTCCCACCCAGGACAAATAATTGTGTGATGAGCATGATCATTTGTTCTGTGTCTGGGTGTAATTTATCTATAATATGTATGTATTTAGAAATATATAAGTATGTTTATCAGCAGTCTGGCTGTAATAGTTCAGGTTCTGCCTAGTTTGGGATCAGACGGCCGTATGTGAGATGTGTGAAGTTATTAAAAAAGGTACTCTATGACCTTTAATGTATGCAAAACTTTAAATAACACTTCAATACGATTTATTGAGTAGTTAAAGCGTGAAAGCGTAACAAACAAACAAACTCATTTTCGCATTTACAATAATACTAGCAGTTCCCGCCCGGCTTCGCTCGCGTGTACATATTTATGTATTTTGGTTTAACCCTAATTTGTTTTCCGAAATAAAAGTAGCCTAATTTATTCCATATAACACCAGCTATCTGCCAATGAAAGTCCCGTGAAAATCGGTCCACCCGTTCCGGAGATTAGCCGGAACAAACAGACAGACAGACGGACAAAAATTTAAAAAACTGAATTTCAGGCATAGGTATCGTGCAAATAACTGTATGAGCTTAAAAAAAACTATTATTTTGACATTACAAACAGACACTTCGATTTTATTTATTTTTATTGATGTTGATGATGATGAGAGGTAATATATGTATAAAAAGTAATCAACCTTCTTTAATAGTCTAAAAAACCATTTCCAAAAAGGTCTCATTGCTATGGCTTTTATTTTCTAAAATGTATTTTCTTCAGAGTCTAATACTTTTGTATAGATTACTTGCAATTTCACAAAAAGTGATATCTTCAAAGGTTCAATTGTTAGATTTATGTCAATTAACTCTTAAAGGGCTTCGTAATACACAACAAAGGATATGAATGAACGCTTTGCACCCATTTAATTAAATTTTAAATGAGGATTAGATCGAGCGATTAGGAATGTGAATTTGTAGTGTAATATAAATTACTTATATTATAAGTGAGGATGGATGGATAGATGTTTGTTACGATCAGCTATTGTACTGTAATATAATAGTACTTTATATATAAGTATGTTTATCAGCAGTCTGGTTACCATAGTATAGGCTCTGCCTAGTTAGGTATCAGACAGCCGTGTGTGAGATATGTCCAGTTATTATTATTATTATTTCTCTTTATTAAACTTAAAAAACTTATAAATTACTTATAAACATATATTAAACATTAAGATTTTGTTAAAGTCTTATGTTCGAGTCTTATTTGCATTTTTGTACTATGTATATTTAGTTAAAATGCATTTGGTCAACCATTTGGATACAATTTTGGGAGAGTGTGTTACAAACATTTTTACTTTACAAACACTTTCAGCTTTTGTATTTATGCACTGCTGCTCTTGATACCGACGGGAGAGGTCGCTTTGTTCTGATAAAAGGCCACTATTGGGATCAAGCTATTCTTGCTTTCCCGAATCATTAACGTTGTTAACTATGAATGCGACTCACGGAAATTAATACTCTAATTAGTAATTTAGTTGTTGTAGAGGAAGCCGGTCTTGACGGAGGGCCTTTCTAATTCACTGTCATCTATGATTATTAAGATGATCAGGAAGAGTCAAACTAGTATGATTATGATTAGTTAGTCGGGGCTTGTCATCTCCGGGCTGCTATTACTTAAATATGTAATAGTAATTAGTGCGTCTATTTATATTTTAGAATAATAGGTTATTACATTGTCCTCACATTTCATTTACGCTTATAAGCAATGTAACCAGAAATTTGTAAATCCATTTTGAAAAAGAGTGTCCTTGGAGTTTCTTATCAGTTCTTCTCCATAGGATCTACATATTGGAACAGGCAACTAGCTTCACGACTGACTTAGTCTGACTGACTTCTGACAATTCAAAAATACCTATTATTGGCTTAATTGAAAAAAAATGGTTTTGATTATGATTACTAAGACTGACACAAAACAGTTATAAGCACATACTTTCAGTAAAATCAGCAAAAAGAATACATTCTTGAATCAATAAAAATATAATTTCTTTCAGTACAGTATTTATCCACATTGTTGTGCTGAGGTGAAAGAGCTGAGATTTCTCCAACAAACGAGGAAGTATTATTATCGATATAAATTAGACAAAGCGAGATGTACGCAGTACGGTACAAGCATAACTCGGGCAGGTCGCCTATTATTTTTACGGTCGGCGGCGACCACTCATCGCGATCACGGCTGCAATACGGTCGTTCGGTATACGTACACTGCTACCGCCAAATATTTTATAATCATAATTAAAGATACTGAAGTTTTCTTAATTTTAATAAATTCAGAAACAGTTTTATTTAATTTATTTTTATTCGAAGCTAATGACAAGTAATCTTTTTTATAATGAAAAATATCCAAAAGGTGAGATATGGCAGGCAAAAGTCAAAGTCTCACTCTCGGATCAACCTAGAAATTTTACATATCGCACACCTAGATTTTAAAGGGAGCTAACTTAAAAAGCTCTTTTTTAGAAAAGGCCAAAAACTAACTTTGCACTGCAGGTTTTGGAGTTTTAAATGCAGCTTGAAGAAAGATATTGTAGTTATTTCCTTATTGCTTAACAATGTATGTATATTTGTTTTATTATTTTCAGTTGCGCCCATGGTGCTAAATTTAGCGTCTAGCGTCCAGTAGTGGTGATATTTTTAAATCTGGTTTATTGATCGGTAGGTATTGAGGGCATTCAATGATGTGCAAAACTCAAAAAAATATTTTTTTTAGTTTGTTCCCTTCAGATCTAGGTATGCGATTATATTATTGCATGAAGGAATTAATAGTATAAAGATAAATCCTAACCTTTTATTGTAGGTCAACTGTAATGTATATAATGACCCACCACTGAACATTCATGTATTTCCTAGTGCGGGAATTGTCTTCTTCAAATAATAAAAGCAGAATAAAACATATCAAAAAATATCACCATAATAGATATTAGACTAAAATCAGGGAAAAGAAAATGTTTATTTACAGTGACATTGTATATGTCAAATAATAAACTGGTTAGCAGTGTACGCGGTCCGTAGCACCGTAGCCCAAGACTCGTAGCAGCTCGTAGCAGCCGTAATTCCGCATCGCTACGGCTATTCTTTTCCTTTAATGATCTGTACCACTAGCTGCTTGCTCCTACCATCTATAAAAATATATTTGTTTGTACCTTAACAAAGGTACTATTTTCTGATTTTACAAGATGCATTGTATAGGATACTAGAGTCGTTTTTACATTGTAGACATCAGTTTGGTGACGTTTGGGATTTGAAGTTTTTAGACACGTAATAATGATAAGTCAAAATAATTTAATAACGCTTTTTAACCATTTTAACACACTTTTATTAGCTTTACTATTTTACTTTACTTTATTTACAACTAGCAACCTGCCTCGGCTTCGCACGGGTAGCAGAGACATCTTCAACAACTATCAACATATTTCAATCAATTTACACAAAATCTTAACAAATTATACACTTAAATCTTCCTCATGAATCACTCTGTTTATTAGTGATAACCGCATGAAAATCCGTTCAGTAGTATTTCAGTTTTTCAGTTTATAGTTGATCAAGAATATTGACTAAGTTGGTACATTTTATGACAAAGTAGCTGTGCCCGCGACTTTGTCCGCGTATTGTATGGAATAGTGTATTTATATCGAATCAACAGCCTAAAAAATAAGTTTCAAGCTTCTGGCTCTAAATATGACGATACTTCCATACAACTTTTCATCCCCACCTTTCAACCCCTTTTAATGTGAAAAAAGGGATGTACCCTTTTTTCGCATTAAAAAGTAGCCTATGTCCTTTCTCAGGCTCTAGACTGTCTGTGTACCAAATTTCATTTAAATCGGTTCAGTAGTTCGTAGTAGTAGTAATCGGTTCGCATTTATAATATTATAGTAAGGATTTGATCAACAAATTATCCGAAAAAGTACCAGGTTTGTTGCTGTAACTATGATAAAATTTATTTTATTGCTCCATATGGATATGGCATTAACTCTTTTTTTCCAGCTAGTGTTTTCGGCTGACGAACTTATAACGCAAATGCACCTTTAAAATAAGCGCACATATTGACTATACATTACGTGTCTGAATGAAGTGGTGAAAGAAGAAATGGTTCTGGTTCTGGCTTATATATCTTTGTTGTAATCTTTGTTGCTTATAAAATTTAGTTAATACATGTTATATTTATTTGTATCTATAATACATTTTATATACTATTTTATATCGCTGAGGTGATAAAGAAGCATTCAAGCCACCCGATGAAAAGCGGTCTCTGATAAAGATTTCTTTACGTGCAGCCGACATGTGTCAATACATGAATTAATTCGCGGTTGAAAATCAGCAAACTCATGTAAACTTAATTGCTTCTAACACAAACACTGAATTGAAATTTTAAAACCAAATACATTGAAATGAAATTTAATTTTCCTGGAACAAAATGTCTTTTTGAAACACCAAAACACTTTAATTTCAGCTTTCTAAGAAACAAATATTAGTAATAATGACTTCGGACATTAGTGCGCTTTGAGTGAAACCATGTTATTAAGTCGTTTACATACAAAATAGTTCGCATTACAACAATTTACGTGCGATTACTGGAGTGTTGCCAGGTTCATTTATTTTATGGTGTGGTAATCAAATTACTATAAAGTTAATAAAAAAGTACAATAATGTATAATGCCTTATAGTGAACGATTATTATAAACTGCAGATGTTTTCAAGGCCAGGCATCTCTCTGTCTGAATAGATCTAACCTGATGGGAAGGTTCCATTTTATTCTTACTAACATAGTTTTAGAGGAAGTTAAATAACTCGAGGCTTAATCACTGGATCGTTGTTTAATAAAAGAAAGAAAATATTTATTTGACCACATACTGGATACATTAGAGGTACGTGCTCTGATGTATCTTCTTTTCTAATATGAATTAAAATGTAGGCCATAATAAACTTAAAACTAATGAGTATTTTACGTGCTCATCGAAATGGATCTGGTTCAATATATGCCAGATATGCGCCTGACACTGGTTTTCAACCAGATCCTCTGTGCCCCACGGATCCCAACCACCAAAAAATGTATGTATACAATATATTAATATTTTAGCAAGAAATAAAAATATTGTAAAACGCTCTTGGGGATACAGGTGTCAGTATGTATATGTATGTATGTATGCTGTACTGCCAGGAGTTCGCCTAGATAGTATATAGCACTCTAGGGAGAGGCGGATAAGGTTGGATACGCATTAATGACACTGTTGTTGTTGCAAGTGTTTATTTGTACCGATAACCACTTAGTGCATCGTGTGCTTTGACAAGCTAGTTGTGCAAAATATTACTAGATAAACTTTATTAGTCTCCTAGTAAAACGAACAAACAAAAAACTTCCTGAGGCATCTTTTATAAAATATTTTATAATAATTTCCAAAACAGTATCATTACAGAAACAATTTGAAGCAAAAATATGAATAAAATTTTAAAAAATCCTGCAATAACAGAGACACATTAGGACATAATGACTCGGCCGCGTATTTGCATATTATTGGAGCAATTAATAACTCGGCGAGCGGGATGGCCGGATTATTACGATTTCAAACTGGACTTGGTAGAAGTAATATCACGTGCTGAATATGAACTGAATATTTGCATTGAGTATTCATTAGAGCTAAGACTTATAAATAACTAGCAGCGCCACGCGGTTTCATACGCGTAAGTCCCGATCCCGTGGGAATAGCGGGATAAAAAGTAATATATGCGTTAATCCAGCTCTCCAGCTATCTACATACCAAGTTTCATCGCAATCGGTTCAGTGATTTTTGCGTGAAAGAGTAACAAACATCCATCCATCCATCCAAACTTTCACATTTATAATATTAGTAGGATAGTGGGATGGAAATACATTTTTACTTATTAATGTGTCACATGGCTATGAGGGTGTGTAGGTGTATGTACCAAAAAATTCGTAGTAAAAATATATATCTTGTTACTTTAGCTGTGTTTACATATGATCCGTTTTATCCGAATCTACTTATTGATAAAAGATTTATGATAAATATTACTTGCAAATATAAAGAAAACAAACAGCATTGTACATGAATATTTAATGCATAATATCCATTTAGTAGGCGAAGAAATATTTTAAAAAGTTATGAAACTTAAGTAAAATTACTTAATGAATTGGACATAATTTATTCACTTTATAAAGTACATAATTATATTATCCTTAAAATATATTTTAGGATTTCTTGTTTCTATTAAACCTTTGAGTCTAGTTTTGAATTTACATTGTTTCATTTTGAAGTGAAACTTCTTTAGAATCGTTGTGATTTGAAATTCGATGAAACGGAAGCATCACGATAAAGTTCCTACGATAAACTTTGTTTTTGCGCCTGTGTTCTACCAATCTTTGTCTTTGCGCCTGCGTACTGTATGTCAATGTCAACGTGGTGTAATTTGTGCATTTTTTCTCCATATTTCACTTATACTTAATTGATTCTTTACAAATTTACATTTAAATCCACCCTTAACCAATATTAAAAATGAAGTATTGTTCGTTTTGAAAGTTGTGTACAGTTGTAACTAGACTTCAGGCTTACTGTTTATTATTAAGGCCATTCTTTGTATATCTTGATCTGTTTTTCTAAAGTTTCACTTCTGCTGTGTGAATTGCACACATACACTTTTTTTTTTATTCGAACAACATTTAAGAGCTTGTTAATCGTGACAGGCTAAATATAGGCGTATTGCTTGCAGTTAGCATGACAAGGAAATGGTCCAAGTATAAACCTTTATGAGTACAAAATCTGAAAATAAAAGTAAGACCGGTGCAGTGGTGTTTTGTAGATTAAATAACAAAGGATCCGTGAAATTCCAGACTCTGGACTGTGATGACTTTGATCAAGATATATGGCATCATTTAAATGTATACAGACCCGATAAAATCTGTAAGCAATTGACAAGACTTTAACTAACAACATTGAACATCAAATAAGTATACACGATATTTTCGTCCGCTCTACAATTAGCGTCGCTAGTCATCAGACTCGCCCTCTCGCTATTCGTCACGGTAGGACCCTTAGTGAGTTACACACACTAGTTCTTCGTCCTCGAGTTACTAAATGTAGCAAGTGGCTCGTGTATGCCAGCGATGCTATTGACCTCTGTAACCGTAACGAAACAATCGAATTTCTGAAATAAAAATCTACTTAAAACTGTAAACTAACCTGATACAAAAGTTTTGAATATTTTCAGTTAGAGCCAGAGTCTAAATAAGACACCACTTTACAGATTTTTATTACTTTTATTTAATATTGTTTTTGTTTATTATAATTTTGATTTTTTAATTGTTGAGTAGATAACACTTAAAAATTAGTCGTAATAATAATCATTTACAGCGCAAATTGTTTTTTTTTTGGATTTTACTACCAAATGACAATCTAGAAATAAAGCCATATCACCATACAATTCCTTAAAAATGTAATATCCGTAACTGAAACTACGTAACGGATAATCCGAATTAATTTTAAATCCGTAACGGTATCCAACAACGATATAATATTATTAATATATCCAAATTCGTATCCAGATCTGAAATTTCATATCCGTAATATCCCTGGTCTATACACCGTAATAGTAACCCCGCTAGTCGTTCTAGATGCACACTGATCAAGTTCACCGACGGTGCACCAGTCAAAGCGCTAGTCACCCATTGATCATCCCACAGGTGGCCTACTAGTTGCCCGCTAGCTGCGCACTGATCAAGCACCCCGCCACGCAGCACACCAGTCAGGCCGCTAGTTATCTATTGATCATTCCGCAAGTGAGCGCGAGTCGTCCCGCTAGTGGCTCCGCTACCTCTCCTCCCTTCCACACCATCGCACTATTTATCGTGAGCAATTAAGCGGTGGGTATACTCGCGCTGGCGTTATCACTGACACCCGTCGTTAGGCTATCTAAATGACGACCCACTTTGTAATGGATCTTCTGTGTATGCTTGTATAATGCCTAATTAATTACAGTAGCGACTTGATGATAGTTTGTAAAAATGCGTCCTATTTGATATGGGGTTTTGTCTCATTTACTATCCTTTTAATGTATGTACGTGAGTCACCAGAGATCCCTAGAGAAGAGTGGGCTCACTGCTTTAGTTAATGGTTTCATCGCATGCGATGATGCTTAGGAAGGAACGGAGACTACTTCGAAAAGCAATAAAAATATTAATAGGCCTCTATATCATTCCGTTTTTTAATTTTCTAAAAACTGTCAATGTGATTGTATTTGAGTTTAGATTTAGGTTTCAAATAACGTTTTATGCTTTACTGTTGAATTTTGCAAAGGTTATTAGAAGGTACTACTGAACTACTCTGAAACTAGTTATAGTAAACTATCATTTTTGAAAGATACAAAGTTTTGGAAATTTGTTACTGTATTAAACTTGTTGGCCTCACTAAACTCCTACACAAATGTAAGTACCTAAACAATTTTGAGTCGGCGCCAAACATAGAAACTAGCAAATTAATTAATACGTAAGATGAAGTGTTTACGAATTTCCTTTTTTGTGTTTGGAAAATTGTCGTCTAAAGGTGAAAAGTAGTAGAGGATGATTAAAAGGATGGAGAAAAATTATTTGCAGTTGATAAACTCTGAACTACTGAAACGAAATTTATAAGTCTTAAAATTATAATAGGGATTATTTTTTTATAAGCATCATAAAATGTACATAATAGTAAAAGTAATCGATAAATCCAAAGAAACATTTTAGCTTACATTTCGCCTCATTTCATAAATCGCCTCAGTGCTTGCACCTAGGGCTGACCTTAACTCTGTCTGGTAAGACGTTAGAACTAACGAAAGTGTCTGGCAACTTGGAAAACACATTTTAATGGTTACCCAAGTATCAAATATGAAATTCAGCGTTTATACTATGACGAAAGTAGAATTACAAGTCATCATATTTTAAGGGTGTCTAGCTCGGATTTGCCATCCTACAAAATGTCTGGCAATGAAAGAAGTGACTTCTATTATCACAGCGAAGATAATATAAAAAAATTGCGCTTAATACTATGAAGAAAGTAGGTCTCAATCTTTTAGACCTTTGTGTCTCAAAGCCACCATGATGCAAAGTTCATACTCGGTGACTTCCTACCTCGGTTGGGCACATAAACTGAAAAACTTTGAGTTTTTTATAAAATGACGAAGGTCTGGCAATCGCGGGCTCTTACTCTATATTATCTTATTACCACAACCATTTGTCCCCTTACAGCATAAACAATCGCAATCAGCAAAAGCCACTTTTCCTCTACAAACTGCAATGTATTTAGCTAATGCAACTACTAAACTCACTGGAACACTCGAAGTTTTTGGGGCACTAAGTTAAAATAAACTAAATACTTAGTGAAGTGGGTGAAAAGAACAACTATTGTAAAACGTAACTGTAACAGTGAATAGTTCCAGTGACATACAACAGTGAGAGTACACAGTGCTAATGGCACTACACGAAGTTATTTGTGTGCTTCCGTACTTTTGTGGAGCTTAAATAAGCTTATTAATTGGTATATCAATTTTGTGGTTACAAATGGATATACTTTTTTTGTTTATTAGAGATTATACGG